>JAODXP020000048.1:75947-96529 GCA_027497455.2 Sardinella longiceps | reverse complement strand
TGGAAATATTGTCAGCAGCGTTTGATACAGTCAACCATAGAATTCTTCTGGATAAACTTAGAAGCATGGGCGTCGGCGGCAAAGCGCACTCCTGGTTCAAATCCTACCTCACTGGACGATCATTCAATGTGTCATGGCTTGGCAAAACCTCAGCAAAGCACTACCTTACCACAGGAGTACCCCAAGGCTCAGTACTGGGGCCCCTCCTCTTTGCTTTGTACACAACAACACTGGGTCCAGTCATCCACTCGCATGGCTTTTCCTACCACTGCTATGCAGATGACACCCAGCTTTATCTGTCTTTTCCTCCTGGTGACTCTACAGTGACAACACGGATCTCTGACTGTCTCTCAGACATATCTGCATGGATGAAAGACAACCACCTTCAACTAAACCTCTCAAAAACGGAACTGCTGATCATCCCTGCCAAGCAAACCCTGCACCACAACATCAGCATTAAGATAGACTCTCTATCTGTTGCTCCTACCAAGGCTGCAAGAAACCTAGGCGTAATAATTGATAACCAGCTGACCTTCACGGATCATGTTGCTGCCATTGCTAGGTCGTGCCGTTTCTCTTTATTCAACATTAGGAAAATCAGGCCGTACCTTACTCAACATGCGACACAGCTCCTGGTTCAGACGCTGGTTATCTCTCGTCTTGACTACTGCAACGCTCTTCTAACAGGTCTACCAGCGTGTGCAGCAAAACCACTATTGATGATCCAGAAGGCTGCTGCACGCCTGGTCTTCAACCAGCCAAAGAGAGCACATGTCTCTCCACTGTTCAGGGAGCTCCATTGGCTGCCCCTGGCTGCTCGCATTAAATTCAAGTCACTAATGTTGGTATACAGGGTACTGGAGGGAACTGCTCCAGTCTACATGAAAGACATCATCAAACCATATGCTAACCTCCAATCGCTCCGCTCAACCAAGGATCGCTGTTTGGAACGACCAGCACCGCGCACAGGTCAATCTAGGCTCTTTTCATGCATTGTTCCTAACTGGTGGAATAGTCTCCCCAAGACTATTAGAACAACAGGCACTCTTTCTACTTTCAAGAGACTCTTGAAGACCCAGCTCTTTCAAGAGTATCTCTTGTCCTAATTCGTTAAATTACTTGGAATGCACTGACCAAGCACTTCTAAACTCTAGCACTTGCTCTCCTATTAGCAAATGGCACTCCCAGTAGGCACTTACTTGTATTGTGTTGCAGCTTAATTGTTATCCCTCTTTTGTAAGTCGCTTTGGATAAAAGCGTCTGCTAAATGCATAAATGTAAAATGTAAATATTGTCATCAAAAGTGGCCATCATTTTGTGTTCATACCATATTCAGGAATCCATAACTTGGCAATTGTCTTACTCTAAGCTGAAATATTTGACAATTCAGAACGTCTACATGTATGCAACAACGCCTGAAATTTTCAATTTTTTAACATGAAGTATGTGTAAGTAATGGCCAACAGAACTTAACAAAGTTAAAAAAATGAATTTTTCCCTGATCAAGACCCTGTTTTTTAAGGGCCAATATCTCAGAAAGTAAAGTAGATACAAGGTTAATATTTTGCACAATTGCTGATGGGTATGATGGCATTAGGCACCTAAAGTTTGAAGAAAATCTAAGAGGGTCAGGCGGAATGCATTTGTTGATTTCACACGGAATGGCCCAATACAGGTGTGCTGGTGGTGCCAAATTGGCAATCGGCTGGAATTGGGTGCACCGGTGCACAGGTGGCCTGATGCCTTAAATATGCCTCCACTCCTTCAGTCCCTGTTGGCAGCGAGCATGGAGACACTTGTCCCGTCACACTCTATTCTTAGCCTGTATAATATAGTATATATAATATAGTCCCTGTTGGCAGTGAGCATGGAGACACTTGTCCCGTCACACTCTATCCTGGGCGCTTGCCTTAGCCTTTGCTGAGGCCTTAAGCCCAAACGCTGCCTATCTGTTTGTCTTATGTTTTATCTACTTACTTTATTTTCTGTTTGTAAATAAACTGCTTGTTTAATTTATACTCTGTGTCCTCTTCCATGTTGCGTACCTTTTTTAGGGCCGTAACACAAACACCGACATGTAACACCAATAATATGTAACACACACACACACACCACACACACTCACACACAAATGCAACACATGCAACATGTAAAAAACACACACATCAACATGTAAAACACACACACACACACACACCTCAAAATGTAACACATACTGTACACACACACACACAGACAGACACACACACACGTGTCAACATACACACACACTCAGACACATCAATAACAAACACACACATCAACATGCAACACACAGACATATCAACATCAGCAAACAGCAAAAAGGAGGATCAACATGTAACACACAAACACACACAAACGCGCAGAGAGAGAGAGAGAGAGAGAGAGAGAGAGAGAGAGATGAGAAGGAAGGAAGGAGGGATGACAGAAAAGTGAGTGAAGAAAAAGAAGAGAAGGACATCATGTAATACTCAAACACGCAATCAACATGTAACACACACACACACACACACACACACACACACACACACACACACACACACACACACACTAATTAAGTGGCACAAAGTCACTATGTACAGTACTCTTCACCTTCACATGTTTTGTCCATACTTTCATCACATCTAATTGTGGATATTATGGAGAGTGGATATTCAGTTCAATGTTCAGAATGTTCAGAATGGAAAGGCACCACTGACCCCCAAATAATTAAAGCACCTTGAATTTAGTGATGGTTATGAGTGTGTGCATTTGTGCATGTGTGTGCATTTGTGTGTGTGTGTCTGTGTGTGTGTGTGTGTGTGTGTGTGTGTGTGTGTGTGTGTGTGTGTGTGTGTCTCTCTCTCTGTGTGTGTGTGTGTGTGTGTGTGTGTGTGTGTGTGTGTGTGTGTGAATTTAGTGACTGTTGAGCAAACATGAGTTCAGTTATGAGGAGCATGTGTGTGGATGTGTGAGGGTGGGTGAGTGACATTTCCATTCTTCACATACTTTGGACTTCAATAAGCAATGTTTAATGTGCAGTATTAAACGAGATAACATACATTTCACTGGCTTGTCAAAATATATTAGTCTATTAAAGAAGAAATGCCAGGACTGATGACAAACCAGGGTCATATCTAACATGCATATCCCTCAAATTTATATGAGTGAATGTGTGTGTGTGTGTGTGTGTGTGTGTGTGTGTGTGTGTGTGTGTGTGTGTGTGTGTGAATGTGTGTGTTCCTGTATAAAGGACTGAGAAAGAGAATGAGAGCTCTCTCTCTCACACACACACACACACACACACACACACACACACACACACACACACACACACACACACACACACACACACACACACACACCAGTATGTAACATACACACACACACACCCAAACACACACACACAAACACACTAGTATGTAACACACCACACACACAAACACACCAACATGTAACGTACACAAAAACACACACACACACACACACACACACACACACACACACACACACACACACACACACACACACACATCAGTATGTAACACACACATATCAGTATGTAAAACACACACACTCACATATACAAACAAACACACACACACACACACACACACACACACACACACACACACACACACACACACACACACACACATCAGAATTGCACTCCTTCCTCTGCATAGAGGAAGCTCAATTTTGAGGGCCTGGGCCTGGGAGACAAGAGCTGGGGGAGCTCCTGGCAAAGCGAGACGGGAGATGATCAAAGGCCGCTAAAGCAGATATTTCCTAGTCCTGAAAAGAGGTGGGTCTTTTCGCCCAATCTTGGACCTGCACTCTGCTCTGTAAACAGGCGTTTGAAGTGCCTCCCCTTTCAATGTTTCACGTGCGCTCCATTTTATGGCCACAATAGACCTAAAAGACACCAATTTTCAATTGGCTATGGTGGAGACATGGGCGTTTTCTCCACTTTGCCTTCGAGGGTGTGGCCTACGAGTACATGGCCTTCCCTTTCGAGCTGTTTAACAAAGTGCGTGGGCCACCTTTGCGAGCGTGGCATCAGAATCCTGAACTACCTAGACGATTGGTTTTCTCCCATGTCACCGCGGTGCTGGATCAACTTTGTGGTCTGGATTTTCAGGTGAACTACTTAAGTCTTAGTTCTGAACTCACACAACATGAGAGAGCCACTCTCACACGCAGGAGGCAGAGCGATATAGAATCCTGCCTGACGTCTTTTCGGCTGTGGTGCTCTGTCTCAGTGAGGCAGTGCCTCCGCCTGCTGTGCTTGCTGTGCGCAGCCAGCAATGCCACTCCTCTGGGCATCCTCTATCTCCACCCCTTCCAACACTGTCTATCAAAGCTGCACGTGACCTCTCAGGCCCACCTGGGCCAGCAGCTCACTCTCTCCCCGCACCATGTGAATGGCCCTTGCCCACTAGAGGCGCCCGCATGCTTTCTCCAGGGGCTCAACCCTCGGCACGGTCGAGCACAGGAGAGCCCTGTCTACAGATGCATCCAAACATGGCAGGGGGGCCGTGTGTATGGGCCGCTCGTCGAGCAGTGTGTGGTCGTGCGCCACAGGGCGTATCCACATCAACAGACTCGATCTGCTGGCGGTTTTCCTGGCTGTGAAGCATTTTCTTCCCCACCTCAGGGGTGCTCACGTGCTGGTGAGAATGGACATGCTGCAATGCTGCCCAAGCACAGGGACCTCCTGAGCCAGGCGGGGAGGCTCGATATGGCACCGGAGACCTGGAGGCTGGCAGCTTGGCCCCTGAACGGTGCAACCTGCTAGTCCAAGGTCTACGAGGGCTCTTTGTACAAGGCCTATCTACGCTCGAAAGTGGCGTGTGTTTGAGTCCTGGTGTGCTGATTGTGACTGTGACCCCTTGTCCTGCCCCA
Organism: Sardinella longiceps; assembly: GCA_027497455.2. NCBI lineage: Eukaryota > Metazoa > Chordata > Actinopteri > Clupeiformes > Clupeidae > Sardinella > Sardinella longiceps. The sequence continues at coordinate 91,624 of JAODXP020000048.1, read as the reverse complement.
TCAGCTCAGTTTTGTCTTTTCTGCAACATATGCTGGATAAATATATTTAGACCAAGAAATATCAAGTCATTACAAGCCAAAGAGGCAAAGTCTGACTCGGGTGTAAACTTTCAGGTCCAAGTGTAGTTGCAAGTCATGCCTTATTTTGTCCCCAAGTCGTGTGTGAAGTCATTAAAAACCAAGTCAAGTCTGACTTGAGTCCAAGTCATGTGACTCTTGTCCACATCTCTGGTATAAAGCACTGAACTAAATCTATTGCCTGCTTCCACACACACAAGCTGGCACACTGGACTAAAAACACACACACATGTGTTGGCAATCTTTCAAGAAAACACACACACACACACACACACACACACACACACACACACACACACACACACACACACACACAGGTACAGTGTACACACACAAACACACATACACTGACTGGCAACCTTTGAAAATAAGTAAAGCAGGATGGTGCACATATAAAACACAGCTGCCAGTAGACAACTGTCGTAGAAAGGACAAGGGATGATGAAGATCCAAACATTGGCCATTTTTTAAAAATCAAATTAAGCTTTTTGGAGCTGAACAAGATAAACTTCTTGCACTAACACATGATCTTCATCTGATCTTAATCTTCATACATAGAGTAATCACACACATGTCCATACAAACACGCTGTCAATGAGAATCCATAAATTGTGATATTGACAGTTAAAGTAAATAAGAAATTAATACTTACATCTCAGTAAACATGGCCGTGCTCTGACTAAAACACCCTGGTCAGTTCTGTAAGAGAATTTGACAGATGTCCATTACTGTTGGGTTTTTTTCCTGTTTGTGCCACCTGTGACAAGATTTATTATCCCGCAGAAACAATTATTTTTGGAAACATTTCCACTGCTCTAAAATACAGTACTGAGCTAATATCAGCTCCCTTTAAACACACACACACACACACACACACACACACACACCACACCTGTCCCAAAGAGTCAACAAAAATGTCCATCTAGATGTCGGAAGAAGGAAATCCTGCAATAAACAGCCCTGACACTGTCTGTCCTGTACTTACATTAGAGTGCCAAGAGTCACTCTAACCATCTGTGCATAAAGTACTTCACTGCCTGCCCATCTGCCAGGTAATCATGTCTTGATCCTACTACCTGTAGGACATTGAAATAAACCTTTGCAATGTGACATGTAAACTACTACTAGTACTACTAATGTTTGCATAAAGTTTAGGGGGATAGATTGGAAAGAGCCAGGTTTGGACTTTAACCAGGACAGCCTTGAAACCCCAACTTATGCAACAAGGGATCTCATCCAAAGGACGGCCTCTCTTACAGCACAGTGTCCCTGTCATTGCACTTGGCAAGTCAGTACATTCACTTGTACATATTTACTAGTACTCCCTTGTACATATCACACACATGTTTTCAGAGGTTAAGATGGCAAAAGCAGATATAACATCAAGAGCACATAAATATGTATCTGTACATGTGTACAGTTTATGAGTTTGATTATGTGTATATTACATGAGAATTTAATATTTTGTTTTCCGAGGCAATATTTTGTCTTATCAATGTTCTTCAAATTACAAACAATACAATAAGTGACAATGGAGTGGGCCTCTTTGTCTTCTAATCTCCTTGTCTGTCTGACCTCTCAGGTTCCTGTCTGTCTGCACACATTCCTTATGGTGCATGAAAGATTATGTGTGCCATTCTGTGGAAAGTGTTTTTTCAAAATAAAACTTTCCATAAAATAAAAAAAGGTCACTGCAACAGCTGAAAAAGAAAAGTAAACACACACCAATGGCTGTATTGGAGGTGCTAGCAAAAAAAGTGCCACACTACATCAGATGAAAACAGCCATATTAGAGAGAATACAGACCTACAATAGAAACAGATCATTTCAAAGTGCAACAGTGAGATTTCTTTCTAAACCTACTTGAGTATCTCCAGTTTATAAACTGGATCCTCCAGTCTAGCAGATAACAGCTTCAGTCTGGATTCTCCAAGGTGATTGTTGATCACGTCCAGTTCTTTCAGAAAGGATGGATTTGATGTCAGTGCTGAGTCCATACATATGCAACCTTTCTCTGTGATGAGACAACCAGACAGCCTGAAGGAGAGACAGAGAAGAGAGCAAGGGAGAGAGAATGTGTCAGCTGTGATAATATGAGTAATGATGGCAAAACAAGGCTTCATGAGTTAATGAGGCTTTCCAGCGCAAAGGCTCACCAAAAGGCTCATTACCCGAGAGCTCATGAGATCTTTTTCTCTAGTGTCACCTCCTGTCCAAAGGGAAATATAACAGCCTAAATTAGCCTATAGTAGATGTAGGCTCTGGTTTGTGTAAATGTGGTCACGCTTCGCTAACCTTGACTTCGCTAACCTTTTCTTGTTCAGCACTTTGGCTTGACTGCAGTTGTTTTTAGATGTTCTGTATAAATAAATGTATACTTAAACCAGTTGAAGCCTAAACCAATGAATGATTATAAAAGTGTGAGAGTGTGTGCATGTGTGTATCTGGAAATAATATTACTTTAATGCTTATCAATCAAATTAAATGAACGCAAGACTTCTTATGAAACTAGTGTAAGTGCATATGGAACAAACTGCAACAGACCAGTATACTAATATAATTTGTACTACTACTACTACAATAATAATAATAGCCTAATAATAGTATTATTATTAATAATAATAATAATAATAATAATAATAATATATCAGGGCAATTAATCAGAGAGCGTGTAGGCCTACATTTGTGTATGTGTGTGGATACATGTGGTTTTCTGTAAATAAGAAATAAAGAATGTTTAATACTGTGTTGCGAAATAATCTGTTCATAATAAACACTGTAAACCTATTAATCAATCAAATAGATACATCTGCATGTACATAATTAGTAAATAACTTAGCCTACTTACACATACAACATTAACAATAGTGCTAAATTGCTGTTCAAAGCACTAAATAACACTGAGAACCTTCTGTAATGCTCTGCTATTGAGACTAATGTAAAAAAAAAACAAAAAAACTGCTGTTACACAGCTTGGCCACAGGGCGCAGACCACAAATGGGAACATTAAATAAACTCTGAAGCCTACAGAAACCAATGCCGCGAACAGCACGGTAAATTGCACTTCAGAGTGCTCAATAGAAGCTTGATTACGAGCATAAGATTTGGATTTAAAGAACCCCTCCGGCAAAAAATACATTTTACGTTCCCTTTTCAACATATTTATTTTGTGTATACCATGTTTAATGAATTAAATAATGGGCTGTAAATACTGAACACTGATAACACTGACTAATTTTGATTGAATTCTCAGCTCTGCCATTTATGTCTCAAACATTCTATTCAGAGATTCCCGTAGGCTTTAGTTGTCATAAATACGGATCACCAATCAATCTGACATTACATACAAAATGTACAATCATTAGTATGAAATGTTGTCTAAGTATCTCTCATTTATTTGCTACGTTTGCAACATTTGCTGTAACAACCAGCATCACAAGCCAACGCAAGCATAACCTGCCTTTCACAAACACCAAACGTCAACTCAATACGCAGGCGGGAGCAACACTCGAAATGAGCCACTGACGTGTACACAGAATGTGAGGTCTCACATTTGGTCGGTCACGTACTTCTTAAGGAAAGGAGACAGACCTCGAACGAGGTTCTATGAGGAACGCCCCCTTTTTGCTCGGAATCTCGTTCGTAGCCTCGCTTCAAAGGACACATCATTAAATATGAGCTCTTTGTGTCTGTCTGTCTGTCTGTCTGTGTGTGTGTGTGTGTGTGTGTGTGTGTGTGTGTGTGTGTGTGTGTGTGTGTGTGTGTGTGTGTGTGTGAGACAAAAGTAAACAAATATCCAGACTGTTCAGTGCTGTTTCAGATATTTAGAGATTTTATTTTGTGTGGATGTTTTGCTGTTACTGTAACTACCACCCACCTTAATGTCTGCAGTTTGCAGTGGGGACTAGACAGTCCTTTAGAGAGAAGCTGAACTCCAGAATCTCCCAGGTCATTGGAACTCAGGTCTAGTTCTATCAGAGGGTTTGGACACTGAAGAATAGTAGCCACAATTCCCCAGGTTTTATCTGTGAGTTTGCAGTCAGCAAGTCTGCAAAACGTAAATGATCCAAAAAGTGTAAATACAAATTTACAACACTGTTTAAAATATGATGTTTTAGGTCCTAAAAGGACTATTGTGCTTAATTAGGGGCTGATTCAAACCTTATTATCTTATACAAATTATATTTCAAAAGTGTTTCAAAAACAGATAATTACATTGTATATTGAAATAGAAAAGCTGACTGATCTACTACAGACTATTATTAATATTATTGATAGCATAGATTGATGAGCTATAATGACTTTGTAAGCAGAAACTCACCGTGCCTTTCTGCAGCATCTCACAGCTGGGATGAGTCTCCTGCGTCCCTCATCTGATGTGTTGTATTTCTTCAGCTCAAACTCATCCAGCACCTCCTCAGACATCAGAAGCATGTGGGCCAGTGCTGAACAGTGAGCAGGTGACAACTTCTTTTTGAAGTTCTCTGATGACAGGAATTTCTGTATTTCTTTTTGCATGGAATGATCATTCAGTTCAAGCAAGCAGTGGAAAAGATTGATGCATCTTTCTGGAGAGAGATCCTCACTGTTAAGCTTTTTCATATACTGACATGTTTCTTTAATGCTCTATGAGGTGTTTTGTACTTGATTGAGGAGACCTTGCAGAAGTCTCTGATTGTTCTCCAGAGAGATCCCCATAAGGAAACGAAGGACAAGATCCAAATGTCCATTCCTGCTTTTCAAAGCCTCATCCACTGCACTCTTAAGCAACACATGTAAATGATCTTGTGATTGTAAGCCCAGTGCTGATTGAAGCGATGATAACATAGAGCTGTTGGGTTCTTGGGGTCTATGCTCTTCTCTGAGGAGGGATTTCAGTGGATCCAGGTTCCCAGTCACATAAGAGTGAAACACAAACACAGCAGCTAGAAACTCCTGGATGCTTAGATGCACAAAGCAGTAAACTTTCTTCTTTTGAAAGACTGATTCGACCTTGAAAATCTCGGTACACATACCAGAGTACACTAAGGCTTCACTAACATCAATGTCACACTCTCTCAAGTCTTTATCATAAAACATCAGATTGCCACTTTCCAGATTCTGGAAAGCCAGTTTGGCCAACTTAAGTAAAATATCTTTCTGATATGTCAGACGTGTCTCTTGTTTCCCTGTTTCAGTTCCACACTGATACTTTTGATCCTTCCTGGTTGTCTGGATGAGTAGGAATTGTATGAACATTTCAGTGAGAGTTTTGGGAATGTCTTTGATGTTTTCTTTCCCAGCATCTCCTGAAGCACAGTAGCTGCAATCCAACAGAATACTGGAATGTGACACATGATATGGAGACTCCTGGATGTCTTAATGTGTGAGATGATTCTGTTGGCCTGTTTCTCATCACAGATCCTCTTCCTGAAGTACTCTTCTTTCTGGGGGTCAGTGAATCCTCGGACTTCAGTAACTTGATTAATACACTGAGCAGGAATTTGACTGGTTGCTGCTGGTCGTGAGGTTATCCAGATGAGTGCAGAGGGGAGTAGTGTTCCCTCAATGATACTTGATATCAGAACATTCACAGATGCAGTTTGATTTACATCTGATAAGCTCATGTTTTGTTCAAAATTCAGTGTCAACCGACTCTCATCCAATCCATCAAAGATGAACACAACCTGACAGTCTTTATATTCATCATCATTCAGCTCCTTCAGCTCAGGGTGGAAGGCAAGCAGGAGGTTGTGAAGACTATACTGATCATTCTTGATTAAATTCAGCTCACGGAAAGAAAGGGGAAACATAAAGTCTACATTCTGATTGGCTAAACCATTTGTCCAGTCAAGAATGAACTTCTGCACTGAGACAGTTTTTCCAATGCCAGCAACACCTTTGGTCATTACAGTTCTGATGTGCTTCTCCTGTCCAGATAAGGGTTTGAAGATGTCATTACAGTTAATTGATGTGTCTTCTGTGTTTTGTGCTCTGGATGCTGACTCTATCTGACAGACTTCATGTTCCTTATTCACCCCTTCACTCTCTCCCTCTGTGATGTAGAGCTCTGTGTAGATCTCACTAAGGAGTGTCTGTATTTCTGATTTGACGATGCCTTCAGATACCTTCTCAAACCTCTTCTTCAGACTGGCTTTATGATTCACTTTAATTCTTTTCAGGACCTCGGCATCTGTTTGGAATAAGAAAAGAATAATTTGAGAGTCTTAGGCTTAACCCTCTATTGCATGGTGTTGCCATATGGCAACAAATTCGGTAACACTTTGCCGAAAGGGTACATGAATTATCATGAATTCATGCATGATTTCATTCATGATTCATATGTGATTCATGCATTACTTCATCTCTGAATATCTAATAACTCATCAGGTATTAGCATGAATTCAATGTTTATCATTAATGACCTCCTGCTGAAATAGCAGATGATCTTAAGCATTAATTACTCTGGGTACATCATCATGAGTCATGACTAATTACACATGATCATGATGTTTTTGTTCAAAAGAATTTGATATAATAAAAGAACTTATTTAGCCTACTTTGGCCTAGTTCCTCATATCTATCCCATACGTCAACTACATTTTACCAATTTAACCATGTCAACACTTTATTTGAGGGGGCACAAATATGATGATTTCATCATGATCATGCTAATTAATCATGACACATGATGATGTACCCAGAGTAACTAATACTTAAGATCATGTGCTATTTCAGCAGGAGGTCATTAATGACAAACAATGAATTCATGTTAATTCCTGATAACTCATTAGACTTTCCGAGATGAAGTAATGCATGAATCATGAATTTATCATGAATGATTTCATGCATGAATTCATGATAATTCATGTACCCTTACCGCAAAGTGTTACCACAAATTCTTCTTTTGCCTGTTTCAGACACTTAAAACTAAATATAAACACAGATTCGTGTTTATATAAAAAGTGTGGCCTTTTTTAACCAATAATATGTGCTTTTTTTGACATCACATGACATCAGACCCTCTTAAACACCCAGTCTTTTCTCCACTGTTGATGAACCAGAGGCGTACAGCAGCACTCCACAATCAACAAAGTTTTCCCTTAATTTTCCATATGCAGTAACTAAAAATACTGAAAGCATTGGGAACTAGTTTCAGTCAATTTTCTTCATTCAAATCATGATTTGATCATATTATTTTGTTTTTATCCAGTAATTTAGATATGTTGCCATATGGCAACAATGCGCAGTAAAGGAACAATAAAGCCAATGGGGTAGTGATGCTGAGTTCATATGTTACTATGGTGAGGATGCTGTAGAGTAGTGATGCTTAGTCTAATTGTTGCCATGGTGAGGAAGCTGTGGAGTGGTGATGCTGTATTTTTATAAAAAGTGTTTTCACACTAAATAACATACGCAGAACAAACATTTCTCACTCTATCATTATTAATTTATAGTATGTTTTCACTGGAGCAATCCTTTATTTTTGGTCTAAGGCCTCTCATACAAATTAAAAATGGGAATTATACACCTTAAATAGTCATAATATGGAGAAATTACCTTGGCTGAAAATAATATTTTTCCCTTAAAAAAGGGTGTTGACATTGAATGGAATTTGTTCCTTAACTGCACATTGTTGGCATTTGGCAACAAATTCCAAAGTACCCCCCTTTAATTTTTTTTTTTTTTTTTTTTTTCAAAATATGTTGATTTAACTTAATTTTAAAAGAGGAAAAGCACTGTAACATTTTTTCCACTATGGCATAATAATGCATGCAATAGAGGGTTAGTTGACAAACCATTTACAAAATTTGTGGAATGGTACTAATAGTCACTATCGTTTTATGGAGTTATTGAGAGTTTTTTGGATGTATCCCTGATATTCCCCAACTGGTTGTCATCATTTCAAGCCTAAGGAGTAAGTTGTTACTGTTTGTTTTTGTTGCAGATGAACTTAATATTAGATCAGGCAATGACAATAATTATGATACAAGTTACTAGCGACCTAAAAAAACAGAGATACAGAGATGGCATGCCAGGCTAGGTGATAACACACACAAAGCTGCAATGCTATCAGTTATTTTTTATTGTTATATTACTATTTCTGTCGTTACAGGTTAAAATCCACCATTCAATTGTTTTGTGCTGTTTTGGAAGGTTTTTCCAGACGTCACGTACATAACGTCACATCCATAACGCCATTTCTCCAAATGAAAACCAACTTTTTTACATTTGCATTTAAAATTGAGTCTTTCTCTGTGTTTAATGAGGTGTCCTGTTTGGTATGAATGTAGTAATATTTACATTTCTCTGGAAATTTCACAGACTTCACAGCCAAAACTACTCTCCCATAAAAGTTTGTCCATTTTTCGTCACGTCCATAACGCAAATTGAAAGGCTCATATTCTAATATAAATCATGAAATTCATTTTTTGCATTTGCCTATTTTCAGCCATGGAGTTTGCATGAGAATATGAACAAAATTGTGAAATACTGCTAGGTTTGCGGCGGTTATGTGGAATTTTGTTCATCAATAATGCATGAAAATGTCACGTCCATAGCGCTGGAATTGCCCATATATTTTTATAAGGTTAATTCTACAGTGCCATAGTGACTAAGTGACTCATTATAAGTTGAATGAAGCCTCTATCTGCAGGCTCTCTCTCCCATATGGTGCTGCTAAGTGCAGTTACAAGCACTTACAAGAGAAAACTGATAATTAATAGTTAACACTGAGTTTTTCGATTTAGAACACAACAATTATGTGGCGAGTTGACGCACCATTTACCGTTCAACTATGTGAACCATTATAGTCATACTGGGCAAGATTTTATGCTGTTTTAAGGTTAATTCAACAGCGTCATAGTCACTCAATAGATCATTATGGGGTGAATAAGGCCTCTATCTGCAGGCTCTCTCTCACATGTGCTGTAGCTGCTAAGTGCAGTTACAAGCACTTACAAGTGTGAGTCAGAGAAAACATTATACTCTTTCATCTTTCAATTTGTGTCTACTGTCACCTAAATATTTAAATTCACACATCCATATTGTCAATTTATTTACTGTAAACTACCTTACACTGACTTTGTGTACTACTGCTACTACTACTACTACTACTACTACTACTACTACTACTACTACTACTACTACTTCTTTGTACTGCTTTTACTTTTTTTAGAAAAAAACAAAACTTTTTATCAGTTTTTGCCACTTTCAAATGCAAAAGACACATGGAGTTGATTTCATAATCATTATAAAATCATATATAAATAAGCAAACATTCAAATCCACTGCTCTTATGTTATGTTAAGTTCCTCTAGATTCCTGAAAGTACTTATATTCCAGTTCGGGAGAGAAATTGTTATATGAATGTCTTATCTTATGAAGGAATCAGCAAAACCCATAAAACATCTGAAGACACTACATTACTCATATTACCTTGTGTCCTCCTTGTATGTGATGTGTGTGCAGTATGTAGGTGTCCTTCAGAGCTGCCCTCTGCCATGTCTGTGTGTTCATCATCATTCAGAGGAGACTGAGGGTCTGAACAGCTCAACACACTGCAGAGACAGAAAAAACACATGAGGTGAAGAAAATAGAAATATATTGTTTTTGTGTATGAAGAAATGTGTAAATTAAAGGTGAGACAGACTGGATAAATGAATGAATTAAGACTGGATTTGAAATCATGATTTTTTTCTTTGCACTTCTAATGCAGGCCTCTAATGCAATCACTTCTGTCTGGAGCATTAACTGTTTTTTATTATTTACAGTAAAGAAAGTGTTTGGGAATGAACATGCATTTTAGAAAATGAAGATCAGCTTGAAATTAGGTTACATACACTACAGAGTGAAAGGAGAGCAGCCACAATATTAATATTAATATCCACTGTGTGTGTGTGTGTGTGTGTGTGTGTGTGTGTGTGTGTGTGTGTGTGTGTGTGTGTGTGAATGTTACTCACTTTACTCCTGATGGTACTGGTTCATTGCTGAAAAAGGGCCCTTCAGGCATGGACCAGTCACTCTTCAGAGACACACAGCTGGCCACTTCAGATGGAGATCTGGGAATCTGTGGACTATAAACAAGAAACAAAGACTCACTTCAAGTGTATGTCAGTATCTGACATGACAAATACTTAACTGCTTACGCTTAGCATACATTACTTTAATTCAATTCAATTCAATTCAATTTTATTTGTAGAGCGCTCAAATACAGTACATTGTCTCGCGGCGCTTTACAGACAGTACGGGAAGCATCCATGAGAATCAGGGGCAAGGAAAAACTCCCTTCGCTTTGTAAATAATTTGTTTTGTAGGAAGAAACCTTGGGCAGATCCACGCCTCATGGACTCAGCCTACCTGCCTGGGGCCTAATAAAGTATACGTAAAGTCTGATGCATAGATTGACCATGGTTAACACAAAACAGTATGAGTACTGAATGTAGTCAGAGATGAAGGGTTGGCGATTCATTAGGTTTTATTCAATACACATGCTTTAGATCAGAGCTTAATCTATGTCTTGGGTTAAATTGGCTACATGACATATAAATCTTTTCTTTTTTTTAGTTCAGTATTGAAGTCATGACTTTCGCTCACCATTCTTATGCATGCCAATGTCTGTGTGTGTGTGTGTGTGTGTGTGTGTGTGTGTGTGTGTGTGTGTGTGTGTGTGTGTGTGTGTGTGTGTGTGTGTGTGTGTGTGTGTGTGTGCAAGTGCTACTCACTTAACTCCTGATGGTACTGGTTCATTGCTGAAAAAGGGCCCTTCAGGCATGGACCTGTCACTCGTCAGAGACACACAGCTGGGCACTGGTGATGGTGATCTGGGAATTTGAAGGCTAGATTAATTTTGGCATAACAACACAATTATTTGCATTGCTCCCTATGGCTACTATAACTGAGACAAGTCCCAATCCCATTTCTAACCCTTACCCCTCCACTTATCCCTTCCCCTTGGTTTTTGCACGTTCCCGCGAGGTGAAGGGGTGTCCCAATTCTTTTTGGGGTAGGACTAGGGGCGAGGGCTACCTGGCCCTCCCTCAAAATGAAGGGTAATGACATACATAGTTTTCAGTAGTGGAAGATAAGCACCACTGGTGAAGGATGCAAATTAATTCGGTATTTATAATAATGTTTAGAAACCTGGAAATTGTGTTATGCGCTATATTCCGTATTGTGACAATGGAATATATGTTATCCTGTCAGGTTTAGGTCAGAACATCATTTGTCTTTGACCGAGATTAGCAATGCTAAAGTAAAATGTTTAATGTTAACATTGCTTATCTAGAAAATTTCTAACATGTCTCTTGTTTAAGATGTTATCACATGTATTCATATCGTATTTGTTAGTGTGCAAATTGACTGTTATTCATTATAATAAAAGTTTGACTTGGACAGAAGTCAGTGGGCACGTTATTTTCTTAAAGGGGAAGTTTGGTTTTTAACATGTTGAGCCTTTTCTGGAGTGTCTAGGATGAAATAGAATCATCAACACCAAAATTTTGATGATTGCTCCTGTCTCTGATATTTGGCTCATTTAGAATCCCCCCTTTTCTGCTTCAGAATTAGGGTTGGGACTTTTCAGAAATTTTCATGTTCGATTATTCAGAAAGTTAACAAACAGTTAATCGATTATTTGCGGAAAAAAAGACGTCATTTGCCCACTTTCAGAGCCATGGTCTACATACATGGGTTTGCACCCATCTTCCCCACGCAAATTATTGTCAAAAAAACGCACATAAAATGACTTATATTTCTCCTAAGTTATTAAGGAAATACAGCATTTTGGCCTTCCGCAGCATGAGAGCGAAAGGATCAGTGTGCATTAAGGTGCGAACTTGCACAACATCAACCGTGTAGACCTGGTTGCGATGTTTAGGGATTCCGTGAAGGAATTGACCGTCAGTTATTAGAGCTCTAATGTAGCTTTTGTTTATGCTGTTAAATATTTTTTTCGACTGTACTTTTATCCAGAGCTTAATGACGTCCCAGATTGTGAAATAAGAATCCAGCTCTTGGCTAGATTTGTCACAATGTTTTGAATGCAGCATAGGCTATCATGAGCATTTTTGAATGCACGACAAAATATGGAACTTTTCTGACCAAAATTGCCAACGGATAACAGCTGGTGATAGGAAGAACTTTCACATAGTTTTGTTCAAACTCAGGACGAGAGGGCGGGCGAGCAAGGCACACAGGTATGCATATTCCAGTGGATCACAAGTTCATGCTTTCCGAGGCAGAGACAATTATTATAAAAAATTGACGCGCTCTGTAATAGCCTTCAGTAGCCAAGTAGGCTATGTTAAATAACGAATAACATTTTTTTCTCAAATTACGTAGGCCTAATAAGCAGTAACCAATTTATCAACAGCATGCCTGTTTCCCTTCACATCGGAGAAAACATCACGACTAGGCAATGCGCACATACTTTTTGCCAAACTAGCTGATATGAGAACAGTTCTCCAGTATCAGACCGCATTTTAAATGACGTTGGTAGGTAACAGTGTCACTGTAATTGCATTGAAATTTATAAGCTATAGGCCCATGTTTCTTGAGAAATGGTCTCACACTGCTATTCTCCTCCTAACCTCCTTCACCTCTCCTCGTTGTTGCGCAATAGCGTACCGGAAGATGTAGCTGCTCTAATGCGCAATAAATTAAACGATTATTCGCTAAGCTTTAATTTTTATTCGAACAAGCCTTAACAAACAAATAATCGATAATCGATTATTCATTAACAACCCTACTCAGAATGGCTTCCTTTGTGCATGTCCGATAATGTCCTTAAAACAACCTTAAACCCTTATTTAAAACTTGTGCTGCTCACCAAGTGTTAAGTGGTGTCCATTGATGTTTCGAAATAATTATAGTAGCAAAGTACAGTTTCTATCACGTTTTATATGGTATTTTGAACATTCTGGAACTATTTTCTCGGCGTAGCAATACCAACTAGCACAACAAGAAGACAAATAAAGCTGGATAGGAACTGTATTTCGCTATGATAATTGTTGTGGAACATCAACGAACCCCACTAACCACTTGGTGAGCTGCACATGTTTTAAAACAAAGGTTTAAGGTTATTTTCAGGCCATTATCGGACATGCACAAAGCAAGCTATTCTGAAGCAGAAAAGGGAGGATTCTAAATCAGCCAAATATCAGAGACAGGAGCAGTTGTCAAAATTTTGGTGTTGATGATTGTATTTCATCCTAGACACTCCAGAAAAGGGGCTAAACATATTAAAAACCAAACTTCCCCTTTAAGGTAGTGAATTGACGTATCAGCTTGTTTCCTATGTTTACATCCCTCTCACTTGTCACTAGGTTTCAAGGGATAAGGGATAGGTGAAGGTGGAGTGCTAGAGGGAAAGGGAAGGGGCAAGATTAGAAATGGGATTGGGCCCAAATAATATGGACCTAACAACATCCTTTTTTAGCAGATAAGATCCCCCTGTCAAAAGACAGAGAGAGAGAGAGAGAACTCACCTAATATTGTCCTGAGTTGATGTATTTTTCATGTTGACAGGATCCTCCAAGTTCTTGTGTGTCTCCATGGTGACACAGCTGAACGCATCTCTGAGACCCGCTGCTTCCTCAGACTCTTCACTCATTTCAGAGGGACACTGTTTCTCACTAGGACACAAACACACACAAATCTCATTTCAGAGGGACACTGTTTCTCACTAGGACACAAACACACACAAATCTCATTTCAGAGGGACACTGTGTCTAGAACACAAGCAATACAGATATGAACTACTGTAATTGCAACACAAGAGAACAATCATACCAGATATCACTGAATACTGATTTTGGTTACAATTGTGAGAGTAAAATATTGATGGTATCACCCACCTACAGGTAATTTCTGTATTTATTAGATGAGCACAAACTGCAGTGATAGAAGACCTGATAGAAACAGGACACAAACAGACAACAAAAAAATCACATTTCACTAGGACATACACAACACACACAAAATGTATTTCATAGGAACACCGTCTCACTAGGACACAAACACACACCACACAATTTTGTCCGAGGGGCATTGTGTCTAGAACACAAGCAATACAGATATGAACTACGTAATATCCTTACAACACAAGAGAACAAACTGCAATCATATCAGAGATCAATGAATACTGATTTTGTTTACAACTGTGACAATAAACTATTGATGGTATAACCCACCCACAGGTAATATCTGTTCATTTATTAGATGAGCACAAACTGCAGTGATAGCAGAGCTGAGACCTGAAGAGTTGAAGGGTAGCAGAATTCTACTTGCACTGACATAAATGTCAGTCATGATCATGTCAGTTAATTTATTAGATGTTAGTAATTATCTTGATTCAGATAATACATCAGAGATGGGAACCCAAAATATAAACACACATTTGGACCATGTGTGTCAGTAGTGTAAGCTGCTTCTTCCACTCTCTAATCAGTGAATACCAACCTCTCTCTTAGCTGACACTTCTAACAGGTCAAACAGCAGCAATTATTCTGTATGGTTCATTTTCATTGGAGATTTCTATAGAAATTTATTTTAGTCTAACACTAGCATGAAAACCTGAGCTTTTTAAAGAATATATTTTTGCCTTTACTTTATTTGGACAGGAAGGCAAACAGAGAGATCAAAACAGAGAGCTGGAGGTCAGGCACATACACATCTCATGGACACTGCCTGGTCATGTTGGCACTTCTGTGCAATAATAACAACAACAACAACAACAACAACAAAAATAATAGTAATAATAATGAATATTGCTATTATTATTATTATTGGATAGGATATCATAATAGGCTACTATCCACAGATTTCTCTACATGCGCTGATAATTATCTAAATTACAAGCTAGCCAACAATTGTTATGTTGTCCTATAGGCTAACCTGTTTTTGAATCATAAAAAAATCCCTCTTCTTTTTCTTTGGTCGAGATTTTACTATTCTGCACAAAGGCTACAGATCTACCGTACTGAGTTTGCCTAAACCACAACACTAGCCTACATGACGTAGAACACGGGCCTCAGGCCTAATCAGAAATCTTCTCCAAAAAAGTAGTAGATCCAAAAGATCTCTTTCTTTGGCTTTGAGTACATCTACTGCACTTTGTCATAGTTAATCAATAGAATACACACCGACTAGGCCTAATTTGATTATGAAACAGAAACATATAGTAACATAGACCTGAGTAAATTCACGATAGGTATTTGGTCGCATGCTATCAAAAAACTTGGCCTACGACAAATTTGTAGCCTATCGAAAGGATTCGACGTCACGTCACTAAAAATATTGAGCGGTTAGGCTACTAAAATACAACAAATAAATGATTCGATTTATTTCACTTACCTTAACTTACATTCGGGTAAATTAGACGATGTTTTCGTTGTAAGGTAAAACGTCTTCTGAACTATCCCAGGTCTGTAGGCCTATCTTACTTTCGATTTCACTAAAGAAGTCACTCCCCCTAAGAAAAGCCCCTTTGCATTCTCCCAGTTCGCCACTAGATGTCCTCCTAGCTACTCTTTTCACAAACATGTTTTGGTGAGTTACTATGCCTTTGGACTCCTGCAGTTTGTCGTGAAAGGAGCTCTTTCTATCAGTAGCCTGTAGAT
>JAODXP020000048.1:25947-70947 GCA_027497455.2 Sardinella longiceps | reverse complement strand
GTAATGAACTCTGATCTAATTTTTGCACTTTGCACTTTTCTCACATTGGAGTTGCACATTGCATGCATGCATATTTGCATAGAAGACTGATCCTGGGGATATAGATTGTGCATTAGGATGGAGGTGTATCTGGATTTTTTATTGTTGTATTGTAAATGGAATGGTGTCTTGCAGGGGTGAGGTCATGTGACCACCACAGATCACCTATATCACCTGTGGGTGGCAAGCATATGATAAGTGAACCTGATGAAGCAACGAGCGAAACGCGTTGTTCACAGACAAAAATAAATCAGCAAAACTCAATTCCAGTGTGCGGTGATTTTATACTTTTGGATTACCTGATGAGAAGCTGCATGTTGCCAGCACCTGGAGAAGGCTGTGCAGAGGGACATCTAATATATCATGAAATATTGCTTTTACTCTCCCCGGAGAAATAACATTTCGCATGTAACTGCCCAGCAACTTAAGTGCATGAGTGCTCGACTCGCGAACATCCGCTTCCGTGGTTCGGATTGTGACTCCATACTTAAATATGGCGATGCTAACGAGCCGCCGCTAATCTGCGCGTTCTTGACCCCCTGGTGTGGATGCACTGGAGATGGGAGACATGTGGGGGAAATGAAGACGTCCTCTGATTGGCTACTTTCTTGAAAGCTCCCACCCACTATACCCAATTTGCCCAATCAGTACCACCACCACCATCATCATCATTCCCTATTCCAGCCTCCTCCAAGGCCAGAGAGGCCCACTCAAGCAGCCAATGAGTATGCAAGTATGCAAACCAAAATGCCAAACAGCCAAAATGCAACTGAAAAAAAACAAAGATCCTGCTCAGCGAGTGAGAGAATGATAGAGTAATGCAAAGAGAGAGAATACTGAGAGGTAAAGAGATATGTGTGTGTTTGTGTGTGTGTGTGTGTGTTTGTGTGTGTGTGTGTGTGTGTGTGTGTGTGTGTCTTTACATGTGCCTGTAAGTACTGTACTGTGCCTGTAAGTGCTTGACAGAGAGACTAGCGAGCCAGAGAATCAATGACAAAGCCAGAAGGATGAAAGACACTGCAAAGCGCCGACCTGTCAGCGTGGTAGGACTGAGCCGTCCAGAACCGAATTGGAATTGGAATTAGAATTGGAACTGGAATACTGACTCGGGCATCCGTTTCACACTCATCCATTACGACCTCCTCACACACTGATCCATTGGGGACCAGAAACTAGCACTCGCTCAGTAGCACATCGAGAATTATATTTATAAAACAACTCCGGCAAGAACACAGGAAGCAATCATCGGGGTAAACAAGCAAACCATCCAACGTTACGATTCCAACATACACACACACACACACACACACACACACACAGTTTGCACTTGGTCATCCGCTGCATGTAGTTTCATCCTACTTTTCACTTTTCAAAAGACAGAGAGACAATTTAATCAACCGAACGCCAGCTTTAAACCCGAGATTGGCCGGGATTCAACGTTAGGAGAGAAGATAAATGATTTTGAGCCGGAAAATGATACGTTCCATATCACAACAGCGATGCTGGCTTATCTGATTTAAGGGCAATTAACATAGCTGTATGATTAAGCCCAGGCCGCAGTCATCCATCCAAAAGCAATCATACACACACACACACACACACACATACACACACACAGTACATGCACACTCACACTTACAGTACATGCACACTCACACTTACAGTACATGCACACTCTCACTCTCTCTCTCTCACACACACACACACACGTACTGACTCATTGACTCAGTCTATAGGTCTCAACAAAAATAAATAAATAAATAAAAATAAAAATGTTTGCGCTTGCGTAAATAGTTTAACAGTGGATGTGGGTACATGCAGACAGGGCACGTTTTAGTGTAATGTAAACACTTGCACACACACACACACACACACATTTGCCATTCCTCCACTATGTGGCAAAGCCTTGGGGAGTCCCATACACTGAGAGGTCTCAGAATAAGCCGCCAGTCCCTGACTCCTCTTACCCAACCCATCCTACCCCAAACCCTAAAGAGTTGTCAGCGGCGGTGGATCCTCACCTTCAGGCTTCAACATCGCCTCCTCTTCCTCCGTGTCGTGGAAGGGCGGCCGAGTCGAGGAGATGGTGGCCAGGGACAGCAGGAGCGCTCCCAGCAGCAACGGCCATTCGGTGTACATCCTGTTAATGGAGGGTACGTCTACCAATGACCCTCTTCTCCTCTGCCTCCCCCTGGACACTGATCACATCTGAGGAGCTCCACCCAAACATCAACTGCAGGAGGTCTGACCTGTCACTCACTGCAATTTTCTCCAGTCACCTGGACTGAGGGTGGGGGAAGCAGCAAGGGGTGGGTGGAGGGGGGGACAAGTGGGGAGGAAAAAAAAAGGTTTTGATCAGGACACACATAGAAAGTAGGGATAATGGTAAAGGACAGTGAAAAAGGAGAGATATCAGGGGTATCACAAAAAAAAACCTAATTGCCAAAGCCAGCAGTGCAACAAGAGAAAGAGGGAAAACAGAAAATGGATAACTAAACACACTGTCTGAGAAACAAAATAATGGATTAGATTTGTATTGATATTTCACTTTCCCACACTTGTTTTCGTTGTTAGGTAAAACGTCTGCTTACTTTCGATTCCACTTCAGAAGTCACTCCCCCTATGAGAAGCCTCGAAGCATTTTTTTTTTTTTTTTTTTGTCAGTTGCATTCTGACAGTTGGCCACGAGATGTCCTCCTAGTTATTACTCTTTCAGGGGCAATGCTTTCAGTAACCTACATGTATAGATGATATTTTTTTTTCTCTCCCCCTGTCAAGTTAGGCTACTACATAGATTAGTCTGCTCTTTTCTCTGCTACTAGGCTATGTTTAAAAGGTTTAAAATGATCCATAATGATTTATTAATGTATAATGCTTAATATCCATAATCCATAATTGATCCACAATGAGTTTGGCAAATCCTGAATGAAGCAGAGGAGTAGAAGCTCTAAATGTCATTGTGAGGAATTCAGGGGTTCTAGACTAGACACATTTTCAGAAAAAGTCCCTCTATTGGGGTTCTAGAAGCATTTTTTAGTAAAAGTTGTGAACAGGTCTATTTAACCTAATTAAGGTGTGCTGAATTCAACTAACCCTGTTCACAAGCTGAATTTTGAGGTTTTGACTATCTAATTTGCAAAAACAAAATGGCTGCCGACAGGGCCGGTTCTAGCCTTTTTGGTGCCCTAGGCCAGATTTGAGTTTTGCCCCCCTTTTCTAAAAATATAAGAGAAAAACTGAAGAAAAAAGGTAAGAAATGTATTGTGATGTCCCCTTGATATTTGGTGCCCTAGGCGACCGCCTCGTTTGTCTATGCCTAGAACCGGCCCTGGCTGCCGAATTTAGCGATTTCTAGCGCTGTGTTTTAGCAAGAACTGCTATTCCATGCAAATAAATGCACATTTATGACATGTTTGTTTCTCACTATGCTCCTTAAGCATTATATCAAAGGTACAAGATGATAATTACAAAATAAAATTCAAAATGCTAGCATTATGCTAATTATGCTAATCGTTATTTAATATTTTCTATTGAGATGTTATACAGGACAGGAAAAGTAGCCCTATTTAATGATGTAGAAATTGCATTTCTAAGCTGTAATATGCCAATAAAGCACCATTCTTTCCTATATATATATATATATATAAAACCTGCTGTAACTTTTAACAAAAGTCTACAGATATTCAAAGCCCAACAAGTCATATTTGAAACATTTCTCTGAAGTGTTTAAAGGATTACAATACTTCTTATTCAAATTGCTTATAGGAGACAAAGAATGGAAAACCACTTTTACATTGTTACATTGACTTTGATGAATTAAGAGAGGTTGCGCATGGTCAAAGAGCTATCATGAACATGAGGCATGGTTCTGCCCTCTTTCATATCCTACATAAATAGTCACTGGAACATGAGCGAATTAGAACAAAGCCTACAAATGATCTCAAATAGCACAAAGCCATTGCAGTTCAATTAAGGTGGTCAGAGTGGGGTGTTGTTTAGGCAAGAAACACATTTCAATACACATCTTAAATATGAGGTGTTAACTAGGCTTGTAAAATATCACTTGATCTTTTTTTGACAAAATACAATTGAATATAGTGTGTGTGTTAGAGTTGTTCAAGCCGAGTCTGGTCATCATTGGGTTGCTGGCATGCACACATTGATGTGCATTGTAACCCTGATTTCTGGCATTTGCAGCGCTGACTCCTGCATTGTTTCTGACATGCACAGGCTATCGCAGGCAACTGTCCAGTATGGAACTCAATGGCATCAGTATTGGGTGCAGTCCTGACTCTTCAAGTCTCCATACCATTTCAGAGGGTGCAGGAAGCTCTGGTGTGGGACAATGGGCATTCCTCCATACCATTGTTTGATAGTGCACTCTCATTAAATGGAAACGGAGCACATCACTTGTTGGGGGCATGGTCTGTGGTTTCCCCATCTTCAGGAAATGTCAAGCTGCATCAACAGAGTCTGTTTTGTGAACATTGTAAATTCTGCAGACAAATGTTTCTAAAGATTTGATGGTTTCTTCTGTGAGTTCACCAATGCCCACATTCTTCAACAGTGCATGGTGGTCTTTGAAGATATTCCATGATGACCGCTTGGTGTGTTTAGCGATGTAAGAGGTGGAGGTGTCACACCCAGTTAATGCATGAAATGCTAGCAAGGATCCTGCTGAGCATTTTGGTAGTTTGTTGAAAACAACATCAATGGGTATATACCGTTGGTTCTTGGATGTGTCTGACATCATCTAGAGGTGCTTACACTGCATATGCTGAAAGTGGGATACCAGAAGCATGAGAACATCTGTGTCCCTGGAAGAAACAACAATTGTCATAAACTGGCAGTGGATGGCATGCAGCACCAATTTTGTGTTTGCTTATATGTGGATTTCAGAGCGACCAAATCAGTGGTACTCTTTGACGACCTGACCTCACATTCCTCTCTGAAACCCCCTGCAACCACAATTATCCTCAGGTGCCTGCAAACACAGTTCCGCAGACAATAAATGTGCAAGATCTGCTTTGTTGTCAGCCAGAGAAAGGAAATTTGACTAGTTAATTGGAAGAGATACTTCATGGTCTTCCACAACACGTCTGATTGGCCTTGTTGCTTTACTGCGCTGTGTTTTGGTTGTACCATTGATTGTTTCTTGCATCAGCTCCAGGTCGCGGCCTACTTCGTCGCGGCCTACTTCCAGGGCGTCCAACTCTGCATGACAACAGCAGAGCACACAACAGCTTGGCAATACCTGGAAGTGGGAATTTTGGCCAGCTGCACCATCTCCCTGCTGTCCTTCACCCTGGCCATGGAGGTCATCATTCAGGCCTCTAGATCAGTTTCTCAAACTTTTTCAGACTGAGGACCACTTTTCCCAAATAATGTTTCTCTAGGACCACCTGCCCTACCAGTGGTCCCCAGACCACACTTTGAGAACCACTGCTCTAGATGGACGGTAGGCGGACAGCTAATAAAACCTGGGCTGAGGCTGCCACCGGTCAGAGCCTACATGGATGGCCTCACAACTCTCACCACGACCAAGGTTTACAGCTTTTAAAAAAGCTCCAGGAAAACATCGAGCGGGCCTGCATGAAGATCAAGCCGAGCAAGTCCAGAAGCATCCCCATCATCAAGGGGAAGCTAGCAGACCACCGCTTCCACATTGGCAAGGAACCCATCCCAACTGTCTCAGAGAAGCCTGTGAAAAGCCTAGGTCATTGGTATTGGTATGTCTTCCTGAAGGACAAAGAGCAAGTAGAGCAGCTCAGGATAGAAGTAGCGAGGATAGTAGAAGGAGAACATCGACAGAACCTTGCTTCCTGGCAAGCTGAAGCTCTGGTGCATGCTCTATGGACTACTTCCACGTGTCCTACGGCCACTAACCTTCTATGAAGTGCCGCTGACAAAGATGGAGAAGCTGGAGAGGTTGGTCAGCTCATATATAAGGAAGTGGCTTGGCCCTCCTTGGTGCCTTCACAGTATTGGATATTACAACTGCCCATTTCCAGTCTGATGAGGAGTACAAGTGTTCCAGGCTGGAGATGATGCTACTGGATTTGAGGGATCCAGTTGTAGCCCAAACTGCCCTCATCCTGGCCACGGGGAGGATGTGGACCCCATCAGCTGCAACAGAGCAAGCAAAGGCAGCACTCAGACACTAGGACATCCTGGGCCGAGTGCAAGAGGGGAGGAGTGGCCTTGGAGTTGGGACCAGCATACCAGTGTGGAGCAAGGCCTCTCCATTCCAGAGCCGCAAGCTGATGGTCCAGGAGGTACGTCAGGACGAGAAAGCAGGAGCAAGCAATGCAGAGGCAGTGGATGACATGGGAAGGAGTGGAGAAGAGGAAGATCTCCTGGGCAAGCTTTACCATCAGAGTGGCTTAAAATGTCCTGCCTTCGCCTGCAAACCTAAGCCAGTGGTATGCCGAAGACCCTATGTGCCCTCTTTGCCCAAGTCCAGCAACACTGAAGCACATCTTGGTTGGATGCAAAGCTAGCCTCACCCAAGGCTGTTGCGGCATAACCAGGTGTTAAGGTGTCTAGCGGCAGTGTTGGAAACTTGGCGGACATCTGTGAATGCCCTTCCTCCCCCTTCAGACCAGTGGCAACTAACACCATTCGTTCAGGAGGGCGAGGGCCAAGCCAATCGCATCACCATAACAGCAGACAATGGTCAGTTGGACATAGAGCTTAGATCGGGCCCAAAAATTGAGCCCGACCCTACCGAAGACCGATCATTTTCTGCCCAAGCCCGGCCCGACCCGAGAGATAACGTGTGATAATGAGCCCGAGACCGATTTAAACCCGACATGTTAAATAGCCCTAATAATGGCCTACTTTTGTAACTGCATGTTCAACAACAATTCCGGATTGATTTACAGACATTTGTTCAGCATATTCTTGAAGCATATTGCCTGTTGACAAGACTTCATGTCTGTTTTGAGGTCCACGTCTTTCTGTCATACCTTGTGCTGACAAACAGCTCTGCGCACCTCTCATTCACTGAGATTAGATATAGGCTACTCATTCATCCATTAGACTGTCATGCTGGCAAATCCACGAAAAAAATAATAATTAATAACCAGAAGTTTTCTGGCAATAGACAGAGGTTATAATGCGTTGTGCGCTGCAACGTTTACCTTTATTGTATTCAGAAACACCGTAATTTCTCCAAATGTATCCACTTTCACTTTCGGTTCCCACGCGTAAGAAGCACGATTTTACTGACAAACAAACTTGATGTTTCCTTATGCTTTCCACTGGACTGGGTTAAATTTATTTTATTTCCCCCCCCCCATCACATTAGAAGCTTTATATTACGTTATAGGTCTGATGTAGCCGACAGAGCGCAGCTGACAGGTGCTGCTCAACGCTGTCCAAACATATTTTTTTTTATTAATCACCTTAGGCTTAGATAACATTTTTTGCTGAGTTACTTAACCATAATACATGCAACTTTATTGGGTGTCACACCATATAGCGTCATAAGCTAAATAAATAAATTAAAAAAACATATATAAAGCATAGGCCTATTTATGGAACACTGATCATGAGCCCGGCCCGGCCCGAGCCCGATAGAGTGACGGCAAATGTCAGCCCGAGCCCGGCCCAAGTTCGGGTAGGGCTCGGGCCGGGCTCGGGCTCGGGCAGCGAATCTAAACTCTAGTTGGACAGACCTGCTGAAAAGGGAAGCGAGTGGCTGTGGATAAAGAGAAAAGACTGTATGTGCCTTCAAGTGATGTGATGGCACCTAGGGAGTGAACCTGGGATGCTGGGATTCACTGCTGAATCCTCTGGAGGTGTTGTGGGCTCATCAGCGAAACACTCAGGAAGGAGGGCACCCACTTGACAACCCAAAGGGTGTATCACTCAATTGACCACCCACAGAGTCTCAGCAGTGCCTCAAGTTTGATTCAAGGGATAACAACATCAAGTCCTTTACAACAGATCTAAGACTTGTCTGAATATTTAAAGTTATAGAAAACGATGACCATTAGTGTTGTACGGTAACTTTATCTGTACCCGAAGGTAGATTTGGTATTATTAGCATAATATTAGCATTTAAAAATTAATTAATTAATTAATTATAGCTACCATGTTTGATCTATTGCTCAAGGAGATTTACAAGAAACTTTCGTGTAAATAATGTCCATTTATCTCCACGAAATAATTCCTTGCTAAAATACAGTGCGGAAAATCTGAAATTTTATTAGTGATAAAACTGTATTAGGCTATGCCTGGTAAATCAGTAATTGAAAAAACAAACAAGAAAACAAGTAGACTTACTGTTAATGATATCATCTTAATACAGAGTATTCCTAAAACATTTTA
Organism: Sardinella longiceps; assembly: GCA_027497455.2. NCBI lineage: Eukaryota > Metazoa > Chordata > Actinopteri > Clupeiformes > Clupeidae > Sardinella > Sardinella longiceps. The sequence continues at coordinate 62,574 of JAODXP020000048.1, read as the reverse complement.
ATCACTTCTCTTGAGTTTTTAAACATAGGTTCTAACATCTTAATAGAAAATATTAAATAACGATTAGCATAATTAGCATAATGCTAGCTTTTTGGATTTTATTTTGTAAATATCATCTTGTACCTTTTATATAATGCTTAAGGAGCATAGTGAGAAACAAACATGTCATAAATGTGCATTTATTTGCATGGAATAGCAGTTCTTGCTAAAACAAAGTGCTACAAATCGCTAAATTCGGCAGCCATTTTGTTTTTCGCAAATTAGATAGTCAAAACCTCAAAATTCAGCTTGTGAACAGGGTTAGTTGAATTCAGCACACCTTAATTAGGTAAAATAGACCTGTTCACAACTTTTACTAAAAAATGCTTAGGATGCACATTTATCAAAAATGCCTCTAGACTATTCATAAATGTCCTAAAAGGAGCATCTTTTCCATCTCCACCTGAGATAAACACCTTTCACTGACACACCTGAATGCCTGAAGAGAGAGATGTGGACGCCAGGGAGGAATGTTGTGCTGCTGACCCTCTCCAGCGGGCAGCCATTGGTGTGCAGTGGGGAGTGTTGAGTCTTTGAGCTCTAAAGTCCACAATGATGTCTTTAGTCTTGTGGCCATTAAGAGAGAGCTTGTTAAGAGAGCTAGACCCACTACTGTGGCCTCATCTGAAAATGGGATGAGCTGCTTTGGGCTGAATTGGCCATTTTTACACTCATGTGTGAGCAGCAGGGGGAAGAGCAATGGACTGAAACCACAGCCTTGAATATGTGGCATGGCCAACTCATTTGAGGAGATAAAAACACATGATGAAAAGACTATCACATAAACACAAATCATACTTTATTTACATATAATAAGCTACAATACACATACAGTGTACAACCACTGACACAAATTTCACATAGGTAATAATTAATTTTGCATAGTCTGTCATATACACATGAGCATATGTATTAAAATCCTGTGTTACAACTAACTAACTAAATTCTGTGGCCTCCATTTCTTCAAAAACATCTTTGAGATGAGTATAAATTGTTATTGCTTTAAATTAAAAGCCTAGGTAAGAGAGATACTGTAGCCAAGATCCCAAAGATCACTCTGGCTGATGATCTACAGTGCATAAGGGCTGTGCACTTATTAATTGAAAATAACTCCCTAAAGACATCTCCAACACAGCTGCTAATGAAGGGACTTAATAATATCATATAATTTTCATATACTAGAATGTCGCTCAGTTCTCTGAGATCAGCCCTCAGTTCAGATTTGGGATACCGACAGGCTGGATACTACTCAGGATGTAATGAAGCAGCCATCCAGATGTGTTCCTGCTGATGAAACCTCCCACTGCATGCACGCACACGCAAGCATGAGAGAGAGAGAGAGAGAGAGAGAGAGAGAGAGAGAGAGAGAGAGAGAGAGAGAGAGAGAGAGAGAGAATTAGGATACCAGATTAATGGACTTGTTACCTGTTTCCTCCCTCAAAGGGACAATAAAGTACTCTTCTTCTACAAGGCAGCTTATTAAAGGTCCCATATCATGAAAAATCACTTTTTTTATGGCTTTTTATGGCTTTTGAATGTGTTTCTTAGATCTATACTTTAAGTGGGATAAAAAGCCTCAATTGTTAAAATAGACAATTTACACTGTTAGTAACTGTTCAGCTGATGTGTGCTTAAACCACCTGCATAGAATTTTCCTAAAACCTTACTTCTCCGCGATTCAGAGCGCAAGTTTGAACAAGCTTGCATCATGCATTTCATATCTGGCTAAAATTATGCTTAGCCCTCCATCTAAAGCCAGCACATTTTTCCGGATCTAAAAATATTTCTTTTAGTTTTCTTTTATGTGTTAGATTGTTTCCCAAATGAACTTTCATCACCTTTATCACATCTGGCAACTCTCAAGTGTCTAGGTAGTCTTGAGAACGTTCAACAGTGTAATTACTTAGGCCCACAGAACGTTCAATAATAATAATCCTACACACGGCTCCTTTAACATTTATTTACAATGCCTCACAATATAATCTCATAATGTGAGACATATTGTAATATGAATCAACATCAACCTTAAGTTCTTAGTGCAGCAGATTAGTGAAAGAATCAAATTTGGCACAAATCATCCTCTACACCACCTCTTTCTTTCTCTTTTCTTCTTTCTAAAATGCCTGTTTGCCACGCAGAAAAAAATATGGCCGCCATTTTCAAGATGGCCGCCTTTCTGTGTGTTCTTTTTTTCCTGAGTGTGATTGGTTTGAAGCACCATGCTTGAAAATACCTCTTTGGAATCATCTTTGCATCTTTCCCTTTCTGTTCATTCATGAGAAACTGCTACATTCTCATTTCAGAGTTAGCCAAGATACGAGCACAGCAACAATTGTTTACAGATCTTGTGTGTGAGAATTTGGCTAATCTGACGAAAATTATCTATGTTTGCTAGCTCAACAAAGTAGTGACTTAGGCAAATTTTAATTTTAAAATAAAAAAAAATCACTAGTGAGCTTGTGTGTACATCCATCAGCTCTAAAACACAGCACCATGAAAAATTGAGTTGTATTACTAAAATGTGATTGTCGTTTTATAGCCAACGGTTAAACTTGACACGTCTCCATTTAGAATATCTGATAGTAAGTGGAGCTAGCATCTATGGGAGCTAATTAATAACAGTGTTGGTTCAATTCTTGCTATTGGCATTTTTTTTTTAATTGTCTCTGAACCTGGGCTAAAAGCATTTTTTGGAAGCAACACAGCATTTTGTTTTAGCTCTTATATGCCTGTTGGATCGAAAGGATGACTGGTATGTCATCTCCACTCTCCCTGGGGGCCGGTACATCCCTCTGCCAGTGGGGCCTTGTAATCAAGGCATTCACTTTCTCACTACACCTGAGAGCACCATGCTCTTCAGTGATCTTTTTATTATTTACCCTTTGGCTTTTAGCTTTCATGTAGCCTAGAACTCTAGACGTACCCCTTGCAGTAGCAAATTTGAATTTGCACAATGGATACGTCTAGAGACCCCCATAGAAAACCGTTGTATCCTGACTGGCGGCATATAACCAATCACAGCGTGTTATGTGTAAAGGATGTACGATGACGACAGCGCCGCCAGAGATCCTTCTTTATGGAGATAAATCATGAGCACCCACTTCTTGGAGTCATGAGGCTAATGCCAAATAAGGTAGTTCTGGGCGGCGCGCGTATTTATGCAGTGGAGAAGCTCATTCTGTAACATTGAAGTCTATGAGAGAATCCAAGAATTCCACCGAAATTTTAAAAGCCTTATTTTTCGGAATAATGGATTTACAATTTGGGCATGGTATGGTGATCTCCAAATCCCCCTGCCCCATTTCATATTATTGTCAAGACTATGTGACTCTCCATTTTGTAGAAAATGAACTTTGAATCAGCTGTGCACCAAGTCTGTTCATGTGCTGAAGTTTTTTTTTTTCTTTTTAGATCATGTCAGAATCATACAATACATATATCAATGTCCATGGTGTACAAAAATACAAAAAATAAAATTTGTGCTATCTAGCTTTACTTGGATTTTGCATCTAAGGAGGTTGACTGCTCGAGGTGCCAGCTGCCACTGATTAGGGTGGCAGCTCACTGGGAGGGTGTGGCTAGGCTAGTGGCTGCTAGCTCGGATGACTCCAATTTGCTCCCATAAACATGAACTACCACGACATATCTGGCTCCTGAAGGATCTGTGGCACCGCTGCTCAAACCATAGACAGCAGAGGCTTAACAGGATGTATGGCTTCAGTGAAGGAACTGCAGTCGTTTGAATCATCTTTGGCTTTAATTTTGGAGGAATTGGACTTGTCATTTTCTTTGAAAGTGGAACAAGAAAGTGCACTGAAGTCTTTCGTTCTGAAAAATGATGTCTTTGCCGTGTTACCGACGGGCCACGGGAAAAGTTTGATATACCAGCTTACCACTGGCCGGAACGCTAGCCTATTACATGGAGAGACAGTTTGAAAGACAACGCAAGCACCCGCCCCTCCATTGGGGCACAGTCTATCAGTAGTCTCCAGACTATACATTCTTATGATATAGTCTGGCGTGTCAGGCTAGCTGTCATGATGAATTATTTGAAAAAAAAATTGTAATAAACTCTATTGTCCCTCTCCACTTTATGTTGCCATAACACACAGATTCTTCCAAATATAGTATAAAACATGATTTAGAGGTCCAGACACATGGAAACCTACTTGATGGAGGCTCGACATCAATACTCTGTCTTCTCTTGCCCTGTGGGGGACCTGGATGTACGAGCGCAACACAGAGAGAAACAGATAATCATCCCTGGAGTAAAGACACTATGGCCAATTTCAACCAGCATTAGCTTTCTTAATTATGAATTGTTTCATGAAAAAGAAAAAAAAAAAAACACTGCAACAATATTACTGTAATATTGTCACAAACTAATTTGCATATGAGAATTTGCAAACTTGCATCAAACTACTGGCAAAGTTTAGGGAAATTGTCAGCAAAGTGGCTTTATGTTAAATTAGACATTTGCCAGATTGTTTTGGCAAATCAATGACTACTAGTTGTTGTTGCCAGATCATTGCCGCAACTTTTGCCACTATTGGCAAACTTGTGCCAACCTGTTTGCAGCAAATTTGCTGCAATTCAAAAGGCTGTTGTTTTCTGCGAAGATCGACCTAAACAAGTTGTGATTAGATGACAACAACGGTGTCATCCGATCCAATTAATCTATTGCTTGTGACTCTTGCCACCACTGGAATATGTCTAGATTTCTGGGTTAAATCACTACTTAAATCACTACTTTACCAAAGAACTTCATAACAAATCTGTGTTCATTCAGAAATTATTGAGCCCTTGTATAATCAGAATATTCCAAACATTGTGCCATTGAATGAATATGGGAATACATTTAATTTCAAGACATTTTTCAAACACTTCATGTTTGGTTCTCCATATAATAAACACAGGATTGTTTTGCCACCAAACTTTAAGTTGTGAACTTATGATCGCTTCGTGAATTCTACAGATCCAACCTTGAACCCCCCACAGAAAACACCACCATATCTCGGCTTCCTAAATGCCCTTTATTGTGCCTTTGACACCCAAGAATGTTATGATATAACAATACTCACCGGTCACATGTTCCCCCTCCCTCTCTTGTTCCTGTAATTTGGTTCTCAGATCCTTTAACTGACTGGTCCTGTTCTGCAGTTCCTTCTCCAGTGTCTCCAGTCTTTCTCTCCACTCCTCTCCTTTAGCCACCATCTCTACTTCCCTCTCTCCTCTCATATGGAGAAGTACATTCATATGTTCAAGTTCTCTGTTCTTCTCCTCCATATGTCTATTGAACTCTCCTTCCATCTTCTCCTTGGTGATTCTGATGTTTCTCTGTAGTTCAGGCAGGATGACTTTCATAAGGTTTCTCTCTGCTTCAGCCCTGGCCTCTCTCTCACATATCTCTCTCATCTCCTCAATCTCCTCTCTGTGAGTTTTCAACATCTCTCTCATCTCTCTTTCTCTCTTTTCTTTCACTCCCTTCAGTTTTCTCTCCATTTTCTTTGTCTGTGTAATCTCTCTCAAGTGTCTCTTCATCTCTCTCTTCTTCTCCTCATCTCTCTCTTCTGTCATCCTTCTCTCCAGTTCTTCTGTCCTCTCAGTCAGTACTCTAATTTCTCCTTCATGCTGCAAAATGTCTTCCTTCACTTTTTTCAGAGAGTCCTGCACATTTTTGTTAAGTTCTTTTCTCTCCCACTCCGTTCTCAATTTAGTCACCTCCATCTCTCTTTCTCTCTGCATCTTTCTCTTTATCTCTCTCATCTGTCTCTCTGCCTCCTGGTAGGTCTCACTACTGTAGAATCTCTCCCTGTTTCCTGACACCATATCTTCTACCTTCTCTAGCAGTTGAGTGATCTTACTGTCATCAGATTGGTCCTTAACATCAAGAAGGTAACACCTGTTCCCACATTTCTGTATCAGCTCATGGCTTCCTTTCTTGAGCAACTCCTCAACACTCTCCTCTCTCATCCCCTTAGCATGGGTGAAGAGGATCAGTGTGTGTTTCCAACAGGCCTCTCCAAAAATTCCCTCCATTTTCCCCAATATCCTCTTCTCCTCTTCTTCAGAATGGTCCACTGGCATTACCAGGAGGAAGGCATGAGGTCCCGGGTCACACAGTTGGACACAAAGCCCCACGTCCTGTATCATGTCCTTCTCAGAGAGTTCACTACAAAACCAGTCTGGAGTTTCAACCACAGTCACCTGTCTCCTAGCCACCTCCCCCTGTCTGCTCTCACTGTGCTGGGTCTGTGTGAATGCATCCGTGAGGCTGTGTGTGCCCAGTATGGTGTTTCCTGCTGCTCTCTTTTCAGCTGCCCTTTCCCCTAGCAACACCAGCCTCAGCTCAGACACAGCAGGAGACACTGGTAGGACTGGACCAGGACACTCTCTACCCACTGCAAAACACATGCACACACACACACACACACACACACACACACACATACACACACACACACACACACACACAAACACACACACAAATGTACAGTGTTCAATACCATTGCTATGCAGATGACACACAGTTTTACCTTCCAGTCACTCCTGGTGACTCTGGCTCTTTGGTAAACCTGTTTAACTGTCTTAATGACATCAAATGTTGGATGGCCATGAATTTCTTACAACTTAATGAAAAGAAAACTGAAGTGATCTTATTTGGGCCTCCTACTTCTGTATCTGACCTGAGTAATGCTCTTGGTCCCTTATCTTCAAATTTCACTAGTGTAGTCAAAAACCTTGGAGTCTACCTGGATTCTTCACTCACATTCAGTAATCAAATAAGCAGTGTGGTGAAGGCCAGTTTTTTCCAATTGAGAACTATTGCAAAGTTAAAATCTTTCCTCTCTGCTAAAGACATGGAAACTCTAATTCATTCCTTCATCACTTCAAGATTAGACTATTGTAATGCACTTTATTTTGGCCTTCCCAACTCTTCTATTGCTAGATTACAAATGGTTCAAAATGCTGCTGCTAGATTGCTTACTGGAACTAAGAAGCGTGATCACATCACTCCTGTGCTCTGTGAACTGCACTGGTTGCCAGTGAAATATAGAATTGAGTTTAAATTGTTACTTTATGTTTTTAAAGCCTTACATCAATTAGCTCCAGATTACATCTGCAATTTACTTAGTCCTTACTGTACTTCTAGGCCACTCAGATCTTCCTCTAAACTTCTTCTTTCTGTTCCCTCCTCTCACCTTAGAACCAGAGGTGACAGAGCCTTCTCTGTTTCTGCTCCCCAGCTCTGGAATAGTCTCCCCTCCCACATTAGGTCCATTCATACCATTGATCTTTTTAAGTCTAAGTTAAAAACACATCTTTTTTCCCTAGCCTTTAATTATCCCTAAACCCTTTCCCTCTTTTATTTTTGTTATTATTTTTTTTTGTTTGTTTGTTTGTTTTATTTGGTCATTTGCATATCATTATTATTATTATTAGTAGTAGTAGTAGTAGTAGTATTTGTTTATTGTTTATTGATTATTATTATTGTATTATTATTATCATTATTATTATCATTATTTTTAAAGCACTTTGGATCAACTATGTTGTATGAAATGTGCTATATAAATAAAAGTGACTTGACTTGACAAATATATATATATATATATATATATATATATATATATATATATATATATATATATATATGGGCAATTCCAGCGTTATGGACGTGACATTTTCGCGCATTATTGATGAACAAAAGGCCAGATAACCTCTGCAAACCTAGCAGTATTTCACAATTTTTTTTCATATTCTTCTGCAAACTCCATGGCTGAATACAGGCAAACAGAAAAAAATAATATCATGATTTGCATCATAAGAATATGAGCCTTTCAATTTGCGTTATGGACGTGACGAAAAACGGACAAACTTTTGAGAGAGCGTAGTTTTTGCTGTGAAGTGTGTGAAATTTCAAGAGAAATGTAAATATTACTACATTCATGCCAAACAGGACACCTCAGTAAAGACAGAGAAAGACTTAATTTCAAATGTAAATGTAAAAAAAGTTGGTTTTCATTGGGAGACATGGCGTTATGGATGTGACGTTATGGACGTGACGTCTGGAAAAACCCTCCAAAACGATACAAAACAATTGTGAACGGTGGATTTTAACCTGTAACAAGATAAATAGTAATATAACAATGAAAAATAACTGATAGTATTGCAGCTTTGTGTGTGTTATCACCCACTTATGCCCATTATAAGCCCCTCCATAGACTTACATTACAGCTGAATAGGGTAAAAATTTTAACAAACAGATATCCTTTCGAAACTTGCTCAGTTGAATATTTACATCGAGACAATGCTTTTTTGTATTGGAAGTTTTCTGAAAGAATTTGTATGTCCATGTAGGTGAGACATAAAGTTTTAAGGTGAGGTTTACTTTTTCGTGGAATTGCCCATATATATATATATATATATAGAGAGAGAGAGAGAGAGAGAGAGAGAGAGAGAGAGAGAGAGAGAGAGATAAAAGAGAAAGGCATGCAGTAGAAAACAATCCAATACTCATCATCACAATCATCTGAAGTGATATTGACTGTAGGGCTGTGTGATATGAAAAAAATACAAATAAAAAGAATATCCTGATACATTTTCTCCATTTCACAATATACAATATATCTCTCTAAAGAACCCCATGAAATATCACTACAATCTCTGCAGCTAAAGGCACCCTTAGACAGTTTTCTCATCCCTTAAAGCGTCAGGCCTCCATTTGTGGAAATAAGTTCATTTTGCACCTCTGTGTCTGTTAATTGATAAATAGTATAGAAATTATTCTTATGTACTAGACTTACACCATGCCCATATCTCTGGCCCCTCTTGCACTTGTCAAAAACGCTCCTTATCCTAGCAAGGAACACGTCTGTACAAGTGTTCTGAGCCTAATGTGTTGTTCAAGAAAACTCTAAGCATACAATTTTTAGATCTGAAGACGGATGTGTTATCCTCATGTTCTGAGTCTTGAAGTAGATTCTGTCAACAGTGTCTAAGCTGAATAGCTAGATTGTCTGAGGGGTGTATTCAATTTTTTTTTGTTTCAAACAAAGTGATACATTGACACACATTTGATTTGATATTGGTCATTTAGCTTTAGTCTACTACCCCAAAGGAGACCAATAGGTTTAGCAAACAGTTATAAAGACGCACAAGTGTCTTTTCATATTTCAAATCAAAATTTTGCCATTGGATCTAAAGAATAAATCTTCAAAGAAGAAAAGTATACGCAGTATCTATTGAGTGTTGATAGCACAACGTGTAAAGAAACAGCCTAGCATACTTGTAAGCTGATAAGATGGTGGTTCTATACTCGACTGTCCTCTTACTCCCCTGAGCAAGACACTTAGTTTTGATACTTTTTGTATTGTTTGAGTGGTAGCCTTCTTTATCTAATCAAGTAAAGTTGCCTAATAATTTGCTTACTCAAAGCAATACATAATTACTGTGCTGCCTGGGAATTGAACCCTGGTCTACTGAGTGGTGGTCTGTGACATAACCACTGTGCCACCACATCTACAGTCTGACAATGGCTCAAACAGGGTTAGAACTTTGGCTTATCTGGTTAGTCAGCACAACCCTCCATTGAAGGTATCATAGGTGCAAATCTGCTGTAAATAAAATTCATTTACTTGATGATAGAACAAAAAGCCACCTAGATATTTGGACCACAGATAATATGAGTGCAGACGAACAAAGTAAGGCAAATTTCAACTCTTTTGAGTGATGGCTCACAGAGCTATGAGCATCTAAAATGGCACTTCATTTCATATTTGCCTAAAATAATTGCCTCTAGCTTAACATCACCAATTCATGCCCATATATTTTATGCAAATTCTAAAAGAGGAGGTTCCAAAGTGTAGATATATATAACAAACTAATAAGGTTTGACTGTCATATGAACTGTGAGAGGCATATGAAAATGGTACAAAAATGTAAACAGTCCAACTTTGAAGAAGCCCTTAAGGACAGTGCCTCCAATTTGCCACAGAAGTGACATCATTACTGAAAAGTTTATTTCCCCAACATTTATATGCCACAATTTCAGGATGGTAAGATTAAGGCACAGCGAGATATTTGAAGCCAAAAAAAATAATTTTCAGTACCTCAAAATTATGCTGAAATTTTGAGAAGCCCTAACTTTTGCTCGGAACATTCTCAATGTTTAAAAAAGCATTTTTGTCCTTCTTAGGCATGTGTCTACTGGTATTCAAAATTTGAAAGGAAAATGAAGAGGGTTTGTATCACCACCCGCATGATTCTTACAGAAACTGACTCTTAATGGTCAGTCGGGGAAATTTATGATGCCATGTGGCAAAAAAGAGAAATTGCCAGCGTGCACGAACCTGTATTTGTAGGTGGCACGCACGTAGCGGGGAGTGGTTACTTTGCTATTCCGTCTCCTAACAGCTCACCCTCTCGGAGAGGATGACCCATACTGTGGCGTGTTGACCTTCATTCATAGAACCTGGGTTACCTGCGTAACCCTTCGTTTTGCAGAGTCGCGTTGGAATTGTCATTAGTTGATTTAATTTTGCTTGCAGACAATATTAAGGCACACATACATAAATAGCATTCTAAAATTTCTTAAGAGAAAAAGTTAAGGCTGTGATTTACTTTGACGTGGTGGTTAATTGTCACTGCCTTTATTAGCCGTTTTTGATGTTTGTGTAAATGTGGTTGTTTTATTACTCAGGGGAAGAGAATATAAACAGTTTCATGAAGACACAGGTACATGTAAAGCAGAAGACTGTAGGTCACCCAAACCACAGCTATATGTATTCTTTCCAAATAACTTCAAGACTTACTTGATGGGGGAGATAAATCATTACTGTGTCTTCTCCTGAGTTTGGAAGGGTCTGAACCTGTGAGACAAGCAAGAACAGAAACTACATCAGAAGCCCTGCTGTAAAGCTAAAAGAGTGATACTTTTAAGAGGATATATGATTAGCTGCAGGTACACACTATTTATTCCACAGGACAGAGTTAATTCAGTCATTGTGGCCTCTAGATCACATACTCACCAATCAGCTCTTCTCTTTTAGTGTCCGGCTGTTTGTCTTTCAGCTCCAGTTTTTTCGCTCGCTCATCCAGTTGTTTCTCTCGCTCCTCTACTTATTTGTTTCTCTTTTCCATCTGTTTGACTCTCTCCACCAGTTGTTTGTCTTTAAGTTCAAGTTGTTGTTCTCTCTCCTCCAGTTGTCTTTCTCGATCAACCAGCTGTTTGTTTATCTCCTCCAGTTGTTTCTCACCATCTTCAAGTTGTTTGTTTCTCTCCACCAGTTGTTTGTCACGCTCCTCCAGTTGTTTGTCTTGCTTGTCCAGTTGTTTGTTTCTCTCCCCCAGTTGTAAGCCTTTTAGTTCAATTTGTTTGTCTCTCTCCTTCACTTGTTTCACTCGCTCCTCCAGCTGTTTGTTTTTCTCCTTCAGTTGTTTTTCTCCCTCTTCTAGTTGTTTGTCTCGCTTCTCCACACGTTTGTCTTTTAGTTCAAGTTGTTTCTCTCCCTCTTCCAGCTGTTTGCTTCTCTCCTCCAGGTTTTTGTCTCGTTCCTTAAATTGTTCTTTTCCCTCTTCCAGTTGTTTGTCTTTCAGCTCCAGTTTTTTCGCTTGCTCATCCAGTTGTTTCTCTCGCTCCTCTACTTGTTTGTTTCTCTCTTCCATCTGTTCGCTTCTCTCCACCAGTTGTCTTTCTCGATCAACCAGCTGTTTGTTTCTCTCCTCCAGTTGTTTCTCACCATCTTCAAGTTGTTTGTCTCGCTTGTCTAGTTGTTTGTTTCTCTCCACCAGTTGTTTGTCTCGCTCCTCCAGTTGTTTGTCTTGCTTGTCCAGTTGTTTGTTTCTCTCCCCCAGTTGTAGGCCTTTTAGTTCAATTTGTTTGTCTCTCTCCTTCACTTGTTTCACTCGCTCCTCCAGCTGTTTGTTTTTCTCCTTCAGTTGTTTTTCTCCCTCTTCTAGTTGTTTGTCTCGCTTCTCCACTCGTTTGTCTTTTAGTTCAAGTTGTTTCTCTTCCTCTTCCAGCTGTTTGCTTCTCTCCTCCAGGTTTTTGTCTCGCTCCTCCAATTGTTCTTTTCCCTCTTCCAGTTGTTTGTCTTTCAGCTGTAATTGTTTCTCTCGCTCATACACCTGTTTGATTTGCTCCTCCAGCTGTTTGTTTCTCTCCTCCAGCTGTTTGTCTTTCATCAACACTCGACGGACTGTCAAAGTAAAAGTTGGAATTCAGAATTATGATAGTGGTATTTTGCGTTATACAGTTGTATGACCACAAAATATACAATATTCAGTCAGGCTTGTCATCATAATATATATAATTGTCTCTCTCTCACTCTCTCTCACACACACACACACACACACACACACACACACACACACACACACACACACACACACACACACACACACACACACACACACACACACAAACCAGCAAAATGGGCTAAAATTAAGGTGACCACAACCCCTTTGGCTGAAGATGTTTGGCCGAAGATGTGACGTAAAAAATGTCTGGGCTGAATTACAAAATCAAAGGATTTAGTTCTAGATTTTCAAATATGGATTGTTTTTCAAACATATATTTTTTAAAATTCATTTATTAAATCAGCTATTTTTTCCTTGCAGCCAGGAAATAGATTTTTAGACAAATGAACATAAATGGTGCTTCTTTATTCTGGTCTTTATAACTCATGTTTTAGATATCCTCACATATACAGATGCAACGATCGATCGATCGATCGATCGATAGATAGATATCTGAATTTAGCCAAGATTGTTGTTGTTCATGTATTAACAGAAACTTGAACTTACTGGATGCAAACACTTTTTATGGGAGACAGGCACGTGATTGTGCAATTTGAGTCATTCCTGAGGACAGTGAAGTTGAGGAAAATGACAGTGAGGAAGAATGGACTCCAGAAACAGGTTTGAGAAACAGTTAACAGATCAGGGGTCAGTCAAGGGTTATGTAGTGTTTGTGTCCGCGACTGCGCATGCATTTGTGAGTGTGTAAGTATTTATAAGTGACTATATGTGTTCATTTCTTTGAAGCGGTGTCTGTGCAGTGAAAAAAGGTTTGACACTTTTTCCTGTTGATTTAAAGGTGACATAGAATGGATTAATGGAGTATTGTGCCTTGTTCTCTGACTTTAAAATACAATATATTCAATTGCATTTGGTCAAAAAGAAGATCAAATGATATTCTGCAAGCCTAGTTAACACCTCATATTTAAGATGTGTATTGAAAAGGGTTTTTCGCCTAAACAACGCCCCACTCTGGCCACCTTAATTGAACTGCAATGGCTTTGTGCTATTTGACATCATTTGTAGGCTTTGTTCTGATTCGCCCATGATTTAGTGGCTTTTTCTAAATGTAGGATTTCCATATGAAAGAGGGCAGAACCATGCCTCATGTTCATGATAGCTCTTTGACCATGCACCGTTTTATGTCAAGCTCTCTAAAAGTAGGTTTTTCACCAAAAAGTGAAAGTCATGCAATAGAGGGTTAACAACAGCAGCAGTGAAATCCAAACTGTGATTAAAGTGCCACTCCATGTTTTTCAGAGTGTGAAATATAGTTTACATTGAGAGCACAGACACAGAAAAAGCAGGAAGCGTCAAGAGGCCATTTTTTTTTTGTTTTTGTTTTTTTTAAATGATGGTTTGATCATTTCCTCCACATTACAAAATTATGCTAAACAATAGTTTCAACTAGAGAATGTAATTTTAGGGAAATTACAAGTGCATGAAGATGCAAACTGCTGTTGCTTGAGGTGGAATTAGTGATACATTATAATATTCGTAGCTAGTATCTTAGTGGGATGATTATGATTGTTGCTACTGTAACATGATTAGTTATTAGACTGTTTCCCAATTTGTGGGCTTCAGATGTGCATTATTTAAAAGAAAGTGAATTTACGCATGATTTAAATGAATCATGGAATGTTCAGGTGTGAAATAGGCCCATTGCAGTATTTTTTTTAAATTTCCTGATAAGTGGCCGTAGGACATACGTGAGTTTCATCGGACAGTTAATATAAAAGTAATTTCTTGTTATTACCATTTGATAACTAACTTATTACCACAACAAATAGTGGGTTGTTTAGTAATAACATTAAATTACTCAGTAATTTTTCATTTATTATTCAGTTATTACTCAGGGATGTACGTAATTATCATTTGTTACTACCACAAGTTATTTGATTTGTACTACCAGAAGTTATTACCACAAAAATACCCTCTTATTAACAAGCTGTAATGTTAAGTGTTACCCACACACTTATATAAATGTGATCATACTGCGAGTCACAGTACACAGTAAGTAAATACTTACCCAGCAAAACACCCTGGTCAGTTCTGTAAGAGAATTTGACAGATGTTAGTTTTGTTTTGTTTTTATTTACTAATACATTGCCCATGTAAAACCGTTTTCCCAGAAATGTGTGTAGTCCATTTAGGCTTACATGTACAGTATGCAGGTGAATCAGAGATCGTGATATATCCAGTGCAGTAGCTTGAGACGTTTTTCATAGTGGAAAGCTGGCCCATAGTGAGAGTATAAGTTGCAATGTGGTTTGAAATAGATAAGTTCATCTCTCCAACATAGATTTTCGTTTGACATGTTTGCTACCCGTGTGTTTTGTTGTTGCATTGAATGAAAGCAGGCTAACCAAACTATAAATGGCCGTTTATTATATATTAGCCGTTCTGCCGTCAATAGGTATCCTACTTAGGCAAAAGCATGTGTAGTGTGTTTGGGGGGGTGTGTTGTGTGTGTGTGTGTGTGTGTGGGGGGGGGGGGGGGGGGACTCCTGGGTTGGCTAATGGGAATGATTCGGGACACCTGGACTTGATTGTTGAGGAGGGTGGGAGCAAAGGTGTTAAGAGGGGAGAGGGACACAATGGACGTTGTTCCGGGAAGCGGTGCGATCTTGCTGCAGACACTATAGCACTCACGCCAAGGGGGGCGGGTGCCGCTCGTAAGCTTTATAGGGCTGCCGGCGGTGAAGATAGACCTGGGCTGCAGGGACAGGTTCCTGCACTCTATAAACTGTTGGGTTGAAAATAAGTTTTTATAACCCAGCAGATGGCTCATAAATGGACTCAACCCAACAGTTTTTAGAGTGTGTGTTAGGTAGGGCCATTTCAACTATATATAAGTCCGGGGACTAGGAGTGCAACACCCGCTTCTTGGTAGGGGTTCTCCACATTCGCTACCTGTGGAGGCCTCCAAGCGCTGGACTGGCGTTTCGTGTGTGACTCCTCCTAGCCATCCAGCGTCAAGCTCAGACCCTGGGGGAGGGTCTTAACCTCGGGGAAAGCTAAGTTTTAATCGTCTCCTCTGTGTTATTTGTCTGTGTGTGTTTTAACTAATCAGTGTATCCTGTGGGCTCGGGGGAGGGATATTTAAAGCTACTGACTCTTCTCTTTGATTACCTGCGAGCGCTTAAAGTGTGGTGTATTGCAGTGCCTTGGATATTTTTAGTGTGAAATGAACTTGATTTTGCTGTGCCGTAAGTGTGTAGTGGGTTAATGTGTGGATAATTTGTATACACCGCTGGCGGGGGGATCCGAGGGAAGTTTTATCAGTTCTTTATTTAAACCCAGTCCTGACCTGATGGGTGGCTGCATAAACTGTGTGTGTATATTTCTAACTTCAGCAAGGTTGTGTGGTTTTCTCTCTGTTCTCCAAGTTTACTCTCTAGGTTTATTACACATGTTTTGAACTGTATGATGATATATGTGCTTCTACTTCTTACCAATGTGGGGTTGTGTGTGTTTGCATGGTGATGTGAGATCGTCAAAGTCATCTTGCTGGGCCATCGTAATTTCTTGAACTGTTAAACACCACCTGGGTCATTGCAATTTTGTTTAACACTGTCGGAGCGGTAGGCTACAGAAAACACACTGCCAGAGCTAAGTGCTGAACCGGGAGGGTGAAAGGGGGAGTGGCTTTACGGTTAGAGCGGCAGAAGGAAACTGATATCTTTAGTAATTTTTATCCAAATGCGTACCAAATTTGAGATCAGTCGGACGAACGGTTCAAGAGTTGCGTGGAACACACAGACACACACACAGACAGACATCCCTTGCATTAATAGATAGATGTGCTTAATTATAATCCTAATCAGTCCTGTTCTCTACTTCAAATTACATTTCCCAGAGTCATCATTTTAGCCATCTGTGCATACTTCACTGAATGACTAGACTTGAAGCTTGAGTTGTGGACTATAACTGCCTATATCAGGTATTCTAGATCGAGATTTTTTTTTTTTTTTTAATCTGTGAAGCACATTGAGTTGCTGCTGGGTCATTCCGTGCCAAATCAAAAAATCTGAGACAAAAATTCCGCCTGACCATCTTGGATTTGCTTCAAACTTTATGTGAATAATGTTACCATACCCAGGACCTATTATGTGAAATATTACCATTGTATCTTGTATAGTTGTTGAGATACAGGGTCTTAAAAAAGGGGGTCGTGTGTCAAGAAAGTAGAGCTCTGAGAAAATATCCATGTTCCACAAAGCGTTACTCTTGGAGTGTTCATGCTACATTTATTAAACTTTCAGGACATATTCTAAAGTAGTATGTGTCTTTACACTGTGAAGTACACCTTTCACTGTAGCACATTTGCTGAGTAATGCTTTGCTGAAAATGGCAAAAAATTACATGTTCATTTTTTCCTATCTATTTCACAGTACTATATCTTGTACACGAATGACATCAGATCTTTAGTATTTCTATGTAGTTCACACAAGTTATTGTACATTATCTTCAAAATATTTGATATTAATAACAGCTTTTGAGTTTTGAAACATTAAAAATGATATAAATGAATTAAGACCTATAGTTTAAGCATATTTTCCAAATTACTGGTTGAGTGTACCTTAAAATCAAAGTTACCACCACAAAGCCCATGTTTTATTTTGCAAATGCTCAAGATTTTGAAATGGTACCTTTAGCCAAACCACATAAATTACTATATCAAAGTTGGCTTTCACAGTCTTGGTGATTGTTTTTTCTGCCTTCATTGCTAGGTGTGTTTGTTTATTTGGTCCCTTGGTTGCTATGGACTACTTTGTCCACATACAGTAGCCATTTGCTGCTGGGCCTAGGTTCTGCTCCTTCCTTTATTCATCAATTAGGCTTTTTTGGATTTTTGGTGTCTGCCTATTCCTTGTATGTTTAGCCAATGAGGTTTCTTCTTTTAAAGGCTTCTTTTTATTATTAATGAGCATTTTGCCTGCTATTGTTGATCATGATTATTGTTGGTTTCCTGGTCATCACGCCTTCATGGAGGATTATCACAGATTGCTTTTTGTGCACAATTTCTAAAGATAGGCTACTTCAAATACCACATTACCATACATTGAATGTATAGCTGTAACTTTAATATGCTCAAAGGAAATGCAGTCTGTGATCCTGAGAGTTAATATGAGATGGCTTATAATTGTAAGAAACTAAAACTTCTTATGACTGATCACTAAAATGGAGCATACATCGGCAGGTGACAGAAAATTCAGATTTATTGTCACGGGCCTAAAAGGACCAGCATTGCAATCTCTTCAAATATTTGCAAATTGATTGATAGATAGTTTAATTGATAGATGATTCATAAATTATAGATATTTTATCAAAGTATTTTGCAATTTTGTCTAGCATTACAGCCTTTGCATTTTAGTATAGTGAATTGACTTACCAGTAATGTTCATAATGTTAATGATTATATCTATTCAAATCTAAATAAATGTTATAACCACAATTGTAAGCAGAAGTAACACTTCTTCAATTTGTTTCTAAAATTGATCATTTCAGATAAAGACTAGCCCAACGCCTATTGAGTTCTAATTGTAAAACACAGACCAGGATGTATAATATAGTGCATTGTTTCACAAACACATTAAAGTATTGTATGCATGATATAGATATCTAAGAAATTGCATAATCCTTGATTATTTGCAGTAAAGAGATATTTTATGTCCTTCCTACATTTGCACATATTAGGAAATAAGAATGAACCAATGTTTGAATAATGTTGTCTGTAAAGCACAAACCAACATACATGATGATACCCTTGACTTAATCAGGGTAACTAAGTTCAAAATACATGCATTGTGATATACATTCTCACTGTACCCACATTCTAGCGACTAAATAATATACCTTGACTTAAACATTAAAATTGTAGCACATGATTTAACAATGGAAATGAAAAAAAGAAAGTCTCATCAGGCGCTAGGGCTCATGGGTAATGCCTTTTTTTCAAAGGGCACTAGAGTTGGTTGTGGGCGGGGCCCTTAAATTACTGCCACCATTGGGTTCAGAAGGCTAGTATCTCAGCCACCATGATAGAGAAGTATATCAAAATAAACTAGTCATTTTCTTGACAACATTAAGACCATACTGTGTGACAGCACTGCTGTCAGTATAAAGCAACTGAATATTCAATGAAGGAGTTAAATATCTAAACCTGAAAAACAGTCAGAGAGTGCAGATTTCTTTCAAGGCAATGGGGTCAACAATATAATTGAAATTCTAGTTTGTGTACTGGAGTATGGTTCCTTCAGACATCATTCGTTTTAACTGCCATCTAAACTGAATCAGTTCTTGATTGTCCCAGCAATGTCATTCAAATCTTGTCTTGTACACAGACATACACACGCTGGGAAAAAACATAACCTTCTTGGCGGTTGTGAACGCTCTAGGCCTATTGCATCTGTTTGACCTACTCATTGATAAAATGCTTTCCATATAAAGCAAAGCAAGTGGGCTCACAAACTTTTAGATTTTCCGCATCTGTACCCCACTCATCATATGTTTATTGAGGAAATACAATTGGTTGATAAAAATAAATTCTAAAGAAATTGCTTTAGACCACTAAATACACTGATTATTCCACTTTTCCCTGGGGTACTAGAAGAGGTTATTACTATTATCAGTATTATTATTATTATTGTTGTTGTTGTTGTTGTTGTTGTTGTTGTTGTTGTTGTTTATTATTATTATTATTATTATTATTATTATTATTATTATTATTATAAGTAGTAGTAGTAGTATATAAAAATAATGTTGTTCTTGTTGTTAGAGTCGATAGTTGATGTCAGTACTGCTAAAATTGGGTAAAGGGTGGAGACTCAGTTCTGTGAGGGGGAGGGACTGTGGTAAAGGTACCAAAAGCACATGGCTACATAAACAAAACAGAACATGAAAAGCAGAAAAAATCTATCCCCACATGCCTTGACAGCTGTCTTTGACAGACTATTTTATGTACTTTTCTTTCGGGTACCACTTTGGAATTTGGTGTATTCAGAGTCTAGAAACTTTTCTTTAAGTTGATGTTTTTGTTTTTATGGTTGACTCTACCAGTAAAATTGCAAATGCACTTAAAAGTTGGATCCAATATTATTTTTGTCAATTTTGAAGTGCCATAAATCAAAAAGTTTGAATTCTTTCCGAAGTATTCCTCCAGTTCAATAAAACATGATTACTGAAGTGATATATATTTAATTATCGAAGATCTCATATGCTTCAGTGTGGAAATATTGCCATCAAAAGTGGCCATAGTTTTGTGTTTATACCATTTCCAGGAATCCATAACTTGGCAATTGTCTTACTCTATGCTAAAATATTTGACAGTTGACAGTTTGACAGTAAGACAGAACGTCTACATGTATGCAACACCGCCTGAAATTTTCAATTTTCTAACATGAAGTATGTGTAAGTAATGGCTAACAGAACTTAACAAAGTTAAAAAACTGCATTTGTCCATGATCAAGACCCTGTTTTTTAAGGCCCAATATCTCAGAAAGTAAAGTAGATACAAGGTTAATATTTTGCATAATTGCTGATGGGTACGATGGCATTAGGCACCTAAAGTTTGAAGAAAATCCAAGAGGGTCAGGCGGAATGCATTTGTTGATTTCACACGGAATGGCCCTGCTGTGTATGAAATGCGCTATAAATAAAACTGCCTTGCCTTGCCTACTCTCTCCTTTTAGGCTCCCTCGTGTTGCTCTGTGCAAAAGGCTCCATTAATTTCTACTACATGTAGAATCTCCAAATGTTCCAGGATTAAGAGCTACACTGTAATAGCCTGGTTCTCACACAGACCCTTCGTGCTTCGCGCATCTTCGTTCAACTTCGTGAGCTCGCACGAGGGTCTGTCACGGATCATTCAGACGGGCGGCAGGCCGACGGCAACGCTCGGCGTTAACGCTCACATCAGCCAGTCAAAATCATGAATCTTTTGACGCCCTGTTTTGATAGGACAACGCTCGCTGCCGCTGGCACGTCATCCGGCAAAAGTTTCAACGCTCTGTAGCCAGCGTTGTCCTATCAAAACACAGCGTCAAAAGATTCACACTTGTGACTGGCTGATGTGAGCGTTAAAGCCGAGCGTTGCCGTCGGCCTGCCGCCCCGTCTGAATGGTCCGTTAGAGCCTTGTATTGAGCCCGAAGTGTCAGTTTACCCCATACTCGAGCCCGCCTCTATGCCATAGATCCAATCACAATCGTGGGGCGGGATGTTAACAGGTATGACGTAGCAAGTAGTACGTGACAGGCATATTGAATTTTCCAATCAGGTTCGAGATTTTTTTTTAATACAACCCCCGCCCTGTGACAGCAGAAAACAGCTAGGAAACTTCCAGATGGATGAGAACAGGCTTGTACAAAATTCTGAATTTCAGAATTTAATTCAATTCAATGAATGAATTTGAATTGAATTTGAATTGGCTCCACCCAACAGGAAGTTGAATTGAATTTGAATTGCAGGAAGTGGAATTTCAGGAATTTAAATTCAGAGAAATTCATTCTTATTACATATCAGTGAGAATGTGACACTCCAATCTTCCAAATGGAGCTACAGACACTAACATTAATTCTTAATGTTGAATTATTAGAAAACCAGCTCTGACCCTCAGTTATTTATTTGTGTAAACCAGACAAAAAGTCTTGACAACCATTTTGAAGACTTGGATAAGCAAGGTATTGTGGGAAATGAAGTCCAGTCCAATAATTTTTCACAATTTTAAAGTCATTACAATGTGAAAGGTTGTCTGTGGTTTCCTGTTATGTTCACTCTCTAAGACTAAAGATATATCTTACCAAAGTTGTTTTTATACATGTGTTACCTGAACTATCTCTTCGGAGTTTTTTTTTTTTTTTTTTTTTGTAAAGTTGTTCTTTCGTAAATATCTCTTTAGAGGTTGAATCCATGTTTCTGGCCCCCTCTTGTGGTAGTCATTTGCACGTTTTCGAGCATGCCAGAAATGTATTATTATTACGTAAATTCAGAGAGATATGCAATTAAGAGTGTGATACAAACCCTCTTCATATTCCCTTCAAATTTTGAATACCAGTAGACACATGCCTAAAAGGGACAAAACTGAACTTTTAAACATTGAGAATGTTCCTAGCAAAAGTTACGGCTTCCCAAAATTTGCATAATTTGGAGGTACTGACATTTTTGTATTTTGCCTTCAAATATCTCGTTGCGCCTTAATCTTACCATCCTGAAATTTTGCCACATAAATGTCGGGGAAATAAACTTTTGAGAAATGATGTCGCTTCTGTGGCATATTGAAGGCACTGTCCTTAAGGGCCTCTTCAAAATGGGACCTTTTACATTTTTGTACCGTTCTCGTGTGCCTCTCACAGTTCATATGACACTCAAAACCTTATTAGTTTGTATATTATATACACTTCGGAACCTCCTCTTTTAGAATATGCTTAAAATATATGGGCATGAATTGGTTATGTTAAGCTAGAGGCAATTATTTTAGGCAAATATGAAATGAAGTGCCATTCTAGATGCTCATAGCTCTGTGCGCCATCACACAAAACAGTTGAAATTTGCCTTCTTTGTTCGTCTGCACTCATATTATCTGTGGTCCAAATATCTAGGTGGCTTTTTGTTCTATCATCAAGTAAATGAATTTTATTTAGAGCAGATATGCACCTATGGGTCATTCCATGCCAACTCACCTAGTGTCTCCCAGTTCATGCCATAGATTTTCTTGAAAAAAATCACATTTATTCTTCAGTATAAGTAGTGTCAACATGCCAAATCTCAGAGTTGTACACCAAACACTTTTTTATATATAAAATGTTGAAGTATGCCAGTACAGGCAAGACCACCTCCCTACATTAAGCCTTGCCAAATAAATAAATTTTACTCGACAAAGCTGTAATTTTCACCAAGCCAAGGTATCAGCCTAACGATGATTTCTAGTCTGAATTTAGCTTGTTTTATGTAGAACATTCCGAGCTATGGTGGAAAATTATTGCTGACACTGAAGTGTCTAATGTTCATATTTCCAAATTAATATTTCATTGAATTTTCAACATTTTGACACAAAACTTTCAGAGAATGCAGTGTTACTCACATTCTTCAAATACTATGAGTAGAACATGTTTGCATGCAATTATAAGCAAGATACAGTAGCTCAAACATGGCCTCTGACTAAAAAAGACATTTTGTGCCCATCTTTAGACCACTTTATTTCATAAAGGGAAAGGTCGCATCCCTTCCATTTTTTTTCTGAGAAAGATTGACTTTTTCAGAAACATATCAAAATTTCAGAGATGTGTTCTGTCTCGTTACCCAATTCATGATTTTCTAAATACATACCTTTGGTGATTGTCAATTTCCTGTGGTTTAGGTGTTTCCTTACACTATAGGTTCTCTAACTGCGGCCCGGGGGCCAATGGCAGCCCGCGAAAATATTTCTGGCGGCCCATTTCTGATAATGCCTGTGAAACTGTTAAAACTTTACATTGTTTTGAAAGAATGAATCTCTGTTTAGTGGTGTTTAGCATTGTCTATGGTCAATTATTTATTATTTATGTATTATAACTTTGAGAAACCATGTGCTGGTTTGTTTATGTAGCCATGTGCTCTGGATCATTGTGTCTGATTTTTTCACAATTATTTACACATAAATATTGATTATTTGAACATTGTAAACTGTCAAATATGAACATAGAAGGAAGGAACAGGCCTATCCACACACACACACAAAAAAAAACTAGAGAGCTCTTTCTTTTATCCAACTTCAAAAGTTTATCTTTCATGAAAGCAGGGATGCTAATATGACATCCACTCTCCTATGAAATCCTAATCATTCTGAATTTCAAAGGAACCATTATAGATAGCTACATTATCAAGCTGGACCAAGTATAAAGAAGTGTTCAATATGTTTTGAGATTATCACTTTCTTTGCATAAATGCAACTGATTTTAAAACAGCAGCATTGTTGATGATAAACATGTCATTTGACAAGGAATACAGACTTCCAGTAAGCAGGTGTCCCAATCAATGATTTGCAATATAGCAACATTGAATGACAAGCATGATTCACTTCTCAGCAAATGTTTCACATGCTGTGGCATACCATTTCCTGCTGTACTCAGTAAGGGTTTGAACATGCAATCTTACCATACTCCATGTGTTCATGCTCACATTCCCTAACAAAGATAGCCTACACACATAATTTTCCCTTTTGTTGAAATAAAGCATTAAAGTGAAAATTACCATAACACATAGCACAAACCTTGGGTGGTTTGAACATCACCAGTCTAGGTTTTTGAATTATGGGTAATTGACCTCAATTATAGCCAGGTGGCTGAGAAAGGCAACCATGACTGAGAAGCCCGACACATTTACTTAGAGGAGGTGGCACATCATTGACAAGCTGATGTGTTGTGAGAAATTTGTCTAAAATGAATCAGGCATGCTTCATATCTGTCGACACACATGCAGTAAGCATTGCTGATAGATGCCGATGTTAAATGAAAATAAATTATATTTTGTATATTACAGTTTGCTTTTATTTGCCTTGATGTGGTTTGATTTAGGAGGATTAGCCTTGCAATTGGCTCACTGTGACGCCCCCAGCTGGTCAGTGCTGGGTGTGGTCACGCCTCTTGCTCTTTGTTGGTGTTGGCTCTGCTGTGTGTGTGTGCTTCTCTGTGTGGCCTACAGGGGAGCTCTACACAAGTGGCGGGCTAATTGCGCTGGCGATTGGGGGCAGGATATAAGCGGGTCCCGGGAGCCTGCTTGGGTCTCTCCTCCTCTTCCTCCCTGTCGCGTTCGCGGACTGCCGGTCCCTCAGTTGCGGGGTGCTGTCGCTGCGGCCGGGCGGGCTGCACTCCGTTCTTTTCTTTTGGTTTTACACTTCACTTCACTATGCTGACATACACTACAGTCTTGCTTTACTCTACATTCACTGACTTTTGTACATAGTTAATTTATTTAATAAATATATTTTGTTAATTTTGAGCAACGTGTGGTCTCCCCCCGTTTATGTGGTGTTCGCCCTGAGCCAGGCGGGCATTACATATGGGGGCTTCGTCCTATAGTTAGAACCTGGACCTTTTTTTTTTTTTCCCGTGCGTTTTTGATGCGCCTATGGGTAGGTAAGCTGCTGCGGTTACCGTGGGTTAACGTTACGTGGGCCTATGACGTTGGGGTAGCCTAATGAAACGCACAGGTGTAACCGTGGTAGTGGTTGGGGAAACCGCATGTTGCTTCCTTTGTTTGGGGATTTGGTGAGCTTAATTTGGGAGGTAAGGAGAGCTAGCTAACCGGTAATTTACTTCCAGTTTTGTTTATTTCTTTCTTTTTGTTTGTCATGATGTATTCGAGCAGTTTATGTGGCTGGATTAAACGAGGTAGGAGCGGTCGTTTTTCCTCGGCTTAGAGCGCCTGTGCGCTGGGGCTTTAGGCTGGTGTGTCACTGTGTCTGGGCCGAGGACATCGCCGTGGAGATCCGGGTTGAATTGACTTCGGTCGGGACAGCACGACTCCAGCGGTATTGGTGAGTAAAGAGCTCAGCTCTCGGGCACAGTGTGAAGACAGGTTAGTATATGGTGGGTAAATGTTTAGAAACGAGGAAGCTCCGTAGTTGGTCCGGTTTCATGAACTGTTTGTGCATCATGATTTAGTTGATTTTGATAAGTTACGTTGGTCTGGAAGATCAGTGTTTTGTCGTATGTGCGTTGGTTAACGTTATCGTGTTTGTGAGGGTAGCCTAAACGAAACGTTATCATGATTGCGTTGGAAGATTTTTTACAGGCTCCATCAGAGGAGTTGTTGTCTAAGTTGACAAAAGAGCAGCTGTTTAGCTTAGCAGAGCATTATGAATTGGAAGTTACGATCGCTAAGACTTCTAAAAAAGAGCAACTGTTTGTGTTCATTCTTAACAAGTTGATAGAGAGTCGGGTGTTGCCACCAAGCGACACCGATAAACCCGTGTCTTCTCCGGTAACGTTAACATCAGACGAAAATCCGACGGCAACACAAGTAAATACATCGTTGAATTCAAGTAACAGCACACAACCTTCTAGCAATCTAACTTTTGAACAACAGGCAGAGTTACTGAAAATGCAACTCGAGCGAAAGAAGTTAGAAGCGCAGGAAGTAAAAATGCAAACACAACTCGAACAAAAGCGATTGGAAGCGCAGCTTGAGCAAAAGAAATGGGAATCTCAGGAAAGGGAGAAAGATCGTTTATTAGAAATGGAAAAACTGAAACACATTGAACTTTTAGAACTTGAGAAGCTTAAACATAAAGAGTACGAAAGGGAGATTGAACATAAGCGTCTCAGTCTGATTGCTGATGGGAAAATGTCTGCTAGTGGCAGTAGTGGAAATCTATCGCAGTGTTCTGGGTTAGCGTCAATGATTAAGTTTCTCCCAAAGTTTAATGAACGTGACCCCGACGTCTTTTTCTCTTTGTTCGAGAATGTGGCTACGGATAAAAGTTGGTCGGATGAAGACAAGACTCTCCTTTTGCAAACAGTTCTGGTTGGTAAAGCGCAGGAGGCCTTTGTTGCCTTGTCTCCTGGTGACAGGAAAGTTTATCAGCGTGTTAAAGATGCAGTCTTGAAATGTTATGAGTTAGTCCCCGAAGCGTATCGCCAACGTTTTCGTAGCTGGAAGAAAACAGATAAACAAACACACGCAGAGGTGGCTAGGGAACTTGTGACATTTTTTCAGCGCTGGCTGTCATCTGAAGGTGTGGACACTTTTGAAGCTTTAACTGAGCTTATGGTTATTGAACAGTTCAAAAATATCTTGCCTGAACGTGTAGCTGTATATGTTAATGAGCACAAAGTGAAAACGGTGTCTGAGGCGGCTTCGCTTGCCGATGGTTATGCTTTGATACATAAGACTCATGTGCGTGATGTTCCGCGTAATAGCGCATATAGTCGGCAGGATCGCCCACCTCCTCGCTTTTCACCTGGTCATTCAATGTCTCAACCTGGTCATTTCAAGTCTCAACCAGGGAATTCCAATAGAGCTCGTGATTTTGATGCACAAAATAATTGCAATTATTGTTTTGAGCAAGGGCACTGGAAGAGGGACTGTCCGTTGTTAAAAGCACGAAATAAGTCAAGGGCAAGTGGGAAATTTGCTGGTTGTGTGGCTAAAAGTAGGCCAGTTACTGTTGAAAAGCATGTTGAGTCTGTTAAAGCTGTTTTGTCTCCTGTTTCTAAATCTGTGACAATGACTTTGAATTCTGAGCGTCCAAATGTACCAGTGGACATAGTTGGAACAACAAGTGTATCAGATGTTGATGTTGATTACAGTCCATTTATCTCTGATGGTTTTGTCTCCCTGTTAGGCGATGCTCAGAGGACCCCAGTGAAAATTCTCCGTGACACAGGGGCTTCGGAGTCTTTTATTAGCCAGTCTGTTCTGCCTTTTTCATCTGTCTCAGATACTGGGAGTGTTGTGTTAATTCGTGGCATTGGACTTCAATCTTTTTCAGTGCCACTGCATAAGATCTGCTTGTATTCTGGGTTTGTTAATGGGGAGGTCACCATTGCTGTTCGGCCATCTTTGCCCATAGATGGTGTGGACATCATTGTTGGTAACAATATTGCGGGTCATTGTGTTTGGCCAGAGGGGGTGCCAGCACCACCTCCTGTGGTTAAAATGGAGCTTAAGCCATTGGCTGAGCCTGATGAGTGTCTCAAACAGTTTCCAGAGGTGTTCACTGCCTGTGCTGTGACGCGGGCCATGGCTCGTTCACAGGCTGAGGACACATCTAAAGTATCCAAGTCTAAGGTGAAATTGTTTGTTCCAAAATTACCTACTCCTCTTTCCCGTAGTGACGTTGTGGATGCCCAGAGTAAAGATAAAGGTCTTGCGAAGTATTTTGATCTGGCCTCAGATGAGTCTAGTAATTATTGTGTTCGAGATGGCTTATTGCTTCGCAGGTGGCTACCACATGCATGCACGGAAGTGGCAGATCCAGTGTTGCAGGTTGTAGTGCCTGAAGAATTTCGTGGTGTGGTATTAAAAACTGCTCATGGGGAGGTTGATGGACACTTTGGTGTAAAGAAGACCTACAATCGGCTGCTTGAACATTTCTATTGGCCGCGAATCAAAAGGGATGTAGCGAGTTTTGTTAAAGCTTGTCATGTGTGTCAAATTGCAGGTAAACCGAACACCTCTATAAAACCGGCACCCCTACATCCGATTCCATCTGTAGGCACTCCTTTTGATTATTTAATCATTGATTGTGTTGGCCCATTAACTCCCTCCAAATCTGGCTGTTTGTATATGTTTACCATCATGTGCCAGGCTACGCGCTATCCCGCTGCGTATGCTTTGAGGAGCATTAATACAAAGTCTGTTGTGAAGTCATTAACACAATTTATGTCCATCTTTGGTATTCCGAAGGTAATCCAAAGCGACCGTGGGTCCAACTTTACATCCACGGCTTTTGCTGAGGCTTTGAAGCAGCTACGTATAAAGCACAATCTGAGTAGTCCTTACCACGCACAGTCCCAGGGGGCCCTGGAACGTTTCCATGCATCTTTGAAAGCGTTGTTACGAGCTTATTGTGTAGCGTTAAAGGAAGACTGGGAAGAGGGGCTACCTTGGTTGTTGCTGGCAGCTAGGGCTGTTGTCCAAGAAAGTACAGGGTTTTCACCCAATGAGCTGGTGTTTGCACATGAAGTGCGTACTCCCTTGTCTGTTTTGAAAGGTGACTTGGATGTTTCCGAGCCACCTGAGAATCTGTCTGATTATGTGCTTGGTTTTCGCAGGAGGCTGTTCCTGGCCTGGAAGATGGCTAGTGAAAATCTAACTGCAGCTCAAAAGAAGATGAAACGACTCTATGACCGTAAGACAGAAGAGAGGGTGTTTAGCCCAGGGGATCAGGTAGTAGCCTTATTGCCCATCCCCGGTTCACCATTTGGGGCTAGGTTCACAGGTCCTTATTCTGTAGTGCGGCAGGTCTCGGACACAAATTATTTGGTCTCTACGCCTGAGCGTAGGAGGTCTGTACAGCGGTGTCATGTCAATCTGCTCAAACCTTACTACTCCTCAGCCTCTCAGGGGGAGGGGGTAAGGGTGAAGTTAAACCGGTGGGTCTGTCTGTCTCTGAGGGTGGTGTGGCCACATCTCAGGTGGCAGCTGAAGATGGGGTACGTTGTCCAGATGATGCAGTCCTGCATGGCCGGTTGAACAACACTGAGTCATTAGCTGACTTAGACAGTTTGTTGGGTCATTTGGGAGGGGAGCAACGAGAACAACTTAAGTCTTTAATTTTGGAATTTCCTTCTTTATTTTCAGACACACCGACTTGCACCACACTGATAGAGCATGACATAGACGTGGGGGATGCTCAGCCTATTCGACAGAGGTTCTATCGCGTTTCTCCAGATAAACGTAAGAGCTTGGAGACAAGCGTTCAGTACCTTGTTGATAATGGGTTAGCTACACCATCTTACTCCAGTTGGGCGTCGCCATGTTTGTTGGTTAAGAAACCTGACAACACCTATAGGTTTTGCACAGATTATAGGAAGGTGAACACAGTTACAAAGGCAGACTGTTATCCTTTACCTAGGATCGAAGACTGTGTGGATCAAGTTGGTTCTGCTTGTTTTGTTAGCACTTTTGATTTATTGAAGGGCTACTACCAAGTGCCCTTGACGGAAAGAGCCCAAGAGATCTCTGCATTCATTACACCCTCAGGTCTCTACTCGTACAGTAGGATGAGTTTTGGGTTGCGCAACGCCCCCTCCACCTTTCAACGGCTAATGAATCGGGTCGTTGCGGGGTTGGAGGGGTGCGCAGTGTACATTGACGATGTGGTTTCTTATGCGGATACCTGGGAAGAACATCTGGCTCGCATTCGCGCCTTGTTTGAAAGTCTGGTGGCAGCAAACTTAACAGTTAATTTGGCCAAATGCGAGTTCGCCAAGGCTACTGTTGTCTATTTAGGCAAAGTGGTTGGTCAGGGCCAGGTTAAGCCGGTAAGAGCCAAGGTTTTGGCCATCGACGCTTTTCCACCGCCATCTACGAAGAAAGAGTTGATGAGATTCTTGGGAATGATTGGGTTCTATAGGAATTTTTGTTGTAATTTCTCCACCGTTGTTGCTCCTCTAACCAATTTGCTGAAGAGTTAAGTTTGTGTGGTCTGATTCATGCCAACAGGCATTTGAGAATGCTAAACTCTTGTTAAGTTCTGCTCCAGTTCTAGCTGCACCACGTTTGGACCAGGCGTTTAAGCTGCAGGTGGATGCCAGCCACGTGGGGGCAGGGGGCGTTCTTCTTCAGGGTGACGAGAGTGGGGTGGATCGACCTGTTGGGTATTTCTCTCGCAAATTCAATAAACACCAGTTGAATTACTCAACAATTGAGAAGGAGGCCCTGGCATTAATTTGGGCCCTCCAGCACTTTGATGTCTATGTTGGGGGTGGGTCTCACCCTGTGGTGGTTTTTTCTGACCACAACCCTTTAACATTCCTTCAGTCACTTCAGAATTCTAACCAACATCTAATGCGTTGGGCACTCTTCTTACAACCATACCGACTGTCCATCCGACACATCCGCGGTGTTGAGAACGTGATGGCCGATGCGCTATCACGGGCTCCGGATGAGTCAATGTGATTTGTTGTAACATCTCTCCCTGTTTGTCTTCTCTATTTCTATCTGTCCTTAATTTGCTGTCCAGGCGCCAGGATTTGCTGGAGAGTAGAACATGGAGGAGGCTGGGGATGCAAGTCCAGTCTCGGTTTATGGTAGTACCACCATGAGTGCCTGGTCACAGGTGTGAGCGTGAGTGTTTGTTTGTTGCGTGTGCGAGTGTGTGATCTTCCAGAGTGAATGAGTTCATTATTATTTGAAATTTCTTTATTGAGTTTATTGATTATTGATTTATTGTTTATGTTGATATTACGGGTAACCGGTCCCATAGATGTGGGCCTCGGTTCTCTTAGGGGGGAGGTGTGACGCCCCCAGCTGGTCAGTGCTGGGTGTGGTCACGCCTCTTGCTCTTTGTTGGTGTTGGCTCTGCTGTGTGTGTGTGCTTCTCTGTGTGGCCTACAGGGGAGCTCTACACAAGTGGCGGGCTAATTGCGCTGGCGATTGGGGGCAGGATATAAGCGGGTCCCGGGAGCCTGCTTGGGTCTCTCCTCCTCTTCCTCCCTGTCGCGTTCGCGGACTGCCGGTCCCTCAGTTGCGGGGTGCTGTCGCTGCGGCCGGGCGGGCTGCGCCCCGTTCTTTTCTTTTGGTTTTACACTTCACTACACTATGCTGACATACACTACAGTCTTGCTTCATTCACTGACTTTTGTACATAGTTAATTTATTTAATAAATATATTTTGTTAATTTTGAACAACGTGTGGTCTCCCCCGTTTATGTGGTGTTCGCCCTGAGCCAGGCGGGCATTACACTCACAATGTCATATATTGTTTCAATCAGTTTGAAATACTTACTTTAAATAACATACATTATAAAAAAGATAGATAAACATTGTCCTGCATCACTTTACATCACCTTTCATTTTGACATATTTCAGAATTCAAATGCTATTATAAAGATAATGGTAATACAAATTACATTCCGGCATGAACTGGCCACATTGTTGATATTTAAAATCAGATAGCATGTCAATTCGTCGTTATTTTCTTCAAGATTTTTTTCTGAGGACTTAAGACACTGTCCATGGTCTTCTGTCTATTTTTCATCACAAGATGAAGAAAAATCCTAAAAGTCACCGTGGGAAGAGCACATGGCTAGATCAACAAAGAAACACATGGTTTGTGTAAACAAACACCCATGGCAACCCAGGGAAAATGACAATCACCATAGATAGGTTTGATGTCTTCACAAAATCTAAAAAGGAAGATTGGGATGTAACACATCTCTGAAATTTTAGTATGTTTCTGAGAAAAAGATTATCTTTTTCTGGAAGGCATCGGACATTTCCTTTTATGAAAACCAATGGTCCAAAGTTGGCCAAAAATACCTTTTTGCAGCAAGTGGCCATGTTTGAGCCACTGTATTTTGTTCATCATTTATGGCACACATTTCCAATTTTTTTTAATAAAAGATCAGTGGTCAAACTGCATTCCCAGAAAATTTTAAACTTGAAAAGTGAAACCTCACTGAAATGTTGAATTTTGAAAGTGATTGATTTGACGTTTGGGCATATGCTCACATTTCATTCCAAAATACCTATGATGTACATATAAACAAATTAAATCCAACTACAAAATTCTTAATAGGGTCAAATCTAAACATGGTGAAAATTACAGCCTTAGCCAGTGAAATTCCTTTATTTGGTACGGCTTAACATAGGGAGTCACATTTTCCCATACAGCTATATTTCATCATTTTATTATTCAAAAACGGTTTGGAGTACAACTCTGAGATTTGGCAGGACAGCAGAAAACGGATTGGACTACATGCATGATTATTTTCAAAAAAATCCATGACAGGAACTGGGAAAATTTCTCAAAATTGGGTGACTTGGCGTGGAATGACCCCTATGATAACTGCAATGGAGGGTTGTGCTGACTAACCAGATAAGCCAAAGTGGTAACCCTGTTTGAGAAAGTTTTAGCCTGTGGATGTGGTGGCACAGTGGTTAGGTCACAGACTAACGACTACTTGACCAGGGTTCAATTCCCAGGTATCACATCATTTATGTCTTGCATTTGGTAAGAAAATTATTACGCGACATTACTTGATTAGATAAAGAAGGCTACCACTCAAATTATTGCAAACAATACAAAAGTATCAAAACTAAGTGTCTTTGTCAGGGGAGTAAGAGGACAGTCAAGTATAGAACCACCA
This sequence comes from Sardinella longiceps, assembly GCA_027497455.2. Taxonomy (NCBI): domain Eukaryota; kingdom Metazoa; phylum Chordata; class Actinopteri; order Clupeiformes; family Clupeidae; genus Sardinella; species Sardinella longiceps. The sequence continues at coordinate 30,441 of JAODXP020000048.1, read as the reverse complement.
TCTTATTAGCTTACAAGAGTGCTAGGCTGTTTCTTTACACGTTGTGCTATCAACACTCAATAGATGCTGCGTATACTTTTCTTGTTTGAAGATTTATTCTTTAAATCCGATTGCAAAATTTTGATTTGAAATATGAAAAGACGTTTTTTATATATATAAAATCAATTGTGAATCTTTATAGCCGTTTGCTAAACCTATTATTCTTGGGAATGGTCTCCTTTGGGGTAGTGGAGTAAAGGTAACTGACCAATATCAAATCAAATGGCTGTAAATGTATTACTTTGTTTGAAACAAAAAGAAGTTGAATATACCCCTCAGACAATCTATTCAGCTTAGCCACCGCTATCAGAACCTATTTCAAGACTTAGAACATAAGAATAACACATCCCTCTTCAGATATAAAGATTGTACGCTCAGATTCAAGTTTTTTGAAAAACACATTAGCTCAAAATACTTCTGCAGAATGGTTCCCTCAATAATGGTTATTTATGACAAGTTCAAGATTACCCAGAAGTTAGGGTATGGGCAAAGTCAAGAATATTAATTCAATCTTCAGCACTGACAATCAATTTGCAAATACACCCTGTGGTAAAGGGTGAGTCTGACCATGTGTGTAGGACTACACTTCTCTGTGATGGTGACTCAAAATGTCAATTACCCATAACCACCGGAGGCATCAAGGAAACCCTTATTGAGTTGCATAGAGTGAGACATAGTGTTCAGACATCAACTATGCCTAATGGTTGCATATCAGCAATCTCTATTTTTGTACAATGGAAAACAGCAGCAATCTCAGTGTTGAACATGATCACTTGACATGTAAAATTCAATATTATATCTATCCTTACCAACATGTGGAAAATTTCAAGATTATTCTGATTTCACTACAGGGCAGATAATTTTGTTGTTACCCCCATTAATTAAATTCTGTGTTTATTAGCAAGTCATCTAATTTCTCTTTCCTAGACATTAGATGCTGTCAGTTCTTTAGGGTTAGCCAATGGATTTTACAAAGAACTGTGTGCTTTACTAGATCACAATGAAAACAAATACACATGATCAAAAGACTATGCAGAGCCTTTGTCATTCAATTTGGTCCATTTTGTGAGTGACTTTTTTGGCGCCTATTCTGACTCAAAAAATGATTTCTCATAACAATTTGGCCCACAATACATGAATGTCTTTACTAAATCTGAGGTTTTGATTATGTGGCCACACACATCTCATGCAAAATTATACCTCAATGAGTGTGAATATTTCTATGTAAACTATGCCTTCGAATGCACCCCACCTATTCCAAAGCAATGCCTGTGAGAATATTTGGAAAAATTTCAAACTATAATACCACCAAAACTGTTGGAGACTCAAGCATGCCTTTGTATGTAAACAGTCCAGGTGCTGAGCTTGAAATTCAGGGGCGTATTTCACAAAACCAGGGGCGTATTTCATAAAACCAGAGTAAGTAGATCCAAGATAAGTGACGAAGACGGGGCTTGACCAAGCCTCTTCTAGGTAAACAAGCTCAAAACGTTTCATGAATGTCAAGCACGGATGAGTTGAGGCGTCTAGGTCAAGCTGGGTGCAAGTAATTCTGCATGCACGCGCATGCTCGTTTTTCAACAAACTCACTCGCGGTGTGAATTTGAAACACGCATGTAATAAAAGAGTTTGCGTCAATTGCATGACGCTTACTAGGAAGCAAAACTATTTATATTATAGACGGGAAATTCAATAACATCTGCAAACTTAAGAGAGAAGGCGTGGCAGACAGCTCACTGCACAAATAGGCTACGTATGCTCCCACCTGTGATTGCGTCCTCATCTTGCAACGCGATGTAGTTTGTTTCTTTTAAAAGCACGCCAATGAAACAGTAAAACTTAACATCGTCTTCCTCAACGAATCTATAGCAGATATTTTAGCCAATATGTCCCACATTTCTACTTTGGCAGCTTTCTCCTTATCATATGAATATTAAGAGTCAGTTTCTGTAAGAATCATGCGGGTGGTGATACAAACCCTCTTCATATTCCCTTCAAATTTTGAATACCAGTAGACATGTGCTTAAGAAGGACAAAACTGTTGTTAGGAACATTCTCAATGTTTAAAAATAAAGTTAGGGCTTCCCAAAATTTCAGCATAATTTTGAGGTACTGAAAATTCCAGTTTTTGCCTTCAAATATCTCATTGCGCCTTGATCTTACCATCCTGATATTTTGGCACATAAATGTTGAGGAAATAAACCTTTGAGTAATGATGTCACTTCTGTGGCAAATTGAAGGCACTGTCCTTAAGGGCCTCTTCGAAATTGGACCTTTTACATTTTTGTACCATTTTCTTGTGCCTCTCACAGTTCATATGACACTCAAAACCTTATTAGTTTGTTATATATATTCACTTTGGAACCTCCTCTTTTAGAATTTGAATAAAATATATGGCCATGAATTGGTGATGTTAAGCTAGAGGCAATTATTTTATGCAAATATGAAATGAAGTGCCATTTTAGATGCTCATAGCTCTGTGCGCCATCACTCAAAACAGTTGAAATTAGCCTTACTTTGTTCGTCTGCACTCATATTATATGTGGTCCAAATATCTAGGTGGCTTTTTGTTCTATCACCGAGTAAATTAATTTTATTTACAGCAGATTTGCACCTATGATAACTTCTATGGAGGGTTGTGCTGACTAACCAGAGACGCCAAAGCTCTAATCCTGTTTGAGCCACTACCAGATTGTAGATGTGGTGGCACAGTGGTTATGTCACAGACTACCAATCAGCAGACCAGGGTTCAATTCCCAAGCATCACATTATTTATTTATTGCTTTGAGTAAGCAAATTATTAGGCAACATTACTTGATTAGATAAAGAAGGCTACCACTCAGATATATTGCAAACAATACAAAAGTATCAACATTAAGTGTCTTGCTCAGGGGAGTAAGAGGACAGTCAAGTATAGAACCACCAGCTTTATCAGCTTACAAGTGTGCTAGGCTGTTTCTTTACACGTTGTGCTATCAACACTCAATTGATGCTGCATATACTTTTATTCTTTGAAGATGTAGTCTTTTCATCCAAAATTTTGATTTGAAATATGAAAAGACACTTGTGCGTTTTTATAAAATCACGTGTGTCTTTATAACTGTTTGCTAAACCTATTATTCTTGGGAATGGTCTCCTTTGGGGCATTACTAAAGGTAATTGACCAATATCAAATCAATTGTCTGTAAATGTATCACTTTGTTTGAAACAAAAAAAGTTGAATACACCCCTCAGACAATCTAACTATTCAGCTTGGACATTGCTCACAGAATCCATTTCAAGACTCAGAACATGAGGATAACACATCCCTCTTCGTATCTAATGACTGCAAACTTAGATCAAATTTTTCTTGAACATCACATTAGTCTTAAAACACTTGAACAGAAGTGTTCCTTCCTACTATAAGCAGTACTTTTGACAAGTATAAGAGGAGCCAGACTCAAGTCCATGGTGAAACTCAAGAACACAAGCACATTGTCCGTGCTGCTTATCAATTAGCAGATGCACCCTCCAGTGAAGGGTGAGTCTGACCATGTGTGTAGAACTACACTTCTCTGTAATGGTGACTCAAAATGTCAATTACCCATAACCACCAGTGGCATCAAGGTAACCCTTATTGAGTTGCTTAGAGTGAGACATAGTGTTCAGACATCAATTACACTAAGTGTTTGTAGACCAGTAACCTCCATTCTTGTGCAACAATTCTCTTGTTGAACACAATCACTTAGTAGTTAGAAATCATTATTGTCTTGTCACACATCTATTCCTACCAATCTGTGGGGAAAATTCAAAATTCATCTGATTTCAGTACATGGCAGATAATGCTGGCGGTTTTTCCCCACTATTTAGATTCAGTGTTTATTAGCAAGTCATGTAATTTCTCACTCTTTCCTGGTCATTATACACTGGCAGTTCTTTAGGGTTAGACATTGCATTTTACAGAGCACTGTGTGTTTTACTTGATCACAATAAAAATAAATACACATGATGAAAAGACTATGAAGAGTGTATGTCATTCAGTTTGGTCTATTTGTGAGTGACTTTTTGGCACCTATTCTGTCTCAAAAAATATTTGTCATAGCAATTTGGCCCAAAATAGATGAATGTCTTTCCTAAATGTGCACTTTTGATTATGTAGCCACACATCTCAAGGGAAGGTGTGCAAAATTATACCTCAATATCTCAAATATTTCTAAGAAAACTATGCCTTCGAATGAACCCACTCCCTATTCCAAAAAAATATTTGGAAACTTCAAACTATAATACAACCAAAACTCTTGGAGACTCAAGCATGCCTTTGTATGTTTGTCAGGTGCCTCCAACTGGCTTCAGTACTGCCGTTTTTTTTTTTGTTTTTTTTGTTTTTTTTTTCCAGCTTTGTCCACATGATGGTGCTGTTTTCAATTTCACGTATTTCTAGAGGGCCTATCGATGTATGTAATTTATGCAGTTAAT
>JAODXP020000048.1:14009-25847 GCA_027497455.2 Sardinella longiceps | reverse complement strand
TTATAAAAATAAGATTAGGCTACTTGATTATAGTCTATCTGAATACAGACAAAGCTGCAGAAAATCAACATCCATTGAAGATAAGCTGTGTCCTGAAACACTTTCGCCATAGTGTCAGGTGATATGCAGATGGTGATAGGATCTCCATAAATCAAGTATGAGCGTTGTGTGCGCAGAAGCATACCGCATGCGTTATGGGGGCTTCAGGATTTTTTTGCGCGGTCTGAAAAATCATGTGCGCTGCAAGTTCAAAAGGGCTTAGAGGGAACATAGGTGTGGTTGTTCAGCTGTTGCTGTAACTACCACCCACCTTAATGTCTGCAGTTTGCAGTGAGGACTAGACAGTCCTTTAGAGAGAAGCTGAACTCCAGAATCTGCAATGTCATTGGAACTCAGGTCTAGTTCTATCAGAGGGTTTGGAGACTGAAGAATAGTAGCCACAATTCCACAGGTTTTATCTGTGAGTTTGCAGTCAGCAAGTCTGCAAAACAACATTAAAAAAATGTAAGATATGCATATTATACAAACGTGTAAATATTTAAATATAAACCTAAAAATATGAAGTTCTAGGTTTATTGTGCTTTATTAGGGGCTGATACATATTTTGTCTCAAAAGTGTCTAACTTTTGAAATAGAAATGAAATGAAATAGAAATATTTATATTCGCAGAAGAATATTTAATATTCTAATATTATACCACAGAATGTATGATGATGTATAATGACTTGATAGTCACTTGATAAGCTGAAGACCTTTCCATCAGAAACTCACCTTGCCTTTTTGCAGCACCTCATGGCTGGGATCAGTCTCCTGCGGCCCTCATCTGATGTGTTGTACTTCTTCAGTTCAAACTCATCCAGCACCTCCTCAGACATCAGAAGCATGTGGGCCAGTGCTGAACAGTGAGCAGGAGACAACTTCTGTTCAAAGTTTTCTGATGACAGGAATTTCTGAATTTCTTCATGCATGGAATGATCATTCAGTTCAAGCAAGCAGTGGAAAAGATTTATGCATCTTTCAGGTGAGTGACCTTCTCTATTGAGCTCCTTAATGTACTGACATGTTTCTTTAATGCTTTTTGAGGTGTTGTCTATTTTCTTTAGGAGACCTTGCAGAAGTTTCTGATTCTTTTCCAGAGAGATCCCCATCAGGAAGCGAAGAAAAAGATCCAAGTGTCCATTTTGGCTCTCCAAAGCCTTATCAATTGCACTCTTAAGTAACACATGAGTTTGAGTACTCAGACCTAGTGCGGACTTAAGAGAAGATAAAACAGATTTATCTTTGTGTTTTTCACCAATGAGAGATTTTAGGGGCTGCAGGTTCCCAGTCACATAAGAGTGGAATACAAACACAGCTGCTAGAAACTCCTGGATGCTCAGATGCACAAAGCAGTAGACCTTCTTCTCTTGAAAAACAGATTCTTCCTTGAAGATTTCAGTGCACATGCCAGAATACACTGAGGCTTCACTGACATCAAGGCCACAATCTCTCAGGTCTTCACTGTAAAACATCAGATTGCCACTTTCCAGATTCTTGAAAGCCAGTTTGGCCAACTTCAGTAAAATTCCTTTCTGAGATTTCAGACGTGTCTCTTGTTTCTCTGTTTCAGTTCCACACTGATACTTTTGATCCTTCCTGGTGGTCTGGATAAGTAGGAATTGTATGAACATTTCAGTTAGAGTTTTGGGAATATCTTTGATGTTTTTATTTCTCAGCGTCTCCTGAAGCACAGTGGCTGCAATCCAACAGAATACTGGAATGTGACACATGATATGGAGACTCCTCGATGTCTTAATGTGTGAGATGATTCTGTTGGCCTGATTCTCATCACTAATTTTCTTCCTGAAGTATTCTTCCTTCTGTGGGTCATTGAATCCACGCACTTCTGTTACCTGGTCGATATACTGAGCAGGAATTTGACTGGTTGCTGCTGGTCGTGAAGTTATCCAGATTAATGCAGAGGGAAGTAGAGTTTTCTGAATCAGGCTTGTTATCAGCATATTCACGGATGAAGTTTTTTTTACATCAGATAAGATCATGTTCTGTTCAAAATTCAGTGCTAACCGACTCTCATCTAAACCATCAAAGATGAACGCAATCTGACAGTCTTTATATTCATCATCATTGAGATACTTCAGCTCAGGGTGGAAGGCAAGCAGAAGCTTGTGAAGACTATACTGATCATTCTTGATTAAATTCAGCTCACGGAAAGGAAGGGGAAACATAAAGTCTACATTCTGATTGGCTAAACCATCTGCCCAGTCAAGAATAAACTTCTGAACTGAGACTGTTTTTCCAATGCCAGCAACACCTTTAGTCATCACAGTTTTGATGTGCTTCTCCTGTCCAGGTAAGGACTTGAAGATGTCATTGCAGTTGATTGGTGTGTCTTCTGTGTTTTGTGATCTGGATGCTGACTCTATCTGACAGACTTCATGCTCCTTATTCACCCCTTCACTCTCTCCCTCTGTGATGTAGAGCTCTGTGTAGATCTCACTGAGGAGTGTCTGAATGTTTGATTTGATGATGCCTTCAGATACCTTCTCAAACCTCTTCTTCAGACTGGCTTTATGGTTAACTTTGACTCCTCTCAGGACTTCTGCATCTGTTTGGAATAAATAAAGAATAATTTGAGACACTTATACTTAATATACAACACTTAGGATTTGCGGTTTAGAACACAACAATTATGTGGCCAGTTGAAGCACTATTTACCATTCAACTATTTGAACCATTAAACTCATACCAGGCAACATTTTATGCTGTTTTAAGGTTCATTCAACAGCGTCATAGTGACTAAGTGGCTCATTATGGGGTGAATGAAGCCTCTATCTCCCATGTAGCGGCAGTTACAAGCACTTAGAAGCATGAGCCTGAGAAAACATTAACACTCTTCCATCATTCAGGTGGTGTCAACTGTCACTTAAATATTTAAATTTTCAAATCCATATTACTGGTCTGTTAATTCATTTAAACTCCCTTACACTGACTTTGTGTACTACTACTACTACTGCTTTTCTTTTCTTTTCTTTTTTTAAGTGGTGGGCCGTTAACGGCATTAACGTGCTGCGTTAATGACAGACTCTTATCGGGCGATAAACAAATCAACATTGTTAATCTATTCTCAAAGTTGTCTCTATTGCATCGCAAAAGAATCCATTCCATTTTATGGAATAGCGAATTCATACCGCTGGGAATCCGCTCCGGGCTTTGCATTACCAACAACAACTCATCGCATGTAAAAAGTGATGAGTCATCAGTGCAAGCAGTGAACGTGCAAGCTGCTATTGGAGGAGGGAACACCAGCCCCATTGCTACCTCACATTAGGCGTGTTTGAGATGTAAAGCCGCCTACAGCCGCCTGCAGCCGGCTGCAGCCAAGCGATGCATTGTGGTTAGACGCGGTGTCCGACTTCCGGCTGACTTCACCAAGCTTACGAATGCGTCACCAAAATACGCCCACAGCACGTCACTCAAAACTCGCGGTAACAAGGCGCCTGCAGCCGAAACCCGCATCTCCTTTTTCTCGGCTGCAAGAGGATGCATCCCACCCCCATGACGTAACTCATTATTCCGATTGGTTTGAAACTCCTCATGACAAATATGACACCAACCACGTTGTACTCACTGAAAATGGGCTTATTTGAATGAGCTGCTGCTAAGCAGTATGCAAGTTTTGCCCAATGAAATAGCCTTATTGCTCTCCAGCATGGCTTGGTTTGCCATCTCAAATAAGCATTTCATACCACATTACTATTTTTAACAAAACACCTTCAAACACAACTCTGTTCTTCTTGTATTACAACAATAATTTATTAAGCAACATTATATGATTTATTTCGCCAGTTATGACGTTCATTTTAATGATGAAATGAGGGGATTCAAGCTGTTTTCAGTGCAAACAAACTTCCGCGATATCTCCTGACATCACATCCATGTTCACGTGTGTTTGGCTACAGCCAGCTGCAGCTGTGTTGTCCACCTTGTCCCCCATGCTTTTCCACTCCCACCGACGTATTTCCGTAGATCTCGCTGACTCTGGCTACAGCCTGTAGCCGTACCGACTCTGAACACGAACGAGCTTAATAAGTAGCTTTTGCTAAACCTTATCCTTTTATTGTATGTCCTCAAAATTAACTCATGCCATGTTAAATTAATGTTCAATTTTTAATGAAGTTGTAGGACCCTAACCCTAACCCAAGTATGCTAAGCTTAGTCTACTGGTAGGTATATTCCTGGTTAGGGTTGCCTACTTTCAGAAATCGAAATAAGCCCTTATGGGCAGATTTGAATGAAATGTATCTCAGGAAAGTATAGAGCTTAAATTTGTGCTAAGCCTAGCCTAAGCCTACTTAAAAAGTACAAATTTAAACTTAAGTCAATATCTATTTTTTCTGTTATGAAGGCTGTAAGGTGCCATGTCATGCTTGCTCATTGTGTGGAATTATTTCTTATTTTTAAGTTGAGAATTACTGTTGGCACAATGCATGTTGTGTTACATCTGATTAAAGGAAACAGAAAATAAAAAAAGTAGAATGCCCCCATAAAGTAGGCCTACTGTGCCACATTCATCTCATCATCTCAATTAGTAGTAGGATTAAAAACAGTCATAATTGAATCAAAGCAGTACTACTACTTTTGTAATACTGGAGGCACAAACACCATCCAAATATTTCTAATGTGCCACCTGGCTTTAGAGACCTGCTCTCAAAGACTTACTCTAAGCTATCATTTAAGCAGCACACGCAAATTACCGTAAAACTTCAAATAATCGCGAGTCCCAAATAGACGCCTGTCTCTTTTACACGCCTGGCGTGGCTACAGGTTTGGGTTATAAAGGTCTGTCTCAAATAGAGGCCTGGTCAGTTTTTTAGTTTCGGGTGGTATTTAATTTTCTAAAATTGTCTGTTTAAGCCAGTATGTTGTTGATTGCGCACCATTCTCCCTTACAACTGAACCATCCAGTCCCTAACTTGTCCATAACTTGCACACACGCGAGCAGGTGAAGGGAACAAGAATGTGAGACTTGCAGCATGATCTCTTCCTCAAACTGTAATTAAAATAATTATTTTCAGGAAAAGTATGAAGTTTTCAGTAAGCCTATGAATAACTTTCAGTGCATTAACGGAAGACATTTTAGCGATCTCCTTGCACATTAGGCAATGCAATGTAATGTATACCGACACTTGTGAAACAACGCATAACGTCCCAAGAATTATTTCACAGCAAGTAAAGTCGCCGTCAACCGTTAGTCTAGCCTGTTCTAGTTCAAGTGACATGCCTGATTCAATCGTGAACAAAGAAGGCATCTCCTCAAGGAAAGGAAATCTGCCAAGGGAATTTAATGGAGCCGCATAGCCTAGAGAAAGGGAAAGTCATCTAATTTGCGCACGCTTTGCGCACGAGGATTGCCTGTGAACCAGGGTCCATGAACGGTGTCTGCTCAGCAGGTTTGAATCCATGTTTCTTGAAGGATTATTCCATAGCCTACAACTTAGTTTTTTATTTATCATTAGTTTTTCATAAGGCCATGAATTTCTATAGCATATAGTATTGCTTGTTGTTTTGTGAGAGGACAGGAGAGGAGAGGAGAGATAATAGCTGTGGCATTAACTTCGGGATGTTGTCCTTTCTTTCTTGTTGATGTGTTTCGGGCAACAAGTTCATAGGCTCGATGGTAACGTGTATTGTCACATCGTTTCGTTATTTTAAGATACCAGTAATCTAAGATATTATAGTAGGCTAATTCTAGCATGATCTGTCCCACACTCAACGAACATCTCAACACTATATTAAAGGCCTGTCTCTTATTGACGCCTGTCTCAAATACAAGCCGGGGCATTTTGGCGATTTGGGAAAATAAAAGCCCGGGCTATTATTTGGAGTTTTACGGTATAAATGCCTTCAGTAGAATTCCAATGAGCCATTTTGATCTAGATTAATCTAGATTAATTTCAAATTTACATTGAGATTAATCTAGATTAAAAAAAAAGACATGAAGTTGATTAACAATCATAAAATTATATGTAAAAAAAGCAAACACTTTTAAAAACATGCATTCAAATCTACTGCTATTTTTTATGTGAAGTTCCTCTAAATTACTCTTCCTGAACGTACTTATTATAGTCAAGTTGGGGAGAGAAATTGTTATAATGATGGTTATATCTTATAAAGAAATCAGCAAAACCCTCAAAACATCTGAGGACACAACAGTACTGAATCCTTTTATTACCTTGTGTGCTGCTTGTATGTGGTGTGTGTTCAGTCTGCAGGTGTGTGCTGCTCTCTGCCATGTCTGTGTGTTCATCATCATCCAGATGAGTCTGAGGGTCTGAAGATCTCAACACACTGCAGAGACAGAAAGAAACACGAGAAGAAGAGAATAGAAATATGTATTGTGTTTGTGTATAAAGAAATGTGTATTAAGGTACGTACTGTAGACTGAATAATGAATTAATTAAGACTGGCTTTGAAAACATGATTTTCGCTCTGCACTTCTTATGCTCTAATGTAGTCAACTACTCTTCTGAAGCATCTACAGTTCTCATTATTATTAGAAGAGGGAGACTGGGAATGAACATTAGGCAACATGGAGATTTTGTTAAATTAAATAAAGGTTTCACTTGGTCTCTTTCACTTAACTGTGCAACCATAATATTACAGAAATTAACACAATCTTTGTCTGTGTGTGTGTGTGTGTGTGTGTGTGTGTGTGTGTGTATGTGTGTGTGTGTGTGCGTGCGTGCGTGCGTGCGTGCGTGCGTGCGTGCGTGCGTGCGTGCGTGCGTCTGTGTGTGTGTGAAAATGTCTAAACTCACTTTACTCCTGATCGTACTGGTTCTCTGCTGAAAAGGGGTCCATCAGGCATGGAATTATCACTCTTCAGAGACACACAGCTGGACACTGGAGATGGAGGCCTGAAGATCTGTGGACTAACAAAGACAACACTTTTATTTGAAAATATATAGGAAAACTCTTTGGGAAACATTTTAAAATTGTCTATCTGATCAAGAGGAGTGAGTTTTCCTTAGTTTAATCATGAGCTACTGCTTTAAGACAGTTTCTCAAGGCTTACCATGAATTAGATCAAGGCAATGGAATACAACCCCCTTTTTTTGTCGGGCCAATTATATGCCAATAACTCACTTTACTCCTGATTGTTCTGGTTCTCTGCTGAAAAGGGGTCCATCAGGCATGGAATTATCACTCTTCAGAGACACACAGCTGGGCACTGGAGATGGAGGCCTGGGGATAAGAGGGCTACAAACAAGAAAAAAGATTTTGTTCAAGTTATGACAAATTTATTTTTGTAGTGCTTACATTATTTTCAAATATGATAACATCCATGCATTAGGTCTGTATATATATAAACATTTCCTACACATTTCGAAACATCTAACCATAGTTTGTATGCATGGCACAACCATGACTTGAGTCAGGGACGTAAAACATTTTAAACCACAAAGGTCTGTGTGCATGTGCATGTGCATGTGCGTGTGCTATGGCTACTATAGCTGGTTGCAAGACTGCCAAAAATGGAATTAACAGTAGAGTAGAGTATATCAAGATGACATTAGGTTGTAGGTCAGAGAGAGAGAGAGAGAGAGAGAGAGAGAGAGAGAGAAAGAGAGAGAGAGAACTCACCCTGTACTGTCCTGGGTTGTTGTATTTTTCATGTTGACAGGATCCTCCATGTCCTTGTGTGTCTCCATGGTGATATGGCAGAGGGACACTGTGTCTAGAACATGACCAATACAGATATGAACTACGGTACAATCATACCAGATATCACTGAATACTGATTTAGTTCACTACTGTGACTCACAATAGAAATGTGATGATTCAGTATAACCAGAGACGGTTGGGAAACCGAGACCTTTCATAAGGAGCTCCTTCCTGTTTCCATATGACGTTGGGTTTGAAGCTGACACGCCCCTTTAGGAGACCGGTAGCAAACAGACCCAATGTGGAGTTTGTGTGATTTTACTATATTTCTCCAATAAACTAAATTCCCTTATTTGAGGGGGGCTTTGGACATTTTTATACCCCTAGTCACAATGAGCAGGTAATTGTTATGAGAACTAGCCTATAGATAAGAAATGTAAGTTAACTTAATGGAAGAAAACAAACTTTATTTCAGCCTATGCAGCTAGAAAAGTGCCCTGCTGTCTGATTACAAGCTAGCTAAAAAGCTAGCGATAGCCACAATGAAGTTGTTAAATGAATAAATCACACTCTCAATAAAAGTCACCATACTAGACAACATCACTGGTGCTAGATAAATGAAAATGTCCATGTCAAGTTTGTTTGTAGCAATATAGAAATTTAACCAAGGTTCTCAGGTGCTAGTGAGCTAGCAATATTCTAATCTAGCCATATTCTCTTAGTAACCCAGGCCAAAATGCTTGGCATGTTAACGTTAGCTAGCTGGCTAGCTCGGTTAATAGATAAAATGAATTACCCCGTGCCTGAAAATGTACCTCATGGGTATCACACACAAAAAAATGACAATAAAACAACACTGGAATTATATTTAAATTATTTAACTGCTTATTAAGAGAAAAAGTTTTGTTATAACGTCTATGACGCACGCACCTATTTAGGAGACCAGAACTGTGTCCCGATTTTTAACGTTGGGGAAGCCTAGAACGTTTCATCTCCCCATAATTCAGTATCTCTTTCCAACCACAGGTCGTTTCTGTCTATTTATTAGATGAGCACAAACTGCAGTGATAGCAGAGCTGAGACCTCATAGAAACAGGACACTAACATCAAAAAACACACACATCTCATTTCAGAGGGACACTCTCTCACTAGGACACACACATCTCATTTCAGAGAGACACTGTCTCACTAGGACACAAGCAACACACACACATATCTCATATCATAAGCGACACACAGAAGGGACACACAAGCACAGAGATAGAAACTACTGACCATCATTACAGCACTAGAGAACAAACAGTAATCATACTACAGAATACTGACATTGTTTGTGATGGTAAATTAAACCCAACTACGTTTACCCTCCTACTGTGACAATATAAATTTGGTGGTGTAACGCACGTGTCGTTTCAGTTCATTTATTAGATGAGGACAAACTGCAGTGATAGTAGAGTTGATAGCAACAGGCATGAGTAGCAGAATTCTACTTGCACTGACATTAATGTCAGTCATGATTATTTCAGTTAATTTATTTGATGTTGATAATTAGTTATATTCAGATCATGAAGCAGTGGTGATAACCACAATAAATATAAACTTGGACATTTGGACCAACTGTGTCAGTAAAGGCCGTCAATCAGTAAGAAAATAAGCAAAATGTTACTCACTTTACTCCTGATGGTACTGGTTCATTGCTGAAAAGGGGTCCTTCGGGCATAGACAAATCACTCTTCAGAGACACACAGCTGGGCACTGGAGATGGAGCTCTGGGAATCTGTGGACTGTAAACAAGAAACAAAGATTCACTTCAATCAACTGTACTGTATGTCATCTGGCATGACAAATACTCTTCTGCATTGCTTACGCATGCATTAGTTTAACATGTAGAGTTGACTATTCAATGTTTTATTCAATACCAATGCTAAATTGATTATAGAAGCTTTCTAGACAGTGTTTTTTTTATTTGAAGAAGATGGCTGGAAATGACAATGATGGCTGGAAATGACAATGATGTGGAATGGAGATCATCTTGAAATGAAATTACATATAGGTGTGAAAGGAGATCACGTTCACGTAATTTCGTAGACTATTCATATGTACCGTGTGTGTGTGTGTATATATTAGTGCTGTCAAGCGATTAAAATATTTAATCGCGATTAATCACATTTTTTCCGTAGTTAACTCATAATTAATCGCGATTAATCGCAAATTTCTTTCTATTTTAAATGTCCACAGTAGCAACAGGCATGAGTAGCAGAATTCTACTTGCACTGACATTAATGTGAGTCATGATCATTTCAGTTAATGTATTTGATGTTGATAATTAGTTATATTCAGATCATGAAGCAGTGGCGATAAACCCAATTAATATAAACTTGGACATTTGTACCAAGTGTGTCAGTAAAGGGTGTCAATTTGCGATATGCGCACGCAGTGAACCCTGCGTAACTTTGATGCGTCCTTTGATGCAGGTCTAAAGTTTAAATTCTGTACTTTCTTTCTGACTGAATTCTGACAGTCATTTTGACAAACAAATATAAAAAAATAAAAGCAATAAAAAAAACTCAAAGGTAAGGGCACTACTTCTAACAATAATAATATGAGTTATAAAGAGGCGCACAAGCAACCTCTGTTATGTTTTCCTACAACTTCTTTTTGAACCATTAATTTTCAAAAGTCCCTCTTATTTTTTGACTGAAATATATTCAAAGCCTACTGCATAGAGACAATGGGCATACATAGAGGCCTACAGGCCTGCTGAGCGTAATAGGGACTGAAAGACTCACCATAGCCCTCAACCACAAATACGTGACACAGAACATGGGCGTCAGGCCAAGTCAGAAATCTATTGTCCAAAGAAGTACTAGGTCTACTCTACTTGGTCATAGTTAATCAGTGAAATTGGCTATGACTACTTTGATTGTCAAGTAGGCTCGGCTTAGGTAAACTCACTATATTCAGTCCTATTCACTATACTCCAAACGAGTTGAGTCACTCCAAATGATTGAATGATTAGGCCACACCAATGTGATTCAATGCATTGCATTGACTTCACTTACCTTTTTACATTCGGGCAAAGTTGACAATTTTTCGTTGTAAGGTCAAACGTTCGACCTATCCTTCTAGGTCTATGAAGTTTACTTTCAATTTCACTTCAGAAGTCACTCCCCCTATGAAAAGCCGGAAAGCTCAGTTGCATTTTCACAGTTGGCCACTAGATGTCCTCCTAGTTACTCTTGTAGGGGCAACGTTTTCTTTTTCTCTCCTTGTATTTAGGCTAATGTAAGATAGATAAGGCTACTATTTTAAGATAGATAAGGCTACTATTTTCTTGTCTATTAGGATGTATTTGTTAAAAGCTTGGTAAGAATTTAGAAAGTGGTTCATTTTCTCATTTAGAAAATGTATGAGTTTTAATGATCAAACAGTGAGCTACATGTGGGAGAGACAGGAAGTGACTCAGGTGACTGAAAGGAGAGAGGATCATTTGTCTCTGGCTTGAGAATCTGAGTGCTGTGAGATTTCTGCCCACACTGAGAGGAGAGAGGTGATGAGCAGGGAGAGCTGAGGGACACTAGAAGCAGCTGCCCAGTGTGAGACCCACTGCTGCTACAGCCTGGGTCTGACCTCACAGTAGAATAAACTTCATGACACAGAACATCCAGTTTGAATCTTCCCCAGTTGATCAAATGAACAGAGTGTAGATATCACTATATTTAAAAAAAATGTAGCAGAAATATTGTATATCCACTAAGGACAATTCACAATGACTATTTAGCCCTTTGCAAGTCACTGTTATGATAGGGATAGTCAACACAGAGATGGCAGAGGGGAAAAAAAATCACAATAAATGAATTCATGGTGAAACATTTATGTTACTACAAATTCTAAAATGGTGACCCTATCATCAAATAATTTTCAGTGCAGTGATTCACACCTACCTTAACCTGCATGGAGAAAACGCACTATTTTCAATGAATACAATATTACCGATCTACGCGAGGAGGCTCCTGTCTAGTACATTGAGAAACTGCCAGTATGCTGTTCAAACTCCAGTAAATCCATTCAACACAATGCAAATTTTCTAGGCTCAAGTCAAATAATCTGTTAAAAAAAAAAGTTCTGCTCTTAAACCATCTAGAAAGATCCCCTCATGATGATGAGATCTAT
>JAODXP020000048.1:0-13909 GCA_027497455.2 Sardinella longiceps | reverse complement strand
CCGTGGTTGGACTGAACCAATTTTACTTTGGTGTCAAATTAAACTATCCACTCCCTCAAAAGCAACCATCAAACAACAGTGAAATACACAAAAAGCACCAATTATCTATTATCTGATTTGTCTGAAAAATGGAAAATTTAAGTTCTGGACCCAATTTTCATCTTTTTCATGTGAATTCTAAAAATGGACCAAAGCACTGCAAAGCGTTACACGGACCCTCATTGTTCTGTCACAGCAGATGTGCACGACTGAAATCAATCAATCATTCAATTAAGATGTAGCCTACAACTCAAGCCACCACGTGTTGGGCCGGCATGTGACACGTCTTTGATTATGCATGCATTTGTTTTTAATTTGTAACTAAAATGATACTTCGAAATATAAATAGTTGTTTAGTAAATGTGGGAATTCATGCATGGTCACAGTGTTTGCAAAATCTATCAACCTTTATTTAGTGGGAAAGATTATGAAGCAGGTGTATGGAACCTTTTTGGTGACTTGTGTGACTGATTGCATTTCTGAGACACAGCTTTATTATTAACCAGCCACGGAGCTGGTTAGATTGGAAGCATATTGTTACCCCAGCAACTCAGCTGAGATTCCTGTTAGCAAGAGTGAACTGAACTCACACTAAAACTAGCGTGGCTTGCCAAAATTAGCGTGGCTTGGCGAATAGGTCGGTTGATGGAATACCCCCTGGATAAATGTATTTAGACCAAGAAATATCAAGTCATTACAAGTCAAGGAGGCAAAGTCTGACTCGGGTCTAAACTTAGATTTCCGATCCAAGTCTAGTTGCAAGTCATGCCTTATTTTGTCCCTAAGTTGTGTCTGAAGACATTAAAAACCAAGTCATGACTGACTTGAGTCCAAGTCATGTGACTCTTGTCCACATCTCTGGTGTAATTACTGAACTAAAGCTGTTGCCTGCTTCCACACACACAAGCTGGAACACCGGCCTAAAACACACACACACATTAGTTGGCAACAAAACACACACACACACACACACACACACACACACACACACACACACACACACACACACACACAGGCTAGCAATCTTTGAAGATAAGTAAAGCAGGATGGTGCACATCTAAAAAAACCACTAACACATACAGTTGCACACATGTCCACACAAACACATGACTACTACTGTACACTGTCAATGAGAATCAGTGAATTGTGATATTGACAGTTAAAGTAAATAAGAAATCAATACTTACATCTCAGCAATGTTGCCCGTACTCTGAAATCACCCTGGTCAGTTCTGCAAGAGAATTTGACAGATGTCAATTACTGTTGTTTTTCTGTTTGTGCCACATGTGACATATGAGGTGATTTATTATCCCACAAAAACTATTATTTTTACAAACATTTTCCCTGCTATAAACTACTGAGCTAATTCCAGCTCTCTTCACACACACACACACACACACACACACACACACACACACACACACACACACACACACACACACACACACACACACACACACACGCAGTCACACTTACATGCATGCACTCACACTCACACCCATATGAAAAAGATTTATATGAAACTTATAAGAAGTGTCATATAAAAACATATAAAAACCTTTCCAGCCAGAAACATATATTACTATCCAAATCTTATATGGCACATACTACAAACGTGGCCCGTTTCTCATTTAAGTCATATATGAATGAAGCGCACAATATATATGATTTGAGTAAGTAAATTATAAGGAACATTGTTTCAGTATATGAGACATGCAAATTACATATATAGGTTTGTGTATTAAACATACATGTAACATACATTACATTTATATAAAACTATGCAGGCTTTATATTTTGATAAGAATATAATCAACCCAACCTATACTGACCTGGTACAGTGGGCTGCATGCTGGAGAGTAGGCCTACTGATAGTTTAGATGACGCATTGGACGGGAATTGAACTGTCAACCTTATAGCTACAGGACTTAAGCCCTAACCACTAGACCACAGCTGTGGCAACAACACCTACCATGGCATCCCCACGTATAAAGAATATGATATAAAACACATATGTTTTTTTTAAGATATTTTTTGGGCTTTTTATCAGATAGGACAGTGGAGAGATGACAGGATCTGGGATCTGGAAATGACCTCGGGTTGGAATCGAACCCGAGTCTCCGGGGTAATGGTCTAACACTCTTGCCACTGAGCCACGGTGTCCTCACACATAGGTTTTTAATATGTGAATTTGTGAATTGTCAGTGGCCTAATAGCTAATGTCAATATCCTATAAGAATCTCATATGCATTTTATGTTGTATAAGAATCTCAGATGGGGTTTGTATGACTGCCAAACCACATGCAAAATACATTGCATATATGAAGCTTATAACTTCTCATATGGAAAAGTTTTATTTAAACTTTACAATGTTTCCGTTTTATGTGATTCACACATTGGTGAAATTAAAGGAATATTTCACCTTTTTATGAAAATTAATCATTCATCCTCTTCCCTGAAGTTACATATGTGGGTAAAAGCATTTCGTCCCTAGTGCATGCGTTTTAGCTTAGCATAGGTGCTAGAATGTAAAGTAGCCAGATAGCAACTCTTTGGCTACATTACATTCCAGTGCCTATGCTAAGCTAATGCTAAAATGTGGATTGCCAGACCAAAATGCTTTTACCCACATAGGTAACTTCAGGGAAGAGGATGACTGAGCAATTTTCATAAAAAGTTAAAGTATTCCTTTAATTTCATCAATGTGTGAATCACATAAAACATAAACATATAGAAACATTGCAAATGCATTTTGCATGTGGTTTGACTGCTCCTACACACCCTGAGTTCAGATGGAACATATAGGCCTAAAACATTGTAAAGTTTAGATAAATCTTTTTCACATGGGACTTGTCATATACAATTCTTACATGGTGCAAAGTTGTATGTTTCACATTATATGGATTTTATATGGATTTTGTATGTGGCCTGAGTCCCCTATAAACCCCATGTAAGATTCTTATACAACATAACAAAAACATTGTACAATGAAGTTTCACAGTATGTGCATTTTATATGGATTTTGTATGAGCTTTGAGTCCCCTATAAAATATATCTTATCTTATCTTATCTTATCTTATATATATATATATATATATATATATATATATATATACGATTCTTATACAACATATAGGAAAAATGTAAGTTTCATATAAATCTTTTTTTCGTATGGGCACACACACCTGTCCCAGATGTCAGAAGGAGGAAGTCCTATGTACAATAAACAGCCCTGACACTGTCTCTCCTGTACTTACATTAGAGTTCCAAGAGTCACTCTAACCATCTGTGCATACAGTACTTCACTGCCTGCCCATCTGCCAGGTAATCATTGCTTGATCCTACTCCCTGTAGGACGTTGGAATAAACCTTCACATTGTGACATGTAAACTACTACTATTACTACTAATGTTTGCATAATGTTTAGGGGGATAGACTGGAAAGAGCCAGGTTGGGACTTTAGCCAGGACACCCTTGAAACCCCAAGTTATGCAACAAGGGATCTCATCCAAAGGACGGCCTCTCTTACAGCACAGTGTCCCTGTCATTGCACTGGGCAAGTCAGTACATATTTACTTGTACATATTTACTAATCACTTGTACACATCACACCATGTTTTCAGATGTTAAGGTGGTAAAAGCAGATATAACATCAAGAGCAAACAAATGTGTCTCTGTAAATGTATACAGTTTCTGAGTTTAATTATGTGTATTTTACTTGAGAATTTAATATTTTGTTTTCCGAGGCAATATTCTGTCTTATCAGTGTTCTTCAAATTACAAACAAATACATTAACAGATTTACAGTGAGTGACAATGGAGTATGCCTGTCTTCTAATCTCCCTGTCTGTTTGCTCATCTTCCTGACTGTCTGACCTCTCATGTTCCTGTCTGTCTGCTCACATTTCTGGATGGTGCATGAAATATGACATGTTCCATTATGTGGAAAGTGTTTTTTTTTATTTCAAAATAAAACTTTGAAAGGCCACTGCACCAGAGGAAAAAAAGAAAAGTAAACACACACCGATAGCTGTATTGGAGGTGCTAGCCAAAAAGTCCCACACAACACCAGACGAAAGCTGGCATATTAGAGAGCATACACACCTAAAATAGATAATTTCAATGTGCAACAGTGAGATTTCTTTCTAAACCTACTTGAGTATCTCCAGTTTACAAACAGGATCCTCAAGTCTAGCAGATAACATCTTCAGTCCGGATTCTCCAACGTGATTATTGATCATGTCCAGCTCTGTCAGAAAGGATGGATTTGATGTCAGAGCTGAGTCCAGATGTGAAAATCCCTTCTTTGTGATGAGACAACCAGACAGCCTGAAGGAGAGACAGAGAGCAAGGGAGAGAGAATGTGTCAGCTGTGATAATATGAGCTCTTTGTGTCTGTCTCTGTTCCCATACGAAAAAGATTTATATGAAACTTACATTTTTCCTACATGTTGTATACGAATCTTATATGTATTTTATAGGGGACTCAAAGCTCATACAAAATCCATACAAAATGCACATATTGTGAAACTTCATGTTACGATGTTTTTGTTATGTTGCATCTTACATGGGGTTTATAGGGGACTCAGGCCACATGCAAAATCCATATAAAATTCATATAATGTGAAACATAAAACTTTGCACCATGTAAGAATTGTATATGACACGTCCCATGTGAAAAAGATGTATATAAACTTTAAAATGTTTTAGGCCTATATGTTGTAAGTGTGTAGGGCAGGGTGTGTAGCGCAGTCAAACCACATGCAAAATGACTTTGCAATGTTTCTATATGTTCATGTTTTATGTGATTCACACATTGGTGAAATCAAAGGAATATGTTAACTTTTTATGAAGATTGGTCATTCATCCCTTCACTGAAGTTACATATGTGGGTAAAATCATTTTGGTCTGGCAATTCAAATTTTAGCTTTAGCTTAGCATAGGCACTGGAATGTAATGTAGCTAAAATAAGCTAAAATGCATGGACTAGGGACAAATTGCTTTTACCCACATATGTAACTTCAGGGAAGAGGATGAATGATCAATTTTCACCAATGTGTGAATCACATAAAACATAGAAACATTGAAACGTTTAAATAAAACTTTTCCATATGAGAAGTTATAAGCTTCATATATGCAATGTATTTTGCATGTGGTTTGAGAGCCGTACAAACCTCATCTGAGATTCTTATATAACATATAAAACCATTGTCAAGTTTATATATATATATATATATATCAACTTTCACATTATATGCATTTTAAATGGATTTTGCATGACCTTTGAGTCCCCTAGAAAATACATATAAGATTCTTATAAGGACATCAATCGGATATTTGACATCAGATATTAGGCCACTGACAATTCACACATTAAACACATCAATTTTACTTTTAAAAAAAATATATATATATTATTTTTAATCAGACAAAACATACACTTCACATATTAAAAACATATGTGGTTTATATCATATTCTTTATACATGGGTGTTGTTGTTGACTTGTAACTGAAAGGTTGAGAGTTCGGTTCCCGTCCAATGCATCATCTAATCTATCAGTTAGGCCTACTCTTAGTCTTCAGCATGCAGCCCACTGTACCAGGCCAGTATAGGTTACTTCACTGTGTGCTGTGTCTCACCAATTCCACGTGGGTTAGTTATATTCTTATCAAAATATAAAGCCTCCATAGTTTTATATCAATTTCATGTATGTTACATGTATGTTTCATCCACAAACTTATATATATATGTAATGTGTATGTCTCATAAACTGAAACTTAATGTTCCTTATAATTTACTTATTCAAATCATATATATTGTGTGCTTCATTCATAACTTTAATGAGAAATGGGCCACTTTTGTAGTATGTGCCATATAAGATTTGGATAGTCATGTATGTTTCTGGCAGGAAAGGTTTTTATATGTTTTTTATATGACACTTATAAGTTTCATATACATCTTTTTCATGTTGGTCTGTCTGTCTGTCTCTGTTCGTGTGTCTGTGTGTGTGTGTGTGATAGAGAGAGAGAGAGAGAGAGAGAGAGAGAGAGAGAGAGAGAGAGAGAGAGAGAGAGAGAGAGAGAGAGAGAGAGAGAGAGAGAGAGAGAGAGTGTGTGTGTGTGTGTGTGTGTGTGTGTGTGTGTGTGTGTGTGTGTGTGTAAAGTGACAATAAGTGTACTCATATGAGTGTAGAGAGACAGATATACTTTTCTGCTACATAATACTGTTGATAGTGCTGTTAATGCAGTAGCTCAATGGAACACAATATAAAGACGCAGATAAAAGTAAACAAATATCCAGACTGTTCAGTGCTGTTTCAGATATTTAGAGATGATATTTTGTGTGGATGTTTTGCTGTTACAGTAACTACCACCCACCTTAATGTCTGCAGTTTGCAGTGTGGACTAGACAGTCCTTTAGACAGAAGCTGAACTCCAGTATCTCCCAGGTCATTGGAACTCAGGTCTAGTTCTATCAGAGGGTTTGGGGACTGAAGAATAGTAGCCACAACTCCACAGGTTTTATCTGTGAGTTTGCAGTCAGCAAGTCTGCAAAACAACATTAAATGATCCAAAAAGTGTAAATATAAATTTACAACACTGTTTAAAATATGATGTTTTAGGATTATTGTGCTTAATTAGGGGCTGATTCAAACCTTATTATCTGACAAAATTTCAAAAACAGATGAAAATTACATTGTAAAATACACATTACATTGAAATAGAAAAGCTGACTGATCTACCACAGAGTATTATTAATGTTATTGGAAGCATAGATTGATGAGCAATAATGACTAAGCAGAAAACTCACCGTGCCTTTCTGCAGCATCTTACAGCTGGGATGAGTCTCCTGTGTCCCTCATCTGATGTGTTGTATTTCTTCAGCTCAAACTCATCCAGCACCTCCTCAGACATCAGAAGCATGTGGGCCAGTGCTGAACAGGTGAGCAGGAGACAACTTCTTTTGAAGTTCTCTGATGACAGGAATTTCTGTATTTCTTTTTGCATGGAATGATCATTCAGTTCCAGCAAGCAATGGAAAAGATTGATGCATCTCTCTGGAGAGAGATCCTCACTGTTAAGCTTCTTCATATACTGACATGTTTCTTTAATGCTCTTTGAGGTGTTGTGTACTTGATTCAGAAGACCTTGCAGATGTCTCTGATTGCTCTCCAGTGAGATGCCCATGAGGAAACGAAGGAAAAGATCCAGATGTCCATTCCTGCTCTTCAAAGCCTTATCCACTGCAGACTTCAGCAACACATGTAGATGATCTTTTGATTGTAAGCCCAGTGCTGATAAAATAGTGTTTGTTTCCTGCCTGTGCTCATCCCTTTGGAAAGATTTCAGTGGCGCCAGGTTTCCAGTCACGTAAGAGTGAAACACAAACACAGCAGCCAGAAACTCCTGGATGCTCAGATGCACAAAGCAGTAAACTTTCTTCTTTTGAAAAACGGATTCTTCCTTGAAAATCTCGGTACACATACCAGAGTACACTGAGGCTTCACTGACATCAATGCCACACTCTCTCAGCTCTTCATTATAAAACATCAGATTGCCACTTTCCAGATTCTGGAAAGCCAGTTTGGCCAACTTATGTAAAATTTCTTTCTGAGATTTCAGACGTGTCTCTTGTTTCTCTGTTTCAGTTCCACACTGATACTTTTGATCTTTCCTGGTGGTCTGGATGAGTAGGAATTGTATGAACATCTCAGTTAGAGTTTTGGGAATGTCTTTGATGTTTTTCTTTCCTAGCATCTCCTGAAGTACAGTGGCAGCGATCCAACAGAATACTGGAATGTGACACATGATGTGGAGACTCCTGGATGTCTTAATGTGTGAGATGATTTTCTTGGCTTGAATGTCATCAATGATTTTCTTCCTGAAGTACTCTTCCTTCTGTGGATCGGTGAATCCTCGCACTTCAGTAACTTGATTAATAAACTGTGTAGGAATTTGACTGATCGCTGCAGGCCGTGAGGTTATCCAGATGAGTGCAGAGGGGAGTACAGTTCCCTCAATGAGGCTTGTTATCAGAATATTCACGGTTGAAGTTTGTTTTACATCAGATAACTTCAAGTTCTGTTCAAAATTCATTGTCAACCGACTCTCATCCAAACCATCAAAGATGAACACAACCTGACAGTCTTTATATTCATCATCATTCAGCTCCTTCAGCTCAGGGTGGAAGGCAAGCAGGAGCTTGTGAAGACTATACTGATCATTCTTAATTAAATTCATCTCACGGAAAGGAAGTGGAAACATAAAGTCTACATTCTGATTGGCTACCCCATCTATCCAGTCAAGAATGAACTTCTGCACTGAGACTGTTTTTCCAATGCCTGCAACCCCTTTGGTCATCACAGTTTTGATGTGCTTCTCTTGTCCTGGCAAAGATTTGAAAATGTCATTACAGTTGATTGGTGTGTCTTCTGTGCTTTGTGCTCTGGATGCAGACTCTATCTGACAGACTTCATGCTCCTTATTCACCCCTTCACTCTCTCCTCTGTGATGTAGAGCTCTGTGTAGATCTCACTGAGGAGTATCTGTTTTTCTGATTTGATGATGCCTTCAGATACATTCTCAAACCTCTTCTTCAGACTGGCTTTATGATTCACTATAACTCTTCTCAGGACCTCTGCATCTGTTTGCAATAAATAAATAATAATTTGAGACACTTATACATACTTAATAACACTTAGTTTTGCCACTTAGAACACAACAATTATGTGGCAAGTTCACACACCATTTTCCATCTAACTATTTGAACCATTAAACTCATACCAGGCAACATTTTATGCTGTTTTAAGGTTACTTCAACAGCGTCATAGTGACTAAATAGCTCATTAGGGGGTGAATGAAGCCTCTATACAGGCTCCCAGCTGTATCACTTGTGTGAGCCAGAGAAAACATTAACACTCTTTCATCATTCAGCTTGTGTCTACTGTGACTTAAATATTTAAATTCACACATCCATATTACTGGTCTGTCAATTCATCAAGTCAACTACCTTACACAGACTGTGTGTACTACTACTACTAGTTTGTACTGCTTTTCTTTTCTTTTTTATCAGTTTGTCATCAGTTTTTGCAACTGTCAAATATAAAAGACATTGAGTTGATTAATAATCATAAATTATTAATGTAAAAAAGCAAACACTTTTAAAAAGAAGCATTCAAATCTAATGCTATTGTTTATGTGAAGTTCCTCTAAATTACTCTTCCTGAACATACTTATAGTCAAGTTGGGGAGAGAAATTGTTATAATGATGGCTTCATCTTATAAAGGAATCAGCAAAACTCTCAAAACATCTGAAGATCCAACAGTACAAAATCCTTCTATTACCTTGTGTGCTCCTTATATGTGGTGAGTGTTCAGCCTGGAGGTCTCTGCTGCTCTCTTCCATGTCTGTGTGTTCATCATCATTCAGAGGAGGCCGAGGGTCTGAAGAGCTCAACACACTGCAGAGACAGAAGGAAACACGAGGAGAAGAAAACATAAATATGTATTTTGCTTGTGAATGAAGGAATGTGTATATTGCAGGCAAAGACTGAATTAATGAATGAAGACTGAATTTGAAATAATGTTTTTCTCTCTGCACTTCTTATGCAGGGTTATGATGTCGTACAAGCTCTCTAGAGCATCTAGTTTTTATAATTTACAGAACGTCGCTGGGCATTAGTTTTGGTGTCAAATACAGTGGTGTAAATACATGGGTCACCCCTGCAGGAACCCTTCTGTGGGTTATATGCACCAAAATATATGCATCAGAAACTTTCACAATCAGGGTGCTTCGTAAAATGTTTTTGTACTTCAGAGCAATGGGCCTATTAAGTTATTGAACTAAGGTCAACTATTTGCCCTAAGCCAGAACTTGCATTCTTAAAGGACAATGTAGACAGGTCATGGCTTAGAATGATTTGCATAGGATAAAATCAGTTCAAAGAGTTGGCTACACTTTCCTCAATACTTGTGACTGGATTGTTTCCCGATGGACTGTTGAAGAATCAACTGAAAATAATTTAGAGATGTAAATGAGTATGCAGTTGATTTATAGATGACAGACATATTAAATCGAAATTCGAAACATTTTGTTGCATCCCTGAATGGCTAATCACCACATTGTCTGAATACTACCAAGAACATGGTGATTGGCTAAACACCACCGATACCTGAGTATAACCGGTTCATTGCCAGACATTCTCGCAAATTTAATTTGCTACCGCTGGGATAAGTCTAAGATTTTAGGCTGATTTATGTCCAAAGTCAAATATTATATTAGCGCTAATAAATGTTGAGTCTGACAAGCCAGACTATGTATCGTGAAAATGTACACAATCGATAGACCCTTGGGTTTTAGGCTAATAAATGTCCAAAGTCTGGACCTGAAAAGGTCTGCAAAATTGTAAAAGGGTGACAAATTATTTTGCTGGTTCAAAAGGTTATGTAATGTGCCTGTTTTAACAAAATGACTGTATACACGAATGACCTACAATTATTCCAAAAGCTAAGCCTACAACTGTGACCACAGAATTGCTAATACCTTTGACTCGTCCATTGGAACAGTTCTGCTTTGCAGTATTTAGTAAAGATCGACCTGAATATCATACAGTACCAATTCATGCAACGTACTGATCAAGCAAAACGACAGTGAATACTGCTTCTTACAGGTCGCAGTTGGAGGCTACGTTTAGAAAGCAAAGCATTTAAGCCAGTTGTCAATGGTGGAGGTATGTGCCATGTGCATATAAAAAACCACAAACCCAGCTAAATTTTGTTGCTAAATTCTATAGGCTATAATTTCATCTTGACATTGAGACCTTTTGGATTGATTCCCTTGGGGGTAAACTTTGTATCCTTTTTTAAATACCTAACATTATGCAAAATGCACTGTGTGTGTGTGTGTGTGTGTGTGTGTGTGTGTGTGTGTGTGTGTGTGTGTGTGTGTGTGTGTGTGTGTGTGTGTGTGTGTTACATGTTGATCCTCCTTTTTGCTCCCTCATTCCTTGTCTTCTCTTCCTCACTCACTCTTTCCCATCCATCCCTTGTCCTCATCCTTCCGTCCATCTATCTGACTCTCTCTCTCTCTCTCTCTGTGTGTGTGTGTGTGTGTTTGTGTTACATTTTGGTGTGTGTGTGTGTGTGTGTGTACGTGTGTACGTGTGTGTGTGTGTGTGTGTGTGTGAGTGTGTGTGTGTGTGTGTGTGTGTGTGTTTAGTGTGTGTGTGTGTGTGTGTGTGTGTGTGTGTGTGTGTGTGTGTGTGTGTGTGTGGTGCACTCACTTTACAACTGATGGGTTTGATTCTCTGGTGAAATTGGGTACATCAGGTTTGGACATATCACTCTTCAGAGACACACAGCTGGGCACTGGAGATGGAGCTCTGGGGGTCTGTGGACTACAAACAAGAGACAAGTGAGCACTGAAGGAACCAAAGAGTACACAATAGAGCACGTAGAGGGGATATATGGTCAGGGGCCCGTCCTGAGCTCTACGTGCTTTGAACCTATTGGCTCTTGGTGTTATACAAGTTCAGTAGAGTTCTTTCCCATAGCATCATTGACACAGCGTCTCCTGACCGTTATGAAGGGGAACATATGTTACTTACATTAACATACATTATTTGGGGGCCCTATGACTTGTATATGACTATTATACTTTGTAGTTGTTGAGCTAATGGTAGCTCCTAAGCTGCTTTTCATATTTCAAGGAGGACACAAGGAATGAACATTCATTTTGATGTGTGCATCTCTCTCTCTCTCTCTCTGTGTGTGTGTGTGTGTGTGTGTGTGTGTGTGTGTGTGTGTGTGTGTGTGTGTGTGTGTGTGTGTGTGTGTGTGTGTGTGTGTGTGTGTGTGTGTGTGTGTGTGTGTGTGTGTGTGTGTGTGTGAGGTGCACTCACTTTACAACTGATGGGTTTGATTCTCTGGTGAAATTGGGTACATCAGGTTTGGACATATTACTCTTCAGAGACACACAGCTGGGCACTGGAGATGGAGGTCTGGGAATCTCTGGACTACAAACAAGGGACAAGTGTGCTATATGTGGTATACTAATACTACTAATAATACACAGCTAAAGCATGTTACTAACATTAACATATATTACTTAGGGGCCCTATTAGTGTACTATGGCTATTAAAGTTGTTGAGCTAAAGGTTGCTCCTGTACGGCATGTTGGAGACCCCCCCCCCCCTGGTCTGTAGCTTTTCATATTTCAAAGAGAACACTGGGAATAGACATTCATTTCGATGTAAAATATCTTAGGCAAAATGGAAATCAGCTTGAAAATAGGTTACATACACAAGAAGTGTGAAAGGAGAACACGTTCACTTGGTCTCTTTTCACTTAATTGTGCAGCCATAATATTAATACATGTATGTCCCGTGCTGTTTGTGTGTGTGTGTGTGTGTGTGTGTGTGTGTGTGTGTGTGTGTGTGTGTGTGCTGTGTGTGTCTGTGTGTATGTGTGTCTGTGTGTGTGAGGTGAACTCACTTTACATCTGATGGGGTTGATTCTCTGGTGAAATTGGGTACATCAGGTTTGGACATATTACTCTTCAGAGACACACAGCTGGGCACTGGAGATGGAGGTCTGGGGGTCTTTAGGCTACAAACAAGTGAGCAAACAAATACATATTACACAGCTAAATCACAACATTGCTTATAGCCCTCACTGGACCAATTTAGTACCTACTTAGCCCTTCTCTACATACATGCTTTCAGACTTTTTCGACTGGGCATTGTACCTGGGACCAGGGCCCATTTTTGGTACCTGCCTTGGGCAGAGTACGAGCCAGGCTGAGAAGGCACTATATCGTGTCTGACGTCATACACGCGACTCTGCTGAACGTCCACCAAAAATAAACAATCAACCGGCATTTCTAAAACACAACAGTGAGAGCGTCGATTTTACCAGCGTTTTACTACAAGAACCAGCCAAGTAAAGAGGAGCCACAATGCAGAGCCGTCAAGCTACTCAAGACGTGTTATTACTGAAGATGCAAAAAATTTTGGTCCAACTCACAGCATTTCCTTGATCGGAGAATTGGCACTGACCGCTATCCCATTGGGGCAGAATTTTAAACGTGTTTCTAACATTGTAACATGCTCCAAATCTCACCCAAAAGCTATGCAACATCAGTGATCAATTTACAACACAGAATAGTAGTGTGTATGACCTCAAATGACTAAAAAAAGTGGTTACTGTACAGTAAAACAGTGCTTGTAGTGTAGAGTAGGTACTTTTTGAATGGAAAAGCCCTATTATTTACTTGTGGGCCCCTATGACAGGGTGAACTATAGCTAGTTGAATGTTGAGTTATAGGGCTATCATCAGGGCCTGTTATTTGATACATTCTCTCTACCTGTCCTCTTTAAATTAAACCTCTCTCTCTCTACTCTCCTTGTACTGGTCTCTCTATAGGCTATCTGTTTAGATGTACATTCAAAGTCAATTCAACTCACCTTGTACCTTCCAGTACTGACGTGGTCTTCATATTTACAGGATGCTCCATGTTCTTGTGTGTCTCCATGGTAACACAGCTAAACATCTCACTGAGGCCTGCTGCTTCCTCAGCCTCTTCACTCATTTCAGAGGGACACTGGGTCTCAACTGGGACACAAAACACACACACACACACACACGCACGCACACACACACACACACACACACACACACACACACACACACACACACACACACACATTTCATTTCAGAGGGACACTGTCTCACTAGGACACACACACACACACACACACACATTCAATTAATTCATTACAACACAAGGGAACAAACAGCAATCATATCAGAGATCAGGTGCTGTAGAGAACGGACAATGAGAGGCTCTTAACCTTAGCAATACATGCTTGG
>JAODXP020000047.1:102500-105000 GCA_027497455.2 Sardinella longiceps | reverse complement strand
ACTCACAGATGTTTGTTGTCATATTGTGACAGTGTGGATGGAAGTACATGTAAAGGATATCTGTGGGTTTATTGTCACTCACGGGTGTTTGTTGTCATATTGTGACAGTGTGGATGCAACATTGTTATAGTTGTTCCTTAACATCAATCTCTAGTGGGATGAACATAACACAAGTCTAATAGAACCTCCCTCTCTTAAGCCCCGTACACATACATCGTTACTCGCTCGTCGCTAAGCTAGGAGGGCCAAATATTGTCAATGAGTTTGAGCAATGCGAGTAAAAAGACAGGCGAGTAGCTACTGGCGAGGCGATGTGGGCGGGTTCGGAGATAAAATTATTTTAACTTTCAGCGATGCGAGTAAGCGAGTAACCAATGACATTGATTGACAGTTAACTGAAGCAGCGAGTTAGATGGGAAACTTATGTTTGTAGACAAAATATCTCTTGTTTTTGCAAACTGTGGTTCATATTATATGTGAAACAAATTAAATGAGTGAACTGTAAGCAGTCAACGTAACAGTATGCACAGGCGTGTGATTATAACTTTTAACATTCTCCTCTCCGATAATTCAGCAGTGACCAATAAACAAATAGATACCTTGGTAACGAGAGAGTGTTTCCCAGCGAGCTAGCTAGAGGCGATGAACTAGTAACGACGTATGTGTATTAGTCAGTGTGTGGTGACAGTGAGAAGCAGGTGACAGTGAGAAGCAGTGCTGCCGGAGAAGCAGTGGGGCTCACCTGTGAGGAGTTGAAGAACATCTCATAGTGCATCTGCACCTGCCACAGCACCCCTGTCACCTCCGTGTAGGGCAGCGCCATGAACACCATGTAGTGCACACCAAACAGCGGCATCAGCACCAGGGTGGACTTCAGCAACTTTCTGTGGGGTAAAGGAAGAATGAATGAATGAATGAATGAATGAATGAATGGATCAATCATTCAATGACTCAATAAATCAATCAATAAATGAATGAATGAATGAATCAATCAAATTATTTATCAATAATTCTTTTTGATCAACATGTTGTGCAAATGGTAGATGATAGTTATGTAGGTAGATATGTTCATAAGGGTAACACCGTGTCCTAACTGAAAGCGACTGTGGCGTTGTCGTGTAGCATTGACTGTTCACTGTCTTCATAGGGTCAGTTAAATATGCCGTTCTATTTGATTAGATTCTCCATTGAATCTGGCCAAGCAATGCAAATTGCGCGACTAAAATAGAAACGACCGAGCAACTAAAAAGTCGTGTAGCAATGCAACTAGTCGCGCTGCATCGCGTAGCATTAAGTTAGGACATTCCACTAGAAAACAAAGTGATGGAACTCTTTTCGGTCGCACACATGCAGTCGCATCGCGTTCAGTTAGGACACGGTGTTAGGGTTCTATAGAGTTCTAAAGTTTCCTGACTTGTACTGCTGCCGGGGGTCCAGTTTGCCCGTGTTGGTCTCCCACAGCTTAGAGGCTAGAACCCTGATGATGTTGAGGAACAGGAAGAAGTTTACCTTAGAGAGGAGGGGGAGAAAGAGAGAGAGAGGGGGAGAAAGAGAGAGAGAGGGGGAGAGAGAGAGAGAGAGAGAGAGAGAGAGAGAGAGAGGGAGGGGGGAGGAGAAAGAGAGAGAGGGGAGGGGGGTTTGAGGAAAGAGAGGGGAAAGGACAAGAGAATCAATAATACAGAGAGAGAGAGAGAGAGAGATTAAAGATTAATGCAAGTCACATTGCAGTTAAATCTCTCAGTCAATCAGTTCATAATTGGAAATGAGCAAGAAAAAGGAGTTGTTGGTGTGTGTGTGTGTGTGTGTGTGTGTGTGTGTGTGTGTGTGTGTGTGTGTGTGTGTGTGTGTGTGATTCCACACATGTCTATATAAAATGAAACAGTAATGGAAAACAAATCTTAATTTGAGATTTTACTACGTAAAATAATCCAATCTCTAATTGGGCTTCTGTGATAGTCAGTGATGAACTTACAACGATGGCGGCAAGAATCGGCACCTGATAGATCCACTTTAGGTTGCCTGCACTGATATCCCAGCACCTGGACAGGCAAACACACACAAGATGTGAAAACAAATACACACACATACACATTTATGTTCACAAAAATGAACACACACATAAGTGTGCATGTGTATATTATCTGAGTTTGCATGTGCACGGATGTGGATGTGGGTTTGTGTGTGTATGTGTGTGTGTGTGTGTGTGTGTGTGTGTGTGTGTGTGTGTGTGTGTGTGTGTGTGTGTGTGTGTGTGTGTGTGTGTGTGCACATGTATGTGTGTGTGTGTGTGTGTGTGTGTGTGTGTGCACGTGTGTGTGTGTGTGTGTGTGTGTGTGTGTGTGTGTGTGCATGTGTGTGTAACTAACTCACTGTGTATCGGCCAAAGATGCTCGAGCACTGACCCATATGGATACAAAGACTGCAGGAACACCTGGACAGAAGATGACAAACACACATTCAACACACTCAATACACTCAACACACTCAATAAACTCACACA
>JAODXP020000047.1:50000-97500 GCA_027497455.2 Sardinella longiceps | reverse complement strand
TAGTTTGACTTGATGGCTGAGCCATTTTCTATCTGAAATTGAACATAACACATGCCATGAAGGTGGAACCATATCCATCAGGATTAATCTGAGTTCATTTTTTTAATCTGAGTTTTTTGTTTTTTTTTGATTAATCACGTGATTAATCAGTTAATTTTGACAGCACTAAATAACTCTTCCCACTAAGTCTTGCCTTTTATCCCTGCATGTTAACATGTCCTCTCAAGAAAGTGGAGCTACTGGTTTGAGACTTGACAATGTATCGGCAGTTTCGGCATAAACCCCCATTAACAGGTTGACTGTTAACATCCGGCCCGTCAGTCAATATCTAAAATCCAATGTGGTCCTTCAACCAAAATAATTGCCCAATGCCCACCCCTGAATTATAATATGTGATGTAGTCTTCCACCTAGAAAAAGAGTGCGGTTTCTACATCAATGAAGAAGTTTAATGATGTTATTTCTTCCACACAATTTGGTGCCCTGGAAATGATCTCACAAGTCCCAGGTTCTGAAGGCATCTATAGGCCAATTTAGATCAAAGACTGCGGCTTCTCCAGTGACTCTAGTCACTAATCTCTGTGGACTCCTCTGAAGACTTTTGTTTTGATTCACTGCACAGGGTTGTAGAGATGTCATACATGTAATTAATATGAGTCCGTAATCAATAAAGATTACTTATTATGTAATCAATAACTGTGAGTTATTATGTAATCAATATGGATGACTTGTTGTCATACAGGTTAATCAATAAAGATGACTTCAGATATATTCACATCTAGTCTGATTAAATAGACGCAGCAGAACTGACATGTACGCACACACACACACACAGACACACACACACAGAGAAACAGGGTGCCCAAACTCTTGTGGCAACTCTTTCACTAACACACAAATACAGTACACACACACACTCATCGTAGCACACTCTTTACACTACACACACAAATACAGTACACACACACACACACACACACACACACACACACACACACACACACACTCACAAACGCACACACACACACACACACACACACACACACACACACACACACACACACACACTTACCTCCTCCTGGTCGCCAGGGTTGGCCAGCAGGTATGTGGTGCACTCTGTGTAGTTTGCCCAGGTGCGGTTGATACTCGCCACCTGTTCCCATTTCCCAAATGCATCACACTGCCGATATGCACGACCTCAAGATGTCAAAGGTGAAAAGGTCAGTGATTGACAGTGATTGGATTGACACTATCCATCATCTTGTCATGTTCTAGGACTGTCTCACAACTAAAGGCCATATAAGTTCAGTATACAGTACACATACACTGTAAACTCTATGCACAAACTGGGTTTCCAATCATGGTCATACAGTGTACATATAGTATTATGC
Source organism: Sardinella longiceps (assembly GCA_027497455.2). Classification (NCBI taxonomy): domain Eukaryota; kingdom Metazoa; phylum Chordata; class Actinopteri; order Clupeiformes; family Clupeidae; genus Sardinella; species Sardinella longiceps. Next base: position 96,110 of record JAODXP020000047.1, on the reverse strand, counting down.
AACTATTGCAACTATTGTTGTGACAATGAGATGTACTTTCTTAAAGAAAGTATGTGTAGCAAAAAAAATGAAAAAAAAAAAAATGAAAATAATGCATTGATGTTTTCACCCATACATGGGGCTTATTCACATGTGTTTATTTGAAATAACTAAAGCAAACCAGCATACAAATATTCACAAAGCCTGTTTTGTTTTACAGTACAAACATTTTAACACTAATTATAGTAAAATACATTATTAAATATAGAGATGGCACCATCTTTTACAAACACCGCTAGAAATGTTGGGCCCTATGACAGAAAATAATTTTGGGCCCCCCCAAACATTGATTTCAATATTCAAATTTTCCCTGGGCCCTCCTGTTAGTGCTAAGCCCTTAGAATCATCCTAACTTCCCCCCCCTTAGCGGCGCCCCTGCACACACACACACACACACACACACACACACACACACACATACATGTAGTACTGACACATATAGAAGGACACAAACTCATGAGAGCAGTGTAATGTTCTCACCTCTGTGGTTGAAGTCATAGATATATGCAGGGCATAAGACAGACACCAGCTGGCCCGGCTTTCCTAGAGGCCAACAGATAATGCCATCCCACTCAGGCACACAATCATTCTCTGGACACACACACACACACACACACACACACACACACACACACACACACACACACACACACACACACATGTCAATGTGATTATGTCAATCAATCACATGTCAATCAGACTATGCATTTTATCTCCTGACTCAAAACAATGATAAATTTAGGTGTTTGGATGAAAGAGTGATTGACAGATGCTGTACTCTGAAAACTCGCATTTGAAAGAAATAAAAAGGACAAACAAAATGTTTGTATCCCTAGAGACTACCCATCATTTACTAATGCAGTAATAGCCTGTTACCATGGTAGCTCTATATCCTACAGGAAACTGTCTTTAAAAAGAAGAACAAGAAATAAGGTCTCTAAATAAACTCATTAAAAGCACAGAAAGCTTCACAACCAGAGCAGGTGTAGCTCCGCATGACTTTGTTACTTCAAAGTGCGGTAATTGAATCTCAAACTGTCCTCAACCTCATTAGACAGAGAGCTGGAGCTGGACCCTGTGGGTGAGGTAAAGAAACAGGGACAGAGACAAAGAGACTGGAGCAGTGGTGGGGATGGGGATGGGGGTGGGGGTGGGGTAGCCAAGTTACTTCATTGGAGGTGAAAGCAGTCCTGATTCCTTGGAGACCGAGTGATGCAGAGGGAACTCACTGATTAGTTTTCCCCTGGGTTCAACACACACTAAGGCTACAGAATCAGGGTTTTTTTTTTTTTTTTTGTACATGCACATGTGTGTGTGTGTGTGTGTGTGTGTGTGTGTGTGTGTGTGTGTGTGTGTGTGTGTGTGGTTCTGTGTGCCTGGCTTACAATAAAGCAAGCGGCAGATGGTGCAGGTATAATATGTCTCTGAAAAACATTAGGCTTTATGGCCTTATGGTAAATTCTGTATCTCAAGGATGGGCGCACACAGCAGTTTCAGGAATGGATCCCCCTAAAAGCCAATGACCCACAAAACAAACGTCACCAGCAAACCAATTAGCATGTTCTAGCACTGCTCTGGAGTTTGCTGCCTGTAAGGTTTGGGGTGCTGTAGTTTCGGCCACTACAGACTGGCCAGTGTGTGTGTGTGTGTGTGTGTGTGTGTGCTGTAGGTGTGTGTGTATAGTACATGTACAGTATATGTGTGTGTGTGTGTGTGTGTGTGTGTGTATATGTGTGGGTGTATAGTACATGTATGTATATGCGTGTGTATATGCGTGTGTGTGTGTGTGTGTGTGTGTGTGCGTGGGTGTGTTTGTATGTTTGAGTGTGTGTGTATTTGTGTGTGCACATGTGCATGTGTGTGTGTTTGTGTGTACTGTCTGTGTGTGATTGTGTGATGCATATTCTTCCAAAGCAAAAAGCACAGAACTTAAGATGAAGTTGAAGTTGAAATTCTAGCAATTCCACAGGCGAGTCCCAATACCACGCTAGATTCACACTTGAATGCTTGTGCGACTTAATGTACGCCTCAACCCATATATCATAAATGTGTAAATATGTCATGATTATTTAAAAACCAAAGGGAAATATGCTAGATGTACACATTTAAGCGCAGTTACTTCAAAGTCTGTGGACAGACCTCTGTGGATTGCTTAACAAGCACAGACCCACAATAGTGTTTAAAACACACTGTTTGGACTCTAAACCTGGGAATATACAGTGCATACTTTAATACTAAGCATTCCAAGAACCTCAGTTCTTTGCCTCTCTGAAGTCCAAAGAGTATACTTACGCATGCATTACGAAATGCACTGAAACCCCATACTAAGGCTACATACTTCAGCATGAATAATCCAGTACACTGAAAACACTGCAGCCCCTATGAGGCTTAGTTCCTAAGAGTATGTACTGTGAGAATTAGCCTATGCATAGTTAAACACACTGATATATGGCAGATCTCGTGGACCTCATGGACCCTTCAGACCCAAGGGTGAAGACTGTAAGTAGGTATTTAAGTATGCATATTTAAGTGCACTTACCCTTTACCGAGCTGAGCTGGGCACGAATGTTCTTTTCACACTTGGCTCGAGCACCAATCAGAAGGTAAATCTGCTCGTTCTTGGTGATGACATCATCAGAGTCGATCTACAGATGGGAAGAAGAGAGAATTTTGCAAAATATGGGATATAAGATATCACACCTTGACAGCATAAGAAATTATCCTATACGAAAACACTGTTCTGTTTCTACAAACTCCCATACGAGGATTTCCAGTTGTGAAGTGAAAAGTCTTAAAAGTGCTATGATTTTTTTGTTGCTGTTTAAACTTCCAATAATGACATGATGTGAAGATAACCATTTTGACCAAATGCTCAGAAACACACTGCATCATGTATTGCCACTGTATGAAATGCAATCCAAGTCAATAGAAGCGTGCTACATGAGACGTGGCTCTGACGCACATTATTCCAAGCGATCAACACCCTTTAGAAGGACGGGAGGAGCATGACTCAATTGAATGTTTAGCTTATAGTAAATATCAACAACTATTCAGAATTACAGGCTTTGCCTCAAGAAAGCCATAAAGAAATTTCTGGGGAGTGTGGTGGGTTAGAGATACAGTATATTGTTGTTGCGTGAAGTAAGTCCCTGACACTTTAGTACAAAAGCATCTTCTAAATTTCACTTCATTTTAAAAAAAACAAAACAAAACAAACAAAAAAAAAAACACTTTCACTGTCTTTGAACAGAACCTTCGAAGACTAAGCTAAAAGTCACTCTTGGCCACATTTCTTTCCACATTGGTCAGGGAGCCTAGTCAGATTTGTCATCAAAGTTCGTGGAGCCAAAACGTAGCGCGTCGGGGTCTGGGCTGCTGTATCCTGCTGTCGTGAAATAGTTGCACAGGGGTGCGGTATGTAACGATCTGCCTTTAACCTTTAGCGCTAGAGGATGGGGTGGGGGGTAAGTTTGGGGGGGGTGGGGTGGGGGGGGGTTATTACCCCTCCAGGGAGATGGCTGGCGCTGGGGGGTGGGTGGGTGTGTAGCCATTCATTACTGTTGGGATGGGTGAGGGCCAAGCACACACATGAGGCATTGTGCCTTAAATATATTTCACAACCTCCCAGCAAAACCAGTGTCGCCACTGACAGCCATTTTACTCGATGATTCATTCTCATACACAGAAAAATGGGGAAAGGACAGAGAGAGAGAGAGAGAGAGAGAGAGAGACAGAGAGAGAGAGAGACAGAGAGAGAGAGAGAGAGAGAGAGAGGGAGAGGGATAGTGCAAGTAAGACTTACACTGTTATCAAAGATCATGCTCCGTTTCAACCCTCTCTAGTATTAGTAAGACTTTGAATGAACTATCAAAGGGTAAACATTTAAAGATTGAGTGCACTACTGAAGGGAACATACAGTAAGAGCGTACTGTATACATTTCGTACTGCATACTGAGTGAGTGTACAGTAGATTCTGTACATGAGTTTGCCTCTGTCTCTACGCATGTGTGTGTGTGTGTGTGTGTGTGTGTGTGAGTGTGGTGTGTGTGTGTGTGTGTGTGTGTGTGTGTGTGTGTGTGTGTGTGTGTGTGTGTGTGTGTGTGTGTGTGTGTGTGTGTGTGTGTGTGTGTGTGTGTGTGTGTGTGTGTGTGTGTGTGTGTGTGTGTGTGTGCAGAGGTGTGGTGTGAGGGTCACAGGAGTTTGGGCGCTGCACTTTTGGGGTTCCCGTGAACACGCCACGGTGCCGTGTGTGAATAATTGATCACTCCCAGGGCTCAGCAGCCATTAGCATCACTGATGTTAGCTGGCCAAGTTTGACACTCTCCTGCTCAGGGAGCAACATGAATACTTAATGATGGGCCCAACATCACGCCTCAGAAGATGAGATGCCAGGGTGCTGAGCAAGGGAGACAGGCCAGTGGGGGGCTTACACACACACACACACACACACACACACACACACACACACACACACACACACACACACCACTCTCTCTCTCTGTCACACACATACACACACACACACACACCAACACACACACCAACAACACTGACAGACGCAAATATCAAAGCAAAGATAGACACAGACACACACCCACAGTGGCTTCAACACACACACACACACACACACACACACACACACACACACACACACACACACACACACACACACACACACACACACACACACACACACACACACAGAGAGAGAGAGAGACAGAGAGAGAAACAGGGTGCCCAACTCTTGTGGCAACTCTTTCACTAACACACAAACACAGCACACACACCCACACCCACACATAAAATGACAGTTCATGTTCAGCCTCAAACTATCGCTGGAGTTTTACCAAGTGAATCCAGGATTTTTCACCACAACCCCCAAACCCCCAAACACACACACACACACACACACACACACTCTCTCTCTCACACACACACACACACACACACACACACACACACACACACACACACACACACACTCTCTCTCTCTCTCTCTCTCTCTCTCTCTCTCTCTCTCTCTCTCACACACACACACACACACACACACACACACACACACACACTTGCGCCAGCAAACCCACCTGCAACCACAAAACTCTTGCAAATAAGCCAACTCATTTTATCCCTACACCAGACACAAATCAAGCCCATTGATTTGTTATTGCACCAGAATGAGTAGTGGTAGGATATTCTGCTGACAAAGAAAAGAGATCAATTCACAGTGACCGCAACAAGGCAGCCATGCCTCTTCCTCATTGGCCAGCTTGCGCTCACGACCATCGCTACCGACAGGGTCATTTTCTGCTTCGGTGACCTCTGGGGTTGTGTGTGCATGTGTGTGTTGACATGTTAACATAAACATGTTAAATCTGAATGTATGGCAGTGAATGATGACATTGAGAGAAAGCCAAGGGACAAAGGAACCAAGGCTAACAGTCCAGTAGCGACAACTGCATTTGTTTTAGGCAGAATAACTACAAACTCACAACTATATCATGTTATAAGGTTTAAGAGGTGATATATTTTACAAAGCCAATTTATTTCCACAAACATATATATAATAGACAAATTTGAAAAGTCCCATTAAAAATTAATCTATCTATACAGTGAATGTTTTTCAAAACTTAAATTTTTACAACTGTTTAAACACCAGCTTTTTTGCACAAACAAGTCACTCCTGAAAGGTTCAAGTTCTCTTAAGTACATGCAGATTTCGTTAAAAAATTATTTATATTTGGTTTCAAGACTTCTACATAAGAATTCCATAATTGTTTTTGAACTGTCCGGTCTGTGTTTGTCCATGTCCTCATACAATATGTGCATGAGGAGCACAAAAAGAAGATAACATACGTTTCACTGTATGTTGTACACTTATGACAATGCATGTGACAAATAAAGTATCTTATATCTTGTATCTCTTGTATCTATCTGTCCAGAGGATGTTGCAGGACATGGTGTATAAGACGGCCTGCAGCTGTTGAGGAGACCATGACATACAGCACACACATGTGCCTACACTCCATAGTCAGCGGCGCTAAAGTGAACAAACAAGGGTGAACTTGTGCTAACAGATGTGTGTGTGTGTGTGTGTGTGTGTGTGTGTTTGTGTGTATGTGTGCGTATGTGTGTGTGTGTGGTGTGTGTGCGTGCGTGTGTGTGTGTGCTAACAGATGTGTGTGTGTGTGTGTGTGTATGTGTGGTGTGTGTGGTGCGGTGTAGGTGTGTGTATTTAGAGGCAGAGGTTAAAGGTGAAAGGTCAAGCTTGGTTTCTGTCATATTGTCTGTCAGTTTCTCCTGACTGTTTTTTTTCTTCTTCCAGCCTGAGGAATCTCACAGTTTGATTCCTCTTTAACATCGTGTCCACATCCCAGACAAGGGCCTGTTGTGGCCACGGAGCCACCCTTGGCTTGCATGCGTCCAGCCGTCAAGTCCGGGAAGAGTGACTCACTGTCATATTCTATCACATTTAGTGTCCTAGTTTCCAGTGTTGTGTTTTTTTCCCCCTACATAGCTATACATTTAACCTCCGCACTCCACAGACTCGGGAAAAAGGTGACTAATCCTGACTTGCTCCATCAGCCGTTCAGGCAGTAAGTTCTGTACGTTTTAATACAGTAGTGTTATTGTGAGACTCAGGAGGTCAACACTTGCACGCTCAACAATTTGGTCCGAATTTACACTTGGTAATAAACCTTCCTTGTAATCAACAAATATCGAAGCAAAGATAGAGACACAGACACAGACCCACCTTCCTTATAATCAGCAAATTTCGAAACATTTTCATATTAAGTATGAAAAAAGGGCAGCATTCATTCTTTTTTTTTTTTTTTTTTTTTTTTTATTGTACCATGAATGTTCTGGGCGAATGGCCGTCTTCAGTGCGCACTCTGGACATTTGAACTTTGACATCAGGCTTGATTAAGAGCACCTAGTCTCCTCTGACCCATGTGAGATTCTATTTCACCCTTTTGGAATTGGACTTGGATGGACAACATTTTTAACTTCCTGACGAGATTCATTTAATCTACAGTACATCTACAACATTCTGATCACACCGGTGTGACGGTACAAGCTCAAAGGCTCTGAGAGGATGGTCAGGACGTGGCACTAAACTCAGAATGGCAAGTCTGTCCTCTGAAGTGGATTCACAGACGCAGCCAAAGTCACACTAAGCCAACACTCAGAAACCACATCAGCCTCTGATCTCCCTCATCATTCACACGGACACTTGGACGGAGGCGTCCCTGATCATGAATAAAATGCTGTGTTGTTTCCTGCGAGCGTTCACATCATGTTTCTTGCACCACTAACACACAAAATCCACAGCATCTCAATCAGACTGCTGTGACTGAAGGAGCAAGGGCCAGTTCTCATGAGAGATGATGATTAGCCTTTATGTTCCACAAGAAATAGAAAATCTTTAGTATCTAGATGGCGAGGACGGAGTTTGAAACTTTTTGGTAAATTGTACTTAAATTAAACTCTCAATTAATTGTCTCGTTTTTTTTTTAAAGAATACCATTTTAATTACTTTTCTACAATTCATTTTAAATCAATTTCTTGTTTGTGCCTAATAATAATACTGTACAATAAATAAAATCAATAATAAACAAATAAATAAAATCAATAAAGATGTAATGTATAGTGCATTACTGTATTTGTTCATGTAACTCTAAAACTGAAAGTAATCTGTCTGTGTTACGGCCACATTCAGCCGCCCTAAACTCACATCCACATTACACTGCAGGTTGTATTAGAACTGATCAGTATTTTTAAGCATCATTAACGACAGGGGGGTCTTTTCAAATTGTGTTTATAATATATAAATATATAAATATATCTGATTATTTATTATTTTTGGTTTTGAGTCAGTTTTGGGTCCTATCTATATTTCTCACAATAAAAAATTCTATACTCACACACATGCACGCACGCAAGCACGCTCAAACACACACACACACACACACACACACACACACACACACACACACACACATACAAAAGAAAGGCACTCACTCACCAGAGCTGTTGCTGGCACGAGGATATAGCTCATGAGAAATGCGACCAAACAGGACATGCTTGTAGTTCTCATGACCTCCACCTGTGATCCTGTGCCCCAATGTCCACGTCTCTCATGTCCCAGTGACCCCTCTGCGGACCGGCGCTCCTGGTCTCCTCAGGGTGACACAAGGGGTCCTGGCCCACCCCAGAGACCTGCCTCATCCCAGAGCATCCCCCCTCAGATCCAGTCCTCTCAGCTCTAATTCCTATGAGCTGATCGATCGCTGGGACATATTACACAGGACTGATATATTCTGATATTTTCCCCGTCTTTATCGTCTTCTTTATTACTTCTTCTTCTTCTTCTTCTTCTTCTTCTTCTTCTTCTTCTTCTTCTACTTCTTCCTCTTCTTCTTCTTCTTCTTCTTCTTCTTCTTCTTCCTCTTCTTCTTCTTCTTCCTTTTGTTTAGAAAAAGGCTTCACTGAAGATGACAGAACAAAGTATTCCTACGACAAGCAGAATTGACAAAAAAAAAGAAAGAAAAAAGAAAAAAAAGAAAAGAATTCACCAATTTTTTTTCAAATACTGAGCTGGTTTTGGAGAAGCAAAATCACTGTCACTTCATATTCCTCTGACAGCATGTGATTTGTGGTTTTGCATCTGTCACTCCAGTGCTGTCTACCCCAGGTCTGTCTTCCACAGAGAGAAGTATCCTTCTGAGCTCCGGCTGCCTCAGAGATAGACTCATCTTTTTCTATCTCTCCATTGGTCTCTCACTTTACCCTCACTCTCTTACACACACATAGCCCACACATTTGCATACGCGCTCTCTCCCCTCCTCCCTCACTCTTTTTCACTGCCCACCTCTCTCTCTCTCTCTCTCTCTCTCTCTCTCTCTCTCTCTCTCTCTCTCTCTCTCTCTCTCTCCCACACACACACTGCCACACACACTGGCCTATTAGTTCCAATTCTGCCTATCTCAGTTCACGGCTCTTTGAGCATCCTTCCTTCACTGCTGACGTTAGCGTTGACAGAGCTTACTGTTCTTTACCTAGAGTTCTTAGTGACTGGAATTGAATTGAGTCATCCTTCATGCCTGCCCTAAGTCATGTGCCTGACTGTCACACTAATAGCCTAGGGCTACCTTGATTGTCCTCAAGAAAGAGTTGATCAGTCACAATACCACGTTACTTGGAAGACTAGAGGTTAAGATGCAGGTTATTTGCAGTAATATGACAACATTTAGCATTCATTCACGTTCAATTTGACAACATTTAGTGCTCTTAAAGGGATCTGGTGATCCCGTAGTATGAGCGCCATCGTATGGCTGATTGTTGTGGTGCACTGACTTTTATTATGAAGTTTACAGCCATCCCAATCACAGGATATCCGCGTGTCATTCTGAGTGCACCTTCTGTGCTAAAGACACGTTGTGAGTCTTCATCTATATTTTCCCTTTTAAAATCATCATTGATGCATTAATCTGTTTAATATAGTGCACGTAAATGCTGCTGTGGTGTGCTTTTCCTCAATAACCATGTTGCTTGCGCAGACAGTGCCACAGCTTACATTAACGTTAACTGTCAGCGCTGTTGTAACGTTAGACTACTAATGTTACTTCAGGTGAACTACAAATTCTGGTTCACCTATTTAAGCTTTGATTGGAATAAGTAGTACTTATAGTTGGCTAATAATATTATAATCTAACGTTACAGCTATTATAAAAATTGAGCGCATTGTTAAGATTAACTTGTCGGGTATGTTCTCACTTTATTTTGTAACTCAAGGGCAATGGTGGGGGGCGTAGTGCTGCGCCTTGGGTTCATCGCCAGATCCTACCGGGCAGCGCTGAGCCACGCGTCTTTGGTTCCCAGAATCAGCTGTGTCACTCAAGTCTGTGCGTCAGGGTCGCCTTCCGTCGCCAAATGGGATCTACGACCGGTCCGGTCTCTCCATCATACTCCGCCCGTGTGCGCCGGCCACAACAAGTGGTCCAAAGTCAAGGACGTTAAAATTCCTCGAGATGCCGCTCGGGCGCGAATGATGCAGAGGTTGACTATGATGATTCGGGTCGCTGTCAGAGGTAAGTTAAGTCTAGGTAACATTACTTGTGTGTATACGGTGCAAAGTTTTGTATTTTACCTGTTTCTTTTCTGGCTGTCTGAGAACATTGCCCCTTTACTATACCTCACTAAAGTTAGTCAGGTTTGCTTTCAGGTCTGCTCGTTTTAGCCTACTACTAGACTACTAGACTTCTGGGCTACAGTAGGCCTACTGTATGTAGGGGGTGAGGGTCATCTTGTACTTACCATATACCCCCCCAAACACCCCCTCCCTCTCTCTCTCTCTCTCTCTCTCTCTCTCTCTCTCTCTCTCTCTCTCTCTCTCTCTCTCTCTGTCGCACGCACTCACACACACACGCACGCACACACACACACACACACACACACACACACACACACACACACACACACACACAGGGAGGCCGGAACTCATCTCATGGAACCTTTTGTTTTTGCCTCTCAGAAGGGGGACCGAACCCTGACTTCAATGTTGCACTGGCCCAGGTCGTTGAGCAGTGTCGCAACAAGTCAGTTCCCAAAGCCACCATCGACCAGGCCATCAAAGGAGCTGTAAGTGTGTTGATCAGTCGTCAGCTTTTCGATGTTTCCATCTCTGCCATTGTGGTTGAGAAACATGATGATGGCAGTTCTCCATTAGTCTTTCCACAAACACATTTCAAATGCTGTGTTTCTCTCCTCTGTCCCTGCCGGTCCCTCCTGTAGGAGAAGTCCAAGGCAGGCACTCAGCATCTGTATGAGGTGAGAGGTCCGGGTGGCTTCATGGCCCTGGTGGAGATTCTGACTGAAAACAACAAGCGCTCCAACCAGGAGATCCGGTACCTCCTCAACAAGCACGGGTCAGAACCTCAATTACTTTTTCATCTCCTGCAGATTTCTCTTACATGCCTGATTGTCTATGTTTGTTGCCCTCAATTTTGCTTCCTTTTCCCCTCTGGGTGTTGGGAAATTAATTTGGAGAATTAAATAACATTAGATATATTATTATTATTATTATTATTATTATTATTATCAATAGTAATAATGTTGCATCTACCGGTATTTATGTTTGTGTACAGTTGCTGGTACTGTTATTTTGCTTAATGTTGTTTGCTATGAGAATGTGTAACAGATAATAGTGTGTGCATTTCCCTTGTTCTCCACAGGGCGGCAGTGTGTGATGGGGCTCGCCACAGCTTTAGCAAGAAGGGTGTTGTCATGGCAGCCCGGGGGGACATGTCCACAGACCAGGCCTTGGACTTGGCCATCGAGGCTGGAGCTGAAGATGTGCAGGAGACCGAGGATGAGGAGGAGAAAGCTATGTTGCAGGTACACTCAAACACACACACACACACACACACACACGCACACACACACACACACACACACACACACTACTCAGATGAAAGAAGAAAAGTAGGTAGTGATATTGGTGGGAAACGTGCTCTCTCTCCCACTTTCACAGACAGGTTGGAGAAGCAGATCAAATCAACCCATCACTAATTTCATCAGTCATTTCAATCTGCCACTTTTACCAGAAGGCATGCCTTTATGCTTTAATGATGATCACACAACTACACCATTGCAATAATACCTCTCATGTCCCTCCACATGCTTGCCAAATACACTGTAAATTCCACTTACATTTTGACTTGAATGTACTGTACGATAACTATAAACCATGAAGCATTTTAACTGAAGGAGGGTCAGATAACCATCCAAAAGCAATCAGTGAGATGTCCTTTCCACCTCTCTTGTAGTTCATCTGTGATATGACGGAGATGCGGGGGGTCCGAGAGGCGCTGGAGAAGCTGGGTGTTGCCACGGTGTCGTCTGGGCTGGAGTATGTTGCCACGACATCAGTGCCCCTGGCTGAGGCTCAGCTGCGAGACGCCCATGTCCTTCTGGAGGCAATAAAGGACTACCCCGATGTGGTGCGGGTTTGGGACAACATCCAGGCCCAGGACTAATAACACACTACCTGCCCTCTCTCTCTCTCTCTCTCTCTCTTTCTCTCTCACTCTCTCTCTCTCTCTCTCTCTCTTTCTTTCTTTCTTTCTTTCTTTCTTTCTTTCTTTCTTTCTCTCTCTCTCTCTCTCTCTCTCTCTCTCTCTCTCTCTCTCTCTCTCTCTCTCTCGTCTGTAAGGACAGAGCCAGATGGACAGAAGAAAGTACAGAACTAAGACACTTTGGATTTCAAAATTCTGGAATTCTGAATTTCTGTTCCAGAATGATCCAGTTGTGCTGGTATGAACAGAGTGGACATTTTACGAAATGAGGAACGCTGTAGAAATTGTTTTCCTTCATGTTGGAGGCTGAGACCAGAGGAATTGAGAGTTCTGCTGGTAGGTCTCAGGACTGTTGAAACGTCATGTCACTAATTTATCAGAGCTATTATACTGTCACATGTAGGAATGAATTGTGGGAATGGTATTTCTGTGAATGTGAGTGAGTGTGTGAGTGAGTGAGTGAGAATGACTCTATGAGAGTAAAACATTGCAAGCTGCAAGCCTTCAATTGGAATTCTCAAATAAATAAATACAAAAAAAGAAATACTTTTTTGTAATCTATACATTCTTGCCTTGGAAATTATATTACCCTCAAAGCCAAAGTTTGCCTTAATGATTTATCAATTAAAAAAAAACAGTAAGGGCCATTGTTAGACCAACAGCAGAAGAGTTTTGAAGGTTAGGGAAAGGTTGTCTTGTTTTTAACTGGGTCACAGTTCAGTTAGGGCCACCGCCCCTTCATGTCCATCATAGGAATGTGACAAATCATCAATGGATCAATAAGAAAAGCGCATTAACAGTTGTATGTGTACTGAGAGTATTGATTGGTTGGCTCCATGCATTGATGTGTTTGTTGTCGATGTTTCATTCATTCATGCTATGCAACTGCTTTAAATGCTCTCGGTGTCATATATTTAAGTCATCAGCTAATGCCCACAGGGAAAGCCTCCCAATCTTCAGGTCAGGGAAACGTTGTGACACCTGTGAAAGATGTTGTTTTTAACGATTATTTTTCCAGTTGTTCATTTCTATTTTCTGTCAATTGTTGGCATTTCCATTGACTTCAAAGGGTGAATGGCCTCTGTTATAGCGTGGCATTGATTGGTCCTTAAGAACAGCGGATGGATCGAGTGAATGAGAGAGAGAGAGAGCAACACGTCCATCTCTCTCTCTCTCTCTCTCTCTCTCTCTCTCTCTCGTCTCCTCTTCTCGTGTCGTTGGGTCGAACCAACCAAGCCAAGAGGGCTCGACCCGGGGAAAAAGAGTTCTGAGAGCCAGTAAACAGGAAGCGAGTACATCTGCAGCGAGGTGTCGGTCGGCACGTCTGAAGTGATCCGGAACGTTCTCCGCCGTCACGCGCAGACAATGGGAGCCTTGCATAATCCGTCCTGCCTTCATCCTGTGTGTTGGCGTGGGTGAGCCAAAACAAGACTGCTCTTCTCGTTAGCGCTATATACATCACGAGCCACGAGGTCACCGCCAACACCTGGATGTCCAGAAGAGGAGAGGAGAGGAGAGGAGTCGCTCACGGGCCGAGGAGAGGCAGGCTTCTCCAGAGTGGGACCAGGCACATCTGCAGATGCACATTGAGACGAGCGCTGACTAGTCCATCTCAATCTCACTGACTGGTCTGGAGAGGAATAAGGTAAGGGAAGGCCTTCTTACTCAAGCTGCAGCAATATAACTACATTTATTTTTTTGTATTTTTATCATTATTTATCCTCTGAACAGGAGGAGAGGTTTGCTTCACATAATAGTGGAAAGGTTGCTGATGACAAACATTGATTGAGTCAGTTACTGTGACTTCTAGACGAGACGCTAAATACACAGGTCTTTGGAGTTCATATCTGAGATTGGCATGCTTTTGTCTAGTCAATAATATCAGCAATAGTGGCTTCCAAGAGCAGTGGAAACACCTTTTCATATGTAGTTCATTATGTTCTTCAAACTGGGGACCCCCTAGGGGTCCGCAGCACGTTGCCAGGGGCCCCATGAAAAAGTTTGCTAAAAAATATAAACTTGTCTTATGGGGAGAGAAATGCTATTTAAACACTTTTCCTTAGGTCTTTCAAAAAACCTGTCAAGTTTTCCAAATGCAATAACATGCATACAGTATTTAAAACTGTTTTGGGCGGTCAAGATGATCCTCTCCTTCATGAGGGGGGCCCTGGTCCTGAACCTCTGCTTTAGATAAGAAAGCCATCACATTGCTCATGTTAGTCCCTTCAATTTGGCAGGCACATACAGTATATCCAAAGTGTCTCTCTGAACCATGCAAGCATGTTCTCTGGTTTATTAGCCAATTTCCTTATTGATGTCCTGCTGCTATAGTGTATCATCTGTAAACAATAACCCAATTTTGTGATAGAATTTTAAAAGAAAGTTGCCAGTGTACTTTGTGCCAAGCCGGCTGACCTTTCAGACCAAACCGTTTCCTAATTACTAGTTGCCAAAAAAAAAAAAATAGAGAATAATACATTTGGTTTATGCATGTGAGACTTTACCTGTCTTGCAAATGATTACCCATAGCTTCCTGATGAAGCTGTTTACAGTAATTGGCACAACAGTACAACAAATTACCGTATTAGATAGAGATTTGGGTGTGCAATTTTTTTTTTTTTCCAATTCCTAATGGTTTATCACCATTCAAATACTTAAGGAGGGAAGGAAGGAGGTAAGATCCTTTGTTGGCTCTCAGGGTATTTGCAAGAGCCAAAATAGATGTGATGTTGTTTGTGAACACTACCACGAATGTTTGTCTGTCTGACGTTTCCAGGAAAGGCTAATTCAGATAGGTTGACAGTCCAGAGGGAGATTTACGCACGAAATCAAGAAAAGTCATTCAGACAAAGATTCCAGTGATTGTTTGGTGAAGTGGAAGAATCTGAGCCGGATTTGAGAGTTGTGCCCCTTTGATAAGGAAGGAATGATGATAGGGAATGATGTCATGGCATTAGTAAACACACACACACACACACACACACGCACACACGCACACACGCACACGCACAGAGACACACACGCGCACGCGCACAGTAGTAAACACCCTCATACGCAAGCTAGTTGTTAGAGACGACACAGGATGCCAGGGGACAAGGTGTCACACACCTGCAGTAAACCTGTCCCGTAAAAGTGAGAGTGTAAAATTGTGTTTTAAAATGTGAATAATGATCCGGATGGAATATCACCAAACATCTCTATGCCCTCATTTATTTTTTGCTCTTCTTTCTGTCTTCTTTCTGCATCTCTTCTCTACATCTCCTCTACTCTGTCGTTCTCTGCTGATGTTCCACAGACCTCACAGGGGAACCCTGATCTGCTGTGCACTCCTCCTCCTTGGGTTCTCCCCTCATGAAGTGTTCCGGTTCTCACCACTTACCCTTGCGGGTGTTGAACCTGAATCGTTCCGAGCGGGACGCTCCTCCTGGTTCCCCTGACTCAGCCGCCTCCACCACCAACACCCCCCCTATCCAGCTGGTCTCGCCCAGTAAGGTGAAGGAACGCACTGAGAACCTGACAGAGAAGGTGACTCAGGTACAGTAGGAACTGTCAGGGGAACTCCTGCAAGCCTGATATAAGCATATACTCAAATACCAGTGGCGTTTTCAAGACGACGTAATGGGAACTGTTATGTTATGTTACGTTACGACTGTTGAATTCGTCCCAGGTAACTAGACACCTGCAGCCAACACATTGAGGATTTCCCCTGTGGCCTATGACATGCCACCCCTAATTAGTCAATTGATCATTTTTATCGTTCTCAGCTGCAAGGTAGCTGCCAACTTGTCTCTCTTTATTTTCGCAATTATCCATTCTCATTGCCCTCAGCTGCATACAGTAAGTGGCTGCCAATGTTGTGGGACCCCCACCCACCCTGTGACATACAGTACGTAGTTAGGAAAATTCTAAACAGGTGGTTTAAGCACGCAGCAGCTGAAAAGTTATTTATAGTGTAAAATAGGCTATTTTAAAAATTGATGCTTTTTTTTTTGTTATCAAACTTTGTGTGTGTAGAGTCAGTATAGACCCAAGAAACAAACGCAATCAAAAGCCTTAAAAAGTGATTTTTCATCATATGGTCCCTTTAAAACCGGCTTTAATTTACCTTAATTGATCAGGTTAAGAGTCATTGTGATGGTTCTATGACACTTTATGAGTTCATTGGTGCCTGTTTTGCCTTCTGCAAGAACCCCTGGGAGCAGATAGGGGAAAGTCAAGGTGGGGGCATGCAGGGTGTCTTGAATCTTTACATTGTGCTTGAAAAACAACATGAATATTTACATTATAGTTCCATGAGGCAGGAGAAGTACTTTGCTAAATGGAGTAACACTCTGAGTAGCCTCTGATTGTACTACTGTTTTGTGGAGTAAATATGACCTGATTGCTGAATATTGGGGTTCTGCCACTGCTACCATATGGCTCATGACAGGAACAGCTCTATTGGGAGCGTCCACACACACGTGCACGCCACGCACACACACACACACACACACACACACACACACACACACACACACACACACACACACACACACCACACCACACCACACCACACCACACACACAGAGGCTGATATTGAAAACAACATGAGGAAACCAATTTTCTGGAACAGATATGGGGTTCTGGATTGTCAATGAATTTCTGAGCCCCCCCCCCCTCCCCTCCTCCAAACCACCCCCCTCCTCTCTCCCCCAAACCTGCTAACTGTGCCTCCCTGCCTGTGTGATCACTCACAGAGAGAGAGAGAGAGAAAGGGAGAAAGGGAGAGAGAGAGACCTGAATTCCCAAACCTGCACGCAAACATACTGTAGGACACAACTCTACATGTCGGTTTAACATGCATGGACACTCATGTGCACACTCTTATGTACACACACACACACACACACACACACACACACACACACACACACACACACACACACACACGACTCTTACTACACACACACTGATATTGTCCTTTTCTTATACTGTATGTGTTATATCTACTTGTATGTCATTGCTTTGGCAACACTGTATTTGAGCAGTCATGCTAATAAAGCCCCATTTGAATTTGAATTTGAATTTGAATTGAGAGAGAGAGATGGAGAGAGAGAGAGAGGGAGAGGGAGAGAGAGAGATGCAGAGGCAAGCGGGCTGGATGATTGATGCCCAGGTCAGGCGCTATGGTTGGCACGTGGAAGGCAGAGTGTTGGGGTTTTGACTGGAAACATCGTTAGGGCGCTGGTTGCGATGGAAACATCGGTAGGGCGCTGCTGGTGTGGCGAGAGGGCTTAGAGGGGGCCCAGGAAGTGGCCCGCCCACCGCCAGCGGTCGAATCTATACCCACCGACACCCCCCACTCCTGCACCCCTGTGCCCTGCCCGGCCCCGGCCCCCGGGCACTGCTACTCTGGCCCTACGCCATTGCGTAATTGTTTGAGTATATGTGTAGTTATAGGTTGTGTCTCCACTCGTGTGTGTGTGTGTGTGTGTGTGTGTGTGTGTGTGTGTGTGTGTGTGTGTGTGTGTGTGTGTGTGTGTGTGTGTGTGTGTGTGTGTGTGTATGTGTGTGTATGTGTGTACGTGTGTGCGTGTGTGTGTGTGTGTGTGTGCTGTGCATGTCATGTCATGTGTGTGTGTGTGTGTGTGTGTGTGTGCATGTGTCAGTGTGTTGTGCGTGTATGTGTGTGTGTGTGTGTGTGTGTGTGTGTGTGTGTGTGTGTGTGTGTGTATGCAGGCGCGCTAATGCCTCCATGCATATCCATATTGTCTATATGGGTCAAATCTGGACTGTGGGACATAAGTGACAATACGTCCTCCCCGCCCTCCTCCCTGTCACGTTACCATAGACATCGACCTTTGACCTTTGAACCATGACCCTAACTGTGTTGTGTCTCATTTCACATCCCTATATGTTATTGCCCTATCTTGCCCTCTGTCCAATTCCCCATGCTACGCTATGTACTAATCTATGTGGAGTCGTAGTGCTCTCCACATTGCCATTAAAGTGTTCAATTGCACTTAGTGAAGCCAACTGGGAGATAAATCAGTGTTAGCTTTAGCCTCTGACCATTGGTCAGGTCTGACCGTCTGCGGCCATAACACAGGCTGAAACATCTGACCCAGTCAGAAAGCATGTGGCATGTACTGCAGAGAGTATGTCCCGACTAGAGGCATAAACACACATTTAAATAAGGCAAAAAAACGGACGTGTGAGAGCACACACACACATGCACACACATACACACATACATATTTGCTTCACTTCATAAGTTCAGCTGCTGCCCACTGCTGTTGCAAGAGTATACCTTGCTGCTTGGTGTTGTTCACCTATATGATGGGGTGTGTGGCCGTGTTTGCGAAAGTGTGTGTGTGTGTGTGTGTGTGTGTGTGTGTGTGTGTGTGTGTGTGTGTGTGTGTGTGTGTGTGTGTGTGTGTGTATAACCTATGTCACCTATGCGCTCTTGCTTTCCATTGTATCAGGCGTGTGTTTGGAAACTTATCCAAGTCTAAATTGGGATCAAGTGAATGGGATTCTGAGAGAATTTACCCTCTTCCTCTTCTGAGCTTTCTCTCTCTCTCTCTCTCTCTCTCTCTCTCTCTCTCTCTCTCTCTCTCTCTCTCTCTCTCTCTCTCTCTCTCTCTCTCTCTCTCTCTCTTCTATCTATCTATCTATCTCTCTATCTATCTATCTCTCTCTCTCTGTCTTTCTCTATCTCTCTCTTTCTCTCTCTCTCTCTTTCTCTCTCTCTCTCTCTCTCTCTCTCTCTCTCTCTCTCCCTCACTCCCTCACACTGTTTTTCTCTCTTTCTCTCCGTCTCTCCTACTGTTTATGCCTCTCTCTCTCTCCCTCTCTCTTCGGTGTCGGTGGCTGCTCTTTAGGAACATATATGACACTTGTGGATTAAGCACAATTGGTGGAAGCAGGTGCTGGGCTGATACATCACCACGCCGATGCTTTCCATTCCAGGACTGAGTTTTCATCTCTGTCCTCGAAGATAGGAACTGTATCCGCTACCGGCACGGTTCTGAAATTCCAGGAGCGTTTGTCCCATCAAGATGTCGGTCAGTGACAGTCTTCCAGAGCAGTTTTTTTTTCACACCTTTGACCTGTTAAGGGGACCTTGTTTATCATAAGATGTTAGATGCCTGAAGTTTGTGTTTGTTTAATTGTGTCTTTTGATTGTTTAATCATGTCTTTTGATTAATGGAGTAAAGTTTGCGCAGGTTTACAGGTAGAATGTGATTTTGAAGCATGATTTTGAATGTTATTTACACAAGTCTAGTAGTATCTTCACATTAAACTATCTTTTATCTTTGTAAGGGACAGAATAAATAATAACAGTTGGAATAACAGTTGGTCCAAGTAGCTGAATTGGGTTTTGATTAGTAAATCCGGACTACTTAATTTTCTAAATATATTGACAAAAAAAAATATCACCATCATTCCACTGTCTTTGCCTGTTTGTCTTCTGTGTGGCTGTTGATGTGAGGTTTATGGATAACCTTTTGGTAGACAGATTGGTTGTTTTCAATCATACCTCCTTGCTGCTATTTTAACTGTTGATGTGAGGTTTATGGACAACATTTTGTTAGACAGATTGTTTGTTTCAACCATACCTCCTTACTGCTTTTTTAATTGAAGTGACCTGGAGTGGCATAAAATTCTGATAGTGCCACTGTTCAGTATTGCCAGCAAATCTGCAGATGAAGCCACAGGCTTTGGTAATCAGGAGTAATTCCACCGTATTTCTTAAGTACACAGGCTCTGTTGTGTATCTGGAGCCGCCAGTTTTTAAGTAGGATGAACCATTTTGTGTTGATTGTCTTGTTTATTATCATCTCTTGCTTCTACCGTTCACTCTGTGCTTGTCCTTGTTTAAGTAGTGATTGCTCTGTCATAATTTCTTACGAAAGACAAATAGCTTATTGTATAACAGATCGTCTAAGATGATTGTGTCAGAGGGTCATATCATATTTCATTGTTTTAAGAGGTTTGTACCAGAGGGTAATACTGAATGCTATGTGTAGCTCTCATGGAATATTTTCGGTTTCAAGTCGCCTTTGAACACAGCTTTGCATTCACTCAAATTGCATTTAGTACTGCAGCTACCAGGGCTGGAGTACTTGAGTCTATGACTTGGGGCCCAGTCTCAACAACTTGTGACTTGACATGGATGTTTCTGACATCCTGTTGTTGTTTTCTGGACTAAGTAGTACGTTTAGTTCTTTTAGCATGTGTGTGTACGTGTGCGTGGGTGTGTGCGTGCGTGTGCATATGTGTGTGTGTGTGTGTGTGTGTGTGCATAATTGTGTGTGTGTGTGTGTGTGTGTGTGTGTGTGTGTGTGCATGTGTGTGTGTGTGCGTGTGTGTGTGTGTGTGTGTGTGTGTGTGTGTTAATGTATTTTGCATGGCATAGTGTGAACTCAGGTTGAGTGTTTGGAAATGACCCCACATGTCCAGTGATGCGATACAGTCTGGGCAACGCTGCTCAAAATTCACGCTTCACTAAATATAGTCCATGGAGTCAGGGACAGTCCAGTCCAACAGGTCACACACACACACACACACACACACACACCAAAGCGTTCCAAATTACACACCAAGGGACTAGCAGTGTGTAAGACTCAGCTGGAGTTACATGGATACAATCACACACACTCATACAGTCACAAACAGAGTTTCTCTCTCTCTCTCTCTCTCCTCCTCTCTCTCTCCTCCTCACCCACCCCACACACACACACACACACACACACACACACACACACACACACACACACACACACACACACACACACACACACAACCCACACACACACACACACACACACATCAGAGACCAACTTCATCCACCTGAGAAGCTTCAGACTCATCAGTCTGGTCCAGCAGCCACATTCAGTCAGAAAGGGAGAGAGAACATGTGATAGCCTCATCTGCCTTCCAGACAGACATGGCAATCTCTCTCTCTCTCTCTCTCTCTCTCTCTCTCTCTCTCTCTCTCTCTCTCTCTCTCTCTCTCTCTGCAGCACATGTGCAATATATCTGTGCTCTGCCTAGTTTCACACGTCTCATGTCAATATATCAGATCCGCAGCCCAATGACTGTGTGCACAATCATGTCAGTGAAATCAAACCAGTCCAGTTGGAGACAGACGAGCACAGACTAGGCAATGCTGTTCTAGCCTGACATAGCCCGACCATAATACTGCTGTTCATCCGTATTCATGGTCTGGAGGTTCTTTAACCTTACGCGATTATACTGCGGGGGGGAGGGCATTCACTTCTGGTTTGAAACGATTGGACAGTTAGTCTAATCAGCTTCGCTTATTGGCCGGTATACTCTCTACCGATGTAAACACGCCCCAGAGGACCGTGCCCAATCCATGATACGTATGAACATTCGTATTATGGGCGGGCTGTGTCAGGCTAATGCCGTGCATGACTTTGTCTGTGACTTATACGCTCATAGTTCCATACACACAGACACATGACATACAACATTTACATTATGAGATGGGATTTATTTTAAGTAGCAACAGCCATGGTTTTAAAATTCAGGATATTTTAAGACCTAGGCTATATATTAAGCAAAGGATTTCGCTAACTTCAGACACATATATGTGTTTTGCCTTAAAGGAAAATACCGGAGTGAATTCAAGCATAGCCCTGTTGAAAGAGCTTGCTATATGCGCTAGTTAGCGAGTGGAACAAAATAATTTGGTACAGCACAGACCGAACGCGAACGGAGAAGTGAACGGGCACTTTACACTGAATCAATGGGACCTGACTGTTGGAAACTTAAAGTAAGATCTGAGGTTACATTGACCCTATGTAAAAAAATTTTGCGTTCGCGTTAGGTCTATGCTGTTTGAAATTCTTTCACTTGCGAAATATATTGCTGTTAGAAGGCTCATGCAGCAAGGCTATGCTTAAACTTACTCCGGTATTTTCCTTTAAGCTTCTAAAAGCAATGTTGCAGCTGGAATTGTGGTGTAGATCAGCGGTTCTCAAAGTGTCTTCTGGGGACCACTGGTGGTCCATGAGCTAGCTCAGGTGGTCTGTGAAGGGATTTATAAAATAATATATTAATATTGTCATTGCTTGTCATGCTAGCTTATACATGAGTCCAAAATAGCATTATTAGGAGGATAAAGATGATTTGTTGTTCCAAACAAATACAGTATGATGGGCAAGTGGTCCTTGAGGAAGAGTGGTGTACATCTTACCTTGTGTAATTTGAACTGTGAATACCATCAAACTGTATAACTCCATACTGTGTGTGTGTGTGTGTGTGTGTGTGTGTGTGTGTGTGTGTGTGTGTGTGTGTGTGTGTGTGTGTGTGTGTGTCAGGAATTCAATATGTATTATTGAATGACTTTTGATATTTCTTCCTATAGTGATACTGAAGCCTATTTCATGTCTTACTGTGCAATTTGTTTTTTATTTTTATTTATTATCCAACACACATGCACATATTTATTATGGATCACATGCAAAATCATGAGCTTGTGCAATATCTCAAGAAGACACACAATTAGCTTATTCTATACTTTGAAACCTTGCACTTTATTATACCTTGCACTTATTATAGTGTATAGTATTAATGTGTGTCTGTGTGTGTGTGTGTGTGTGTGTGTGTGTGTGTGTGTGTGTGTGTGTGTGTGTGTAGGAGAGAGAGAGAGAGAGAGAGATGTAGAGAGGAGAGAGTAGAGAGAGAGAGAGAGAGAGAGAGTGTGTGTGAGAGAGAGAGAGAGAGAGAGAGAGAGAGCGAGAGAATGTCCTGTGCTACTGGAATCTTGGATTTCCCTGAAGGAGATATCCCAAGGGATCAATAAAGTTCAGTCCAAGTCTAAGTCTACCCCCCCATTCCACCTCTCCAGGTGCTGTCCTTAGCTGAGGATGTCCTGCCGGAGTATAAGTTACGCACGGAGACCCACAGCTGGATCATGCTCCACTACAGCCCCTTCAAGGCCGTGTGGGACTGGATCATCCTCATCCTGGTCCTCTACACGGCCGTCTTCACTCCTTACTCCGCTGCCTTCCTATTGGATGAGCGTGAGCTTGTGGGCGTCGGCAGTGCAGATGGCGGCTGTGGCTACGCATGCAACCCCCTGGGCGTGGCCGACGTGGTGGTGGACGTGCTCTTCATCGTGGACATCATCATCAACCTGCGGACTACCTATGTGGACCGCAACGACGAGGTGGTCACGCAGCCCAAACGCATCGCTGTGCACTACCTGAAGGGCTGGTTCCTTATCGACCTGGTGGCGGCTATCCCCTTCGACCTGCTGGTCTTCAGGTCGGGTTCCGATGAGGTGAGAAGAGGGTGGTACTAGACCTCTGGAAGACAACAGGGGTTGTATGTAATATATGCACAGTATGTAGGTATGCATGTACATCTGTATGTGTGTCTGTACATAGGCCTGTGTCCTTTGTGTACCTTTATCTGTGAGTATCCGTGGGCTACTAGTCCCAGGCCCCAGGTTTTGTTTATGTCTGTTGGTGTTTATGCCCCACATGCATACTGTAGAACATGTGCAATAGTCTTTTGATGTTATGTGTTCTGTATGTCTTTGTCTTAAACGAGTCTTGCTCAGGGATGCAAAATGAATTTCAGTGAAAACTGAGTCTCGTATCGTATCGTATCGTATCGTATCGTATCGTATCGTATCGTATCGTATCGTATCGTATCGTATCGTATCGTATCGTAACTGTTTTGACCCCCCACCCCCTTTGGAATGTTGGGCCTAGATCGTTGAGTACACCTATTCCTTTATGTGCTGCAGTATGGAATCAAGCTGTGGAAACACAGTAGCAGTAGTATTCAGTATTCATATTATTGGTATTAATATTTTTATGAATAATATGATTATTTTATCCGGCCATTATCCAGTATCATAAATGTATGATAAATGCATTCCTTCATAAAATGATAGCCAAATTAAAAGACAACTGTCTTATTTCAAATAGCCTACATTGTTTAGTGATGAACCAGGATAAGTCAACTCACAGTAAATCTCCTTTTGGCTCATTTTGCTGAGTGAATGAATCCATAGAGGTCTTCTATTAGGAGGTTTATGACTTTCAAAATGCGTTAACTCAGGTTTCAAATGAAAAAAAAGTTTGGAACCAGCTCACCTGTTTTCCCTTCCGTCTTCTATCTCCACATTCTCTTTCCCCCTAGACAACAACCACTCTTATTGGCTTGCTGAAAACAGCCCGCCTACTGCGATTGGTCCGTGTGGCACGCAAACTGGACCGTTACTCGGAATACGGCGCCGCCGTGCTCTTCCTGCTTATGTGCACCTTTGTGCTGATCGCCCATTGGCTGGCCTGCATCTGGTACGCCATTGGCTACGTGGAGAGGCCCTATATGAAGTCTGGCTGGCTGGACACGCTGGCCGACCAGTTGGGCAAGAGCTACAACTACAGTGACCCGGCGTCAGGGCCGTCCATCAAGGACAAATATGTGACTGCGCTCTACTTCACCTTCAGTAGCCTCACCAGCGTGGGCTTCGGCAACGTCTCACCCAACACCAACTCTGAGAAGATCTTCTCCATCTGTGTCATGCTCATTGGATGTGAGTTGTGACACACAGACAGACAGACAGACACACACACACACACACACACACACAGAGTATGTCTCTGAAATTGCCTTCTTTACTTGCTAATGTGACTCTTTGACCCCTGCCATCTGTCATATAAGACTTGTTTCAACAAATATTTGACTGTTGTAACATTTTTAAGATCTTTAGGATAAATTATAGGATGAAGTAGTAGTATGTTTGTATAGCTGATTTGAATGCAGAGATTGTGATGAATCAGAGCTATAAGAATTTGTAAAAAAAAAAAAAAAAAAAAAAAAAAAGAAATCTTTTCCATCTCATCTTCCATCATTTTCATCATCTTTCTTTCCCTTCACTCCATTCCCCTCTTCTCCTCCAATCCTCAGCTCTGATGTATGCCAGCATCTTTGGGAACGTGTCGGCCATCATCCAGCGGCTCTACTCGGGGACGACGCGCTACCACACCCAGATGCTGAGGGTCAAAGAGTTCATCCGCTTCCACCAGATCCCTGGCTGCCTCAGACAGAGGTTGGAAGAGTACTTCCAGCACGCCTGGACCTACACCAATGGCATTGACATGAACGCGGTGAGGATGCAATTTCACATGCTTGTCTTACTTTCTCAAACTGCGTTCCACTCCATTGGTGGTGCGTATCAAAAGGCTCAAGCTTGAGAGAAGATGGACTGTACATTTACTTTTCTTTTGAACCGTTTATTTATTTATTTATTTATTAAC
This sequence comes from Sardinella longiceps, assembly GCA_027497455.2. Taxonomy (NCBI): domain Eukaryota; kingdom Metazoa; phylum Chordata; class Actinopteri; order Clupeiformes; family Clupeidae; genus Sardinella; species Sardinella longiceps. The sequence goes on along the minus strand of JAODXP020000047.1, from coordinate 70,711 downwards.
GTATTTGCAGTAGGGTGACCACAAACGTTTTGGACTGATAGCCTTCGTCAGAGTGTGCAAGCATGCTACACCTGCTATTTCTATGCATTAGGCGGGTTTACATGGCCACTTGTAATCTGATTAGAAAGATTCCATGTGCATTCTATAGAACAATATCCAAGGAGATGCATTCATAAATGCCAACCGAAATGGAATATTGGATTAAATAATCAAATTAAAAGTGTCCATGTAAATGGGGCTAATAAAACCCCTTGAATCTTTAAAGGGCAACTTCAGTCATTTTCAACGTGAGTTCTATTGCTCAAGCTACTTGAGATTAGCCAATACTGAAGACGCAAGACATTTTGGTCCAACCATATAGGTTTCCTTGAACAGAGAATAATCACTTACAATTAGCCCAATGGGGCAGATTTTTAAACTGTGTTTTCAGCATCTAAACATGCTCCAAATATCACCCCAAAAGCTATGTAACATCACCAGACACATTACAACACACCACTGTAGTGACTACAAATGACTACAAATGTCTGACAAAGTGGTTAAAACAGGGTTTTTATGCAGTGTTTACAAAACCGTTTTGTAAACAATGTTTGGCTGCTTGCATAAACACACAGTTTTAACACTTTTTCAGCTATTTGTAGTCATACACAATACAGTTCTCTGTTGTAAGTTGTTTGTTGATACTTCATGGTTTTTGTGGTGACATTTGGAGTGTTAAGATGTTAAAAGTACAGTTCAAAATTCTGCCCCATTGGGCTAGTTGTAAGTGGTCATTCTCTGTTCAAGGAAACCTATATGGTTGGACCAAAATGTCTTGCGTCTTCGGTATTGGCTAATCTCAAGTAGCTTGAGCAATAGAGCTCTTGTTGAAAATGACTGAAGTTGCCCTTTAAATCTACTGTATATAACACATCTCTCCTCCTCCTCCTCCTCCTCCTCCTCCTCCTCCTCCTCTCCAAAGGTCCTGAAGGGTTTCCCTGAGTGTCTGCAGGCCGATATCTGCCTGCATCTGAACCGCACGCTGCTGCAGAACTGTCAAGCGTTCCGTGGTGCCAGCAAAGCCTGCCTACGCGCCCTCGCCATGCGCTTCAAGACCATCCACTCGCCACCGGGCGACACCCTCTATCACCACGGCGACATGCTCATCGCCCTCTACTTCATCTCTCGCGGCTCCATCCAGGTGTCACGTCACAACTTGGTGCTCACCAATCTGGGTGAGAGATTAAGTGCATCATACTGTATATAGAGGATATAAAGTGTTTCTCAAAGTCGAGAATGCTGCTTAGGTAGAATGCTAGCCTTGGAAGTCGTGCACTGCGAAGATGAGCGTCTAGCAGTGCATCCTTGAAAAATCTATGAATAAAGAACTAGTATCTAGAATAGAATTTAGTATCTTTATACAAGTATACAAGTATCCTTGACATTGGAGCAGTACTTGCACAACGCAGTAACACAATGACGTGGAATACTCGGAAAAGCAGCCCTCCAAGCATGCTTCTTCGACTTTGAGAAACGGTTATAGTATAATGTACATGACATACTGTACATACATACAGAATATGAGCATAGTTAGCATATGTATACTATAGCCAGAATCTCTCTGATGTTTATTTATCTCAGTTGTCATCATAATTAGTTGTCACTGTGTCATTGTTATTATAGTGCTCACAATGCTACACATTACAAAATTCATAACATTTTCATGTTAACCATTCATTGGCAAGCACAAGAGAATAAAACCCTATACTTCCATCTAGTGGTAGAATTGTAGAATGCATCTCTGTCATATAACAGAAAGTGTAAGTACTGCTTTAGTGATGAAGTCCTCTTATGCAGGAATATTATAGATTTACAGGCAGCTAGTGGTGATGATGTTGTAGATGATTTTATTCATTTTAAACTGATGAAAAGAGACACTTTAAAGGAAGGGTTCACCTCTTTATGAAAATTGGTTATTCACCCCCTTACCTGGAGTTACATATGTGGGTAAAACTAAAGCATTTTGGTCTCAGTGTATGCATTTTCCTAGTATGGCAACCCCGATTTCCCCCATTCTTTAGCTTAAGCTTTGCATAGGCACTGGAATGTAATGTTGCCAGATAGCAACTCTTTGGCAACTTTACTTTCCAGAGCCTATGCTAAGCTAAAGGTAAAATTGGGGTTGCCAGACTAGGACATTGCATGCACTGAGACCAAAATGCTCTTACCCACATATCTAACTCCAGGCAATGGGGTGAATAACCAATTTTCATAAAGAGGTGAACTATTCCTCTAAGCAGTGTTTTATTGCTGTGTAATGTAGGTAAGACCGACACATTTGGGGAGCCCATCAACCTGTTCGCGGAGATGGGGCGCAGTAATGCTGATGTGGTGACGCTAACATACTGCGACCTGCACCACATCCAGAGGGAAGACCTGCTGGAGGTGCTGGACATGTACCCAGCCTTCGCAGACAGCTTCTGGAGGAACCTAGAGATCACCTTCAACCTCAGAGATGCAAGTTAAACACACACACACACACACACACACACACACACACACACACACACACACACACACACACACACACATAAATTCTGACTTCCACCCAATCTCACATACCTAACTATACATAACATAACTATCACATACTCATATACTGTACAATTAACATTCCCAATGTTAAATGCACGTTTTCTAGCATACAAACACAGATACGCCCCATACACACACACATAGACACACTCTAGTTGTTATTTGTAGATACACTTGCAATTTTAACTTCAGATATTGTAATCACATAAATGGGATAAATTATAATAGGAGACAAACACGCGCTCACACACACGCGCGCGCGCACACACACACACACACACACACACACACACACACACACACACACACACACACACACACACACACACACACACACACACACACACACACATTGTCTCATGTGTCATGTGCTGTAATTTGTGCTCAGGTGGAACCAGTAATCCAGATGTTGCCCAGAGAAGATTCAGACTGTGGTTACCGTGGCTACCGTGTCAGGCATCGTCAAAGCTCACTGGACCGGCGTAACAGACCAGGTGAAATAAAACACACACACACACACACACACACACACACACACACACACACACACACACACACACTCACATAAACAAACAAAGCTGGTGGTATTGTGTATCTTGATGTCTAGACACAGTTAATCAGCATAACTGTATTTCCTCTCCACGGTTAAACAATGACTTTCATGCCTCATTGCAGCTTGTTGTAGTCTGTCGTCAAAATAATCAAAACAAAAACACACACCCTGACTGACACACACACATTTCTTCTGCCCTCTGCCCCTGTCCAGATGGCATGGACCAAGACGACTCCTACTGCCCCACGCAGACATGCCCCCCCACCCTGGCACATCCTCACCCCCACCCCCACGCCCCTTCCCACCGCCCCTCTGCCCCCCACCCCCTCTGGGATGAGCTGTGTAGCTGTGGAACCACCTCCCACTCCCAATCCCACTCTCAATCCCAATCCAGCGAGGATCTCAGTAAAGCTGCTCCTCCTCCGCTGGGTCACGGTCAGAAGTACCCACCCGATGATGACCCTCTGGATTACCAGCCCCCTACAGTGGTGCGGTTCATGCCCCCTGGAGGGGCTGCAAGCTCTGTGGGCATGGAGAGTGGCATAGACAGGGGGCACCAAGGTACAGTGGAGGCTGTCTTACTGGACCATGCATATTATGCATATTATGCATATTCTGATGTCATTATGATGTTATTCCTTTAGGATTTATTAAGTATTAAGTTATGTTTAATAAGGAATGAATAGGGTTGTGGGATTTCTTACTTTCAGAGAAACGAAAAGCAAAATGCAATTTTAGAAATTGTTTTTGCAAGTATACAGTAGCAGACTTGTTGTGAAAGCCGTAGTGCACCAATGAAAGTCTAATAGTGAAGTGCACGTCTTCTACAGTTTATGTACATAGATACCGGCCAATAGCGAAGCTGATTCAATGTCGTTTCAAATCAGAGCTGAATGATCTGCCCCGCCTGTAATCACGTCAGATTAAAGAACCTCAGACCATGAATACTGATATCACGATCGGCTATGCAGGCTGTTTACAATGAAAGTACTTAGTGAGGTGCCCTACATTTATGCGTACATATCGATGGCTGTTTTCATCAAGTGTGGGGTCACATGCTGCCTTCTATCACTCAGGCCATTTCAAACTTAGGCCTCAACATGACATGGGCCCTTCACCTCCCCATTGTTATAATCTTCAAGCATCTTCAATATAATTATTTGCATTGTACAGTTGTCTAACTTCAGTTTAAAGTCATTTGTTGTTGAAAAACATCACCAACTAAACACTAAAATGATTAAATAGTCAATCTTGGGGGCCCCTTTCAGCCTGGGGCCCCAGACAATTCCCTGGTTTGCCTGTCCTGTTGCGACGGCCCTGATATCACTGACCTTTGACCTTCATATCACTGGTTTACTACTGCTCATCATTTCCCTCTGTGGTTCGGTTCTGATTCCTGTGGTTCTGATTCTGTCCCCAGCTGTGCCAGGCCTGTACGGTTACTGGCCTGATCGTTCAGATCCGTTTCCCCAGCGCCACTGGAGGTCCTCATCAGTGGGTGGCACTCGTGGGACCTGTGGGCCCCACTCCCCTCCCTGCTCACACGACCGACCCAGTGAACTCCAGGCCCGACTTGAGCTGCTACAGAGCCAGCTCAACAGGTGTGTGTGTGTGTGTGTGTGTGTGTGTGTGTGTGTGCGCAGATGACAGCTGCTGTGTAATGGATTGTATTGATAAGTTGTGTGTGTGTGCGTGTGTGTGTGTGTGTGTGTGTGTGTGTGTGAGTTGGTGCTTATGTAATAGAAAGTGTTTTAAAAGTGTCACAGAGTATAGACTGTTTTGATAGAGTTTGATTATTAGTGTCAAAGCTGTTTCCATAGGGTTTCCATTTTAATATTCTATATGACTGATATTCATGACTTTTTGTTTAATACAGTTTTTGATATCATTTAGCTCCTGTGTGCAGTCTTCCTATTTTTGATGTTTAATGGGAAGCAAAAATAGCAGAAGTAGTTGAAGAATGACAAAAGAATATTCAGGCATTGTTTTTGTTCTTACTCATGATAACAGTCTTTATCACCCGGTGGCTTTAATGGCTGTCAGGTTGTCCGTTAATTCTTGATAATAGGACACCTGTGATGTTTGTCGGGTAAAAAAGTTTCACCAGCGTTCTTTATCATTGCTCTTTAGAATGCAGCCTTGTGGATCTTCTTTCATATGAAAATAGTACCCCAACCGAACAGGATAACTTCTTTCAAAACGTAGCCACATGTTTCTTTTATGTTTAAAACACTTGCTTACCATCTATACGTTTTAGTTGCAACCGTGATAAGCAGGATAACGGCCTTTGAGGTGTCCGTCCCGATATAAGAAAATAATGGACTTGGCGTAGGCAAACAGCCCTTCGCCTTGGCCTCGTCCATTATTTTCTCATATCAGGACACCTCGGCAGCCGTTATCCCTTACATAGGGCCTCTTGACACCATTCTCTCAGTGTGAACAGAGAGGATTCAAGCGGAGCGAGAGGTGTCAATGCTTGTTCAGTTCCTGGTTCTATTTTTGCAAGGGGGAGGGGGGAAAAATCCCCCTTTATGCAGACTCAGTCGAGCTCTCATTGGTTGATAGAACTTTAAAGAATCTTTTCTTATTGTGATGTAATGCATTTATGCAGACAGGAAGTATTCCAGTTTGTTCCCATTGAAATGTATTATGATGCTATATCTTGCTCAGTATTCCATGATCTTTGGTGTGAACTACTAACTGTGATTAATTCTGCTGCTGTTGTGCCCTCAGACTGGAGACGCGTATGACGGCAGACATCAATGTCATCCTGCAGCTCCTCCAGAGACAAATGGCCCCAGTGCCCCCTGCCTACAGCTCTGTCTCCCCGGGCAACCACCCTGCTGACCCCACAGCCCTGTATGGGCCAGGGCCGCCAGCGCTGCATAGCATGTACCCACTCCAGGCCCGACCCAGGGAAAACTCCCCACTGCAGGTACTGAGTACACACAGGTTTACAAGCACTTGATATGCCGATAAACTTGGCGGTGGTAGCATAGTGGTTAAGGACCCTGACTCTAGTGGGTTGGTAGTCTAGAAGTTTGGGTTGAATCCAGGCTGTTACCGTTGTGCCCTTGAACAGTACTCTACCCTAAGTTGCTCTTGGGGAGACTTGCCCTGAACTAATTGATAGTTGACAAATGTAAGTCGCTTTGGATAAAAGCATCTGCTAAATGCCTAAATGTAAAATGTAAATAAATGTTGATATGGGGCCCATTCACAGTGAGAGGCCTAATATGGGGGCAGATCACCTACTGTAGTCTCATTCCCACTCTATATCGCCATATGAAGATCATTTCTTAGGCCACTTTCAGACTTTATGTATGTGACTGGAGAAGCATGTAAAATAATGGATGTGGATGAATTGATAAATTTCATGAATTGATAAAATTCAAGATAATATGCAAACTGTTGAGATGGTAATAATGATATTGATGGGTTTAAGTCAAGAAGCAACTAAATTGTGATGATTCTCTTTCCTTTCTACCTGCTACCTAGAGTGCAGCTCGGCCAGAGACCAAGTTCCCCAAGAAATCCCAAGAGTCGCTGTCGAGTGGAATCCATGTAACCGTGGCATTGGACGAGGAGGGTAGCATGCCTATCACCCCGGAGATAGATCTGGCAGCAGCAAGCCCTAATACCTGCGTTCAGGAGAATACAAGGTCATCGGTAATGGACGCTCCGTCACTCGGAACCTCCCTGCGATTCCCCTCGTTGCCTGGCAACCTGGACGCATCGCTGCACCTAGCGGAGATCCAGAAGCATGTGTCGGACCCTACCCTTCCTGTTACCTAGATACATAGTGACATCATGACACTGTGGCCTCCCACGACCTGACAGACTGGGTCTCCAGTAGTTGTGACCTAGTGTGGGATTCACTGACTTTACTTCTAGACTGTAAGTCTTCACACCAACCACAGGGACAGAGATCTGTGTACATGTACTGTGCGTCTTCACAGCCCAACCAACTCAGCTGGTTTGAGTAGTTTAAAGCACGACCACCTGCGACATTCAGGTAGAGGACTACACTACTGCACTTTCTCGAGTCCGAACGTGCTGTAGACTAGACCCAACACACGACACATGACACAAAAGACCTAACTAACTGACAGTCCTACATGTTTAGCTGATTTCTGTTGATCTTTACACATACTTCAATGATTTTATCCATACACGTTGTAAGATAAACCTAATGTAGACCACATTAGCCAAGAGATCCAATTCATATAGGGAAATCTGAATCAACATTCCTACAAGTCAAGCTGGTGTTTCGGTCTAATCCTAAATTGGTATTGCAGACAAATTCTGACAATTCCCAACTATAGAATGTTGGAGTTGGTTCGGGTTTGTTAGGGCAGTCTGGAAGCTGCTTTAGACCCACCATGGCACTAGACTGTTTTCGGACAGCTTATGTGGCTATACGTGGATGATTCCCATTCCTGTGCTTTGAAGGCCTCAAAGGGTGCTTAGCCTTGTACTAAAACGAGCAATTCCTACTTCAGGACTTTCTTTTGTAGTTTTGTAAACCAGGATTGATTTCCTGTTTGGGACCATTGATGCACATTTTTGCAAATCACATCTTAAAATTAATTTGTTAAAATCGTAATTTATAACACAAATTAGAGCTAGAAAAAATGCCTAATGTTGTTGACAGGATGCTCAGAAGCCAGACGCTCATTTGATTTGTATATTTACTGGTATATTGTCTGAGCATTTGATTTGTATATTTACTGGTATATTTTCTGAGCATCTGCAGTGAGAGACGCCAAAACGCCTTCATCAAAGTGGCTGAGAAACTGTTATTTTAAAGCTATGTAAACTATTGTCCTGTTGTTGAGACTGTTTCCAAAACCAAAACAGGTTGTAATAGTTAGAGGACTTTCTGTTTTTTTTAGAGGTCATAGTCCAGTTATACAGTTTATATATTTATTGTCATCATCTAATTTATTACTAGTGTACATGTAGACAGGAACTACATTAACATTGGTGCATATTTGCTATTAGGATATTTGAGATGTTTTTGTTGTTGTTTTTTTCCGTGTCTTCTCAGTGTCACAGATGCTACTGTTTGGTTCTGAATTATCATCAAAAAACAGACAAAAACAAACACACTTGAAAACAAAATGGCTGCCAAGACCCTTATGGAGTAGGGGAGGTATTCTGTGAAGTGAAATCCGTGGAGGCTAAATCAGTTTATAGTCTATGTTGAAGTCAACAGTTGCGTTCAGAATTCAGCAAACAGAGACAAACATTTGTGACAATTACCTTGTTGCTCACGATTTCTGTTTACAGTGAACAATTTACAAAAAACGTTTACACAAAAAAACATTTCAGTTTCTCCATGAATATTTGTGTCTGTTTGCTAAAATTAAAAAAAAAAAAAAAAAAACTTCTGTTCACTTCTGTGGCTCAGTTCACCACTTAAGCCACTTCACAGGAAACCTCTCCAGTGGATCAATGTGACCCAGATCATCCCAGTGACAAATTACGACACAAGTCCAAGAGTAGTAGATTCTGGGACACAACAGGTCCAGGTTCTGGTCGAGCAGTGCAGTACAGTACAGTACAAGACCAGTCATGTTCATTTTCCCTGATCCCTGCAAAGATCAGCTGCTATCAGGGGTCAGTCACAAAGTTTAAAGGACAGTACAGGATTCATATTGATAGTATTGTTTGTTGTTGTCATTACACTCAGTCCAACGTGAACGCAATCCTGTTCATTGACTTTTTACACTCATTTCAGAAATATAATAATAAAAGCTGTGTATGGACACACACACACACACACTACTGTCGCTCAATTCCTCTCGCACGCACACACACGCACACACACACACTAATTAAACCAATCACTGTACAATAGTTACTTCAGTTTTCCAGATGGGGGAAACACACACACACACACAAAAAAAAACAGGCAGGACAGTTCATATTTAAGACCAATTCACTGACTGCAATGCCCAGTGTGATCAAAGGCGGAATTTGTCTTTATCTTTTGTACCGAAAAAAAAAAAAAAAAAAACTCTCTCAATATGCAGTCCTTCCTGACTGATGTCAGACTTGCCTAAAAGTTTTACACAGGTCCAATTTTTCCTCCTTGGAAACCTGGGCATGACAGAGAAAACATTCTCCTTTCTTTAGAAAAAAAAAATAAAAAATTGCAGCTGACCTTAGACCACTTGGCTGTTTTGCAACTTCATGAAACACTTAATTTGTGGCTTAATGTTTCGACCTTAGAACGTAGGGGTGGGGGATTTAAGTCCTTACAAACGACCCAGAAATATGTCGACAATAAACCAGAAATATGTAAAAATTCCCCAAACATACACAAAATAACATGTAAAATACAAAGAAATAGAAAACACACAAAAACAAATCAAAACTAAAAAAAAAAAAAATCCGAAACCTAACCTGCAAGATAACATTACAAAAAATAAGCAGTAAAGCTGTACAAAGCCACGTGAGATGAACTCATATCGAAAGCACTTCAAATCCAGATGATCTACTACTACTACGTTATCAAACAGCACCACAACGCTGTGATGAAAAAAGATCGGTATCAATGTCAGGCTTTATAAATACTAAACATGGTGCCCTCAGACAGGTCCTTTTCAAATGCTGGGTGGGTGGGTGGGGGGGATGGGAGGGAGTTCATGTCCACATCCCCGGCCATGTATAAAAGGGATGGAGGAGAAGACCATGGGCAGAGAGGGAGAGATGGAATATGATAGAGAGATGGAAAGAGAAAAACAGAACAGACCAGTTTAATAGGAAAAGAACTGGAAAAGACCAACCTGAAGATCACAACAGCAAAAGACATGAGACCCCTAAGAGGGATGACAGAGTGACTGTACTGTAGGAGAGAAGTGACAGCATGGCAAGGCAACAGAGAGAGAGAGAGAGAGAGAGAGAGAGAGAGAGAGAGAAAGAGAGAAGATAAAAGACATGAAGAACAAGTAAATGAATATGTGAGAGTTTGTGCGCCAGTCTCTGAGGGTGAATGTATGAACGTGTATGTGTGTGTGTGAGTGTATGCATGTATGTAGGTGAAATAGAGTCCTCCTGCAAATCTCAACTCTGCCAGGCTCAAAAAAACTCCCTCAGACGCGCAGGATTTCGAGGCAGTTGTTGTAGCAGATGGAGATCCAGTCAGGCTGGGTGGAGGCCCACTGCACGTTGTTGATCTCGCCCTCGGCTGTGTAGGCAAGGATAGGGTCTTCGATCGCACGCGGCATTTGCTGGATGTCCCAGATCAGTGCCTGGTGGTCGTCGGCTGAAAATGAGAGAACGAAAGAATGGAGGAGTTAGTTTAAAAACCAAAAAGAGCAAAGGTGAAACTGTAACCGCAGTGCCTGAAAAGACATTAGGAAATGTGTCAATGTGGAATGTTATACTGTCATTTAAAGTATGGCGGTTGGGGTGGCGGGTTCGAGACCCGTGTGTGGTGCGGACCGCCACCAGCTACATACACGCATGGGCATGAGCAGCACAGGCAGCTCCATTGGTTCCCATGTTGTCACGTGCGCTCTTGCGTTTGGGAATATTTTCACTACACACTTTGTTTTTGTGATTCACTTTTTATTGGTTTTAAGGGCACACAAAGGAAAACAAAACAAAAGGAAAAACAGAACAGAACAAACCCGTCATCACATTAACAAACAGAAGTCAAACCAGAAAGCAGTAGTACAGTACGTCACTTTACACTAAATGTAATAATAGTAAAAAGACAAGAAAGGCACTACACTTGTGACGCAAACACGAATCATGGCGTCCTTGTGTTTGCACTCCTTGCGTTGACTATGAATTGGCCTTTAATCTGGAGGTTGTAGGGCAGCCATGCTTACCTGCTGTGCAGATGTGACAGGAGGAGTGTGGGGCCCAGGCAATGCCGTTCACACACGCGCGGTGATTATTCAGTCTGGCCACCGGGGTACAGGGCACGCGCACATCCAAGATCACCACCTGGGGGAGAGCCAGCAAGATCCATCTTTAGCCACAGCTAGAACATTAACATGCTGGAGACACATGGGGCATGTCCGATCAGAATTAATAATGGTGGTGGTGAAAGGCATTCCAAATGGAATGTCCTCTAGCTGAGGCCACTCAAATCGTAATGAACGGATCTACTGTACATAAGAAAATTTGCAGAGGGACAAACACATTATGGCAAAAAAAACAAACACATTATGAAAGTTGAAAATGTGAGAAGCAGTGTGGCGAGAGAGAAAAGTGAAACAGAATACCAGAAGAAGAAAAAAAGAAAAGAACATGCTATCAAGGGGAGGGGAAATCCGGGCAGGGGACAGAAGACATGGATTCTAACACCGTAAATTGCTCTGCTGTAAGTGATCATAAACTTTCATAAACTCTTACTAACTGTAATTGCTGGTATTGTACTGATATTGCTAAATGGTCACAGCGCCATGCCTGAATCTCCAGTAGAGTGATGGAAAACTTTAAGAGAGAGAGAGAGAGAGAGAGAGAGAAAGAAAGAAAGAGAGAGAGAGGGAGAGAGACTAAGTGTGTGTGTGAGAGACAGATTGGAATCTTCCTCTCTGCTTAGATACCACCCTATGAGAGGCCTATAAATAGCCCAGGAGGTGTTTGGGTAATGAGGACGCACAGTACAGTGGGGAACAGAGACAGAACTGTAATCTACAGGACACAGCAGTGAGGAAGAGGAGGAAGAGGAGGGGGGGGGGCAGAAAGAAAGAGAGAGAGAGAAATGTCGATAAGTTTGGGCTTTCGAAAAAAGACAGGACCAGCTAACAACAGAGATCAAACTTCCATCCACAGGAGTGTGGAGAGACATGCTGGGTGGACAGAGTATGAGGTAGACAGATTGATGAAGGGAAGAGAGCGTTTGAGAGGATGAGCGTTATGGATAGAATGTACAGAAAGAGACAGGACAGAAGAGGAAAAAGACAGGATAAAAACAGAGAGGAGAAACAAGCAGACAAAACAGACACACAGCTACACCAACAGCAGAGATGCAGACAGACAGGAGTCCTGGGGGGTATTCCTAGAAGGCTGTTAAGTGACAAACCTGGGTAAGTTAAGCTTGGAGTGGTGGTAAACTTCCTAATACAGGAGCCCCGACCCCTGATTCTCTTGACTAAACAAAGCCTGTAGGCTCCTCTATTACCAGCTTTACGACTTCCTCTACGTTAACTTAGCCAGGTTTATCACTTAAAGGAATAGTTCACCTCTTTCTGAAAATTGGTTATTCACCCCCTTACCGGGAGTTACATATGGGGGTAAGAGCATTTTGGTCTCAGTGCATGCGTTCTCCTAGTCTGGCAACCCCAATTTTACCTTTAGCTTAGCATAGGCGCTGGAAAGTAAAGTTGCCAAAGAGTTGCTATCTGCAACATTACACTCCAGTGAGTGCCTATGCTAAGCTAAAGTTAAAAAATGGCAAAAATTGGGGGTGCAAGACTAGGAAAACGAAAGCACTGAGACCAAAATGCTTTTACCTACAGTACATATGTAATTCCAGGTAAGGGGGTGAATAACCAATTTTCATAAAGAGGTGAACTATTCCTTTAACCACCTATTTGGAATACCGCTCTTGACTCAAGACTGACACACATATATAGAGTGTTTCTCAAAGTCGAGGAAGCATGCTTGGAAGGCTGCTTTTTCGAGCATTCCACGTCATTGGACCAGTACTTGGCGGCTGACAAAGTCAAGCATCCTTCTAAATTCTAGCAAGGATAGAGGCCTTTATTCATACATTTTTCAAGGATGCACTGATGGAACCACATTTTTGAAGTGTACAACTTCCAAGGTTGTGTGCTACCTCGGAAGCATTCTCGACTTTGAGAAACACTGACAGACTGACAATCAGACTGATATAATCAAGATGAAAGACAGACAGGCAGGCTGACAGTCCCACCTCCATGCCGTCCATGGCCATGGTGGCCAGGTAGTTGGGGTCCTGCTTGTTCCAGCAGAGGCGGAGCAGTGGGTGGTGCTGGGGGTCCTCGTAGATGATGGTGCTGTGTTCCAGGTGGCGCAGGTCGAACATGCGCACCGAGCCGTCCGCCCCTACCGACGCAAACATGTCCCGACCACCGCCTGCCCGGCTAAATGCAATATCGTAAACCTGCAACGCAAACACAAAGCAGGCCTTCTTTAGAAAGACACCCTGGAATGCAACGGCTGGAATGGTATTGGAAGTGTGTGACTGCATTTACATATTTGTCCACATACAAGTCCTTGCTCTTCCGAGAGTATCTCTGTCTGACCTTAAAACTTCCATCTACCTGGATGGATTCCTTTCTCCTTCCACAGCACTTTTTATCACATTCCTGCACTTATCAACTCCTGTCAATTTCCTGTCAGCAAGTCATACTTATAGTAAGATTTGTTTTACTGTTTTAATTGTGCTGTAGCTTGAATGTTAATCCTGTTTTTGTAAGTGTCTTTGGATAAAAGTGTCTGCTAAATGCAAAAGTTTACATGTAAATGTGTAATTACATTAATATAACATCAACTTTTTTTCTTAATGCTGTTTATTACAGAAAATTCGGTTTAAGAATTCAGCATGGAATTAGAATGAAAAAAACATGCAGCTACTCTAGCAATGATACTCCATTACTACTCCACCACTTATCAGTCCTAAAGCATTCAAGGCATCCTCACCCCTTTAAAAAAGAGAGAGGGGATCCTAGGCACTCTGCCCTGAAGAAGGTCGTACGCGACCGAAACGCGTCGGCTGGTCCAATTCTAAATAAAGGACTTTTATATGGCAGAGTGCCTCGGATCTCCTCTCTCTTTTTTGAACATGTTATCTTTTTGATCCTGATGAGCACCTGACCCTGGAATTTTACTTCGTCACCCACTGAAGCAATCACCTTTTCCTCTCCTTAATCTTAAATCCTCACCTCTTTGTCGTGAGCGATGAGCTGTGTTTTGACGTGGCCGGACACCAGGTTGACCCGACCCAGGACCTGTCCTGTCTCCAGCCCCCAGATGGTGCAGGTGGTGTCTATACTGGAAGTACCTGGGGAGGAAGTAAAGAGCAGTGGCGTTTTCAAGATGGCATAACGTTACAAAACACTTCATACGTCACCCATAGGGATGAATGGGAACTGTGGCAAAACGTTTCAAAGCATTACGACTGGCGAATTTGGCGCTGGTGAGAGAAAGGGTTTGGTGTGAAGGAATTATCCGGAGAGAAACGAATCGACGAGCCCATAGCTATGAGAATGACCCGAATTTCATGCTACACAGACCAAAATAGCAAAATGCCCTCAACTTCCCTGAAGGAATTGCAGACAAACCCTTTAAAACCACACTCTATGGTGCTTACCCAGAAGATTGGGGTCAACTTCGTTCCAGTCGAAAGATGTGAGGGGGGCACAGAAGTCAGAGTTCTTGTTATTGTTTAGGAGGCACTCTAGCCTTGTGTCCGTCTCTCCCACCTGACAGGTAAACAAACAAACAAACAAACAAACAAAAATGGCATGGCATTAAAAAGGATATTAAACTAGTTTAAAAGCATTATTAGTGCTAACTTGCAATAGCTCAAATGCCTCTGTGCAAAATCACTGAGTTTGTGTGCAAATGCATTTGGGACACAAATGTCATGTGCAGACAATAGGTCAGTCAGAATCTTGGTAGGCCTACATCTTAAAATATCTATATGCCATAATTAACAACATTATGCTTTTTCTACAGAGAAGAATAATGTGAGGTGTTGTGTCATATGATCTCACATTACATCACCTTTATTCTTTGAGTCTACTGTGGCTTAGCCAGCAATGTTATGCCAGAGACAGAACTACTACAGCAGAGGGTTCATTTCATGAGCTGACTGCTTTGAAGACTACCGGACTGAGACATCTGTGGCGGTAAGCTCACCCTCCATATGCGAAGATAGTCCCCACTTGTGGCTAGTAGGTCAGGATACACTCCTTTGGTGTCTGGGATCCACATGATTTTGGTTGTAGGGTATGGATGGTCAAAGGTGTTCCGACACACAAACTCTGAGCTCTCCTCCTCAAGACCCACCAGCTGAACCTGGATGACAGAAGGACCAAAGGTGTGCTCATCACTGGACGCGACATATACAGCACAAACATATGAACCTGTGCATAACGTTGCCATCAGAGAGAGAAAGAGAACTATTGCCACATAGAGAGGTGCCAATGTTTACTAACGTCATTACTTTAATTCCAATGGGGTTCAACTTTGAACAACGATCAATCAAACAAACTGGATATGTTTACGCATACAATACACTTACAAACTAAGAAAACGAGTATCATTCAGCACTGCATTCATTACGGTATGGCATAACTTAACATAACTAGCTACAGAGGGCTTGTCGCATAAGAACAATTTCTTACCTTATTATTGTATTCTTCTACAAAACTTCCAAGAGCCAGACGAAAGCGCTTGTCTGGCCGAACGCTCCAATTCATCGCGTAAACAGTCCATGGCGCCTCGTATTTGTAGATCTCTTTTCGTTTTCCGTGGGACATGACTTTTATTTCCCCCTGCAGGGACTTGTTCAACAATTACACAGGTAACGTTAAGACACCCTTTTCAGCTTTGTAATATTTCGTGCAAGCGTGTTCCCTTTTGTTTACCTGTCAAATGTAGGCTGCAAACTACAAGGAAGCTAGCCGAGTTAGCTAGCTAGCAGGACTTGTATCGCCTTATTTTTACAATGTAGCTTGCGTGGTAGGCTAACCGACCGCTACACAAGTATGAAAAATACAAGATTGGTCCAGATGGTAGAATTTGTGCAACAGATTACATAAATCCTGAAGATACTAAAATAGGTAACAAACCTAACAACAATGGCGCTGCGCCACCATCGAAATGAAAATTAAAGTAGCAAATTGTATCTGATGCTAGCTACACCAGCGGCTAACGTTAGGTCTTCATGTGCCTTGGAAAACCTTGGAAGCCGTTGTCATCCTTCAATGCTCTGCAGAAGGACCTTTGTGAGCTGTTGCTAAGGAGAAAATCGCTCCCTTATTTTCCCAACTCCGAATTTACTGTGGATGTCAGCAAGAATCATACAACAGCTGCAAAATGCCCATATGATTGGATAAGATGGCTTTCGGATGTCGCCTTCTACGCGTCTACCTCAACCCGGAAATGGAGTTTCCTATTTCGTCGCCCTGTGCTGACTCTCCGCTATCAGGCTTTGTAATGGGCAAACCTTCACTCCAGTCCAATGCATAGAACTCTGTGTGTCAAGTGACATTGAACTCTATTTTTAATGTTAAAAACATGTAGGTCCTATGAATAATGTCTATTTCATATTTTTTTCATCTCCTTGCTCAAATCTTTTTCTTGTTCATGGATGGTTTCTAGGCCTACAGGAGAAATCCAGTGTGAATCAACCCTTAGCTGTCAAGTGTCAGTGTAGGTGAGGGCTGTCTGGAGGGAACGTGAAAAAGAACGTGAAAAGAACGTGAATGTAATAAAACACACTGAATAACATTAAACATTCACTATCATTTCCTGCAGGGTTTCAGCATGATTTCACTTTCGTCTCAAATCATAGGTAAACCCTATCTTTGCGGGCTGCCGCTGAAAACACTTTGAAAAAAAAAAAAAAAATCCAATCTTGGGAGACAATAAAGGGACTGTAAATGTAAAAAAAATAGTAATAAAATAAATAAATAACTACATATAAATGTTATAGGCTAACAAACAAAATACAACTCACATTCCTGCCAGTCACTGACAAGATGGTAAAGAGTCGCAAATTGCCTATCCCATCTTAACACTCAACCATCTTTGGCTGGAACCTTTTTTGTTATATTTTGGTGTGCATCCTGTGCCCATAGTGTGCCTACAATTGTGCTGAAACCATGCACCATAGTACACCTTTAACAGATGAGTCAATGACATTCTATTTGTGCCAAACTCATCGTGAGGAATGTATGAACAACCAACTGACCCCTGGCTTATTTTATATTGGATTTAGCCATGTTATAATAAAGGCTTTCTAACCTTCCTCCTTGACTACCTGTTTGGAGTGCCTGGATAATCCTTTTTTCTTCAAAGTGGACTTCTCCCCATTGTCCATGAGCACCCAAGACACTGTGGATTAATATTTCGACATATAGAGCCACCAGCCTACCTGTTTGAACCAACTGAGCCCATTTAGGCTAAAGTCACTGAGCAGTAGTGAAATGACTTACAAGACATCATGATGGAAAGATACTTTCTTGTATTAATTTATATGCCACACACAGTATAAATGTATTTCAAACATTTTTTTACACTTCAAAGCACTTCAATTGTTTTCTACAATATTTCACATATTTGCATCAGATTGATTTCTTATGGTCACGTCAGTAGCCCATAACAGTAGATTCAGCACTAAAGCCCAGTACAACACTATGTCAAATATCACAGCCTATAATATGTCTACCAGACATAGTAAAATGATGTTTGTGACATTCCCCAAAAGGCCTTGTGACATACTACACTACAAGCCAAAAATTAACTTATGCTATAGGCCAAAAGATTTTGGGCCGCCCTCAGATTTTTAATGTAAATGAGACAGCAAGTGCTTGAGGATTTTGGACACAGGTTAGTGAAAAATCCTGGAAAGGATGCCCCAAACGGTGCTATGATAAAGGCTAGGGTGGTGTTTCATTTTGATGAAAATAATTTGGCATTCATTTCAGTAAAGTGCACATCATGTTGTTGTATTACACTTTGGAATCCGTTACATCTGTTCTATGTACTGTAATTATTTTATTAAATATTTTTTTTTTAAAAAAAATGTAGAAAAAAACACTGTAGGTAGGCTTTCTATTCCTTTATTATTCTGCAAGTGGGCCCAAAACATCTGGCCTGTGGTGCACATTCTTCAGTAAACCTAAGTCAAAAATGTCATAAGAGCCTTTTGACTTTGGTTTGCTGAGCGAATGAAGCCATCAGGATTATTAGGGTGTTCAAAACTTCTTAAATTCCCCTGGGCCTGTGCTGGTCTTGGTTAGAACTGTTTGAAAATAGGTTGGCCTCTGGGAAACAGTCTCTCATTTAAAATGACTATCAAACAAATCAACCGTGGACTGGATTTACAGTGTACAATGTTTATAGTGCACCATCTTCTGGCAAAATGGCCACAGTGCTCTGAATCTTTTTTTTTTTTCCTTTGTCTTTTTTTCCGTACCATTATACAAAGCAACTCAGTATTTACAAGAGAGTTTAGGTGCATTCTGCAGAGAACAACAACAAAAAAAAACACCCTGAATTAATAATAATCTAAAAATTGCATGCATTTAATGCACATTGTTTGCATTTAAATAGCCTTATAAAAGACCTTATTCATGTCTTCCAAGATGTTTTTTTTCCCACAGCATAAATGCACCTAAACTTATTGGCTCACTTAGAGAAAAGGCACTATCAAACAACTCCCCACGGCTGTGATTACAGCCTCATCTCCCATAGAACAATCCAATGAAAACCATTTCTGATATATAAAAAAGCATTCACATGAAAAAATATAAAGAAAATGTCCTCAAAATCACAATTAGAGACACAGATTTTTATAATTCCTTCAAAGGCACCTTCAGCAGGCTGCAAATAGTGTTGAGTCCAAGTCTCCCATTGATGGCGGAATATCATTTACCTTGTCAAGCATAATTTGAGGTCCGTACCCTGTGTTTGTGTGAGTAAGTATACTGTATGTCTGTGCGACTGAAGCAGCACTGGGGTGAAAAGAAAACATCAGAGACTTGCATGAAAAGGCTAGCCTGGCTGTCACACATACAGTACTGATCTACTGTCAGTCTGGTCGATTTCATGTCATCTCCAGATTCCTCGAGGCGGGATTAACAGACAAGAGATCAAAATGCCTCTGCAGCCACGGGATACGCCTACAACCAATTAGGCCAATGACTGCAGTGAAGAGACAGTGAGATGCATCCCAAAACATGTGTTCAGCCAATCTCCATCTTGTTAGAGTAAATGTTTTTGATTGGTTCCCTATCTCAGGCGATCTCAAACTAGACCGCGCAGAGCAGTGTGTGAGAACCAGGTTATGAAAAATGTAATGTAGAGTTAATATTAATTTGCATAGAAAGCTGGGAAATTGTAATATGAAACTAAATTCAAACATTCAATACGGCACACACTGTAGAATAATCTCTTCAGTAATAACAAGCACCTAACAGTTGTTTTCTGTTATTAAAAAAAAAGTTTTCACAGTGGTAAAACCTTATAAAGATGATTCACTACCAGATTGAAACAAACACAATTTAAATCATTTATAGCCATCAGTTCATTTTAAACCCCAGTGCTTTCTTCTATTTTGGTGCCACTTTAACAAAGACCTACAGTATATGGTCATTTGATTTGAGAGCTATTTTGTGTCTTCCAGTTGCAATGCAAATAGCTTATGAAAGTACTGTAGGTCCAGCTGCCCCTCATATTTCGGCAAGTTTTCCTTGATTCCTTTTTTTCTTTTTCTAGATTCCACACCAGGCTAACCTCTCTCTCTGCCAGTTAGATGTAGCCTACCAGATGCCGTTCAAAATCTATACAAACATTGCTAAAGATGTTGAAATATGCACAGATTATGATAGTGAAGGTATTGGGTACAATCGTCAAGATGAGAATAGTGGAGTTGTTTGGTTTGTTCATTAAAATGGTTGAGGCCTGGTGTAATTATAACAGACACTTGAGAGTGGGGAAAAGGCACACTTTTGTTGAACTTCTCAGAGTACTGCATTTGTAGTCTAACCGCCAAGTGCGCCAAACTGTGTAGACACTGACGTCTTTTATACAGGAAGAAACTCGACAACACTGCTGCTTGTGCGTGGACAAAATAGGCACAAATTCAATGAATACTTTCACCCCCACTAGGCCAGTCTCTCTCTCTCTCTCTCTCTCTCTCTCACACACACACACACACACACACACACACACACACACACACACACACAAATAACCCATTGTTGTGGCTTATATCAGGAAACATCCAAACCATCCAAATAGACTGAAGAGCTGCTGTAGTCTCAACAGATTTCTCAGTCCCAGTGACTGCTTTTCCTAATGGCCAAACGCGCATCGTCATACGAATCCCTCAGTCTCAATGGCAAACACCTAAGGCCTATAGGCCAAAGCTCTCCACTTGCCCCTTTAAATGTACCAGTTATTCAGTTGGAGGAGAAAAGGAGAGAGGGCAATTGTTGATAGAACCCAGCCAAGCGTTAATCTAAAATCACCTCATCCAGATCATTTTTAAACACAGTCTGGGCCTACTACTCCGTCCAATTGCAATGTGAAGACACACTTGTGATTGTGATGATTGTAGAGAAATGACACTTCATATGAAAATAACCCTCAGTTTAAGCTGCTCAACGAAAGTCGAAGATCTGTCCCACTTCATTTTTTTTTTTTTTTTTTTTGTCTCAACAACATCCGAAAATTGGCATCTGAAACAAAAACAGAATTGGGGACTCAAAGTGAAATCCCAGGCAAATAAAAAAATCTCACATACACAAACCTGGGAGAGCTGCAAGCAAGACAACGAAGGCACTGAGAACGCCCACGCAGGCAACACAACCTCTGGGGGTCACATGGAAACGAACATTACATT
>JAODXP020000047.1:37500-47500 GCA_027497455.2 Sardinella longiceps | reverse complement strand
ACTGTTTCCCGCTCCATCCGACTCCACATCCCCCTCGGGGAAGCCATTGGGGAAGGTGGGGTCCTGACAGTACCTCCCCGGGCTGGCAGGAGGGTCCTCGCCCCCCACTCCTCCATCCAGGAACACAGAGTCCGACTGCGCCCCTTGGGAGCGATGTGAGATGCTGCGGGCCAGCGACGGGTATGGACCCCCTGCCCAACTAGCCCCTGGTGATGCCATGGCACCCACTGGTAACGTTGGGTACTGACTTCTTGCCAGCGTGCTATTGGACGAGTACATGCTCCGCCCACCTGACGCCATGCCATCCACTTCCATCAGTGGCTGATCTGTGCTCTGATTGGATGAAACAGACATATTACAGTAAATGTTTGCAAGTACATGAGCTAGCTTTGTTGTGCACCTTAATTAAAGTTAAAGTTATATCCGCATCCGTTGCTCTGCCTTTTTTGTATTAACCTCCAATGTATGGAATGTATGGAAATAAATAGGTTTGCCAGACGAGGTGGATGAATCTGGTTAAGATGATGATCAGTTATTGTTATTACCTCCGCCAAGGAGGTTATGTTTTCGGTCACGTTGATTTGTCTGTCTGTTTGTCTGTCTGTCTGTCTGTCTGTCAGCAGGATAACTTGAAAAGTACTGCACGGATTTTAATGAAATTTTCGGACGATATGTATATTGGTGATGTTGTCGTTATAGTTGTGGTGTGAACGTTGTCATTCATATTAATTAGAGCAATGTTTATTTGATAATAGTTATAGTTATCGTTCCAGGTGTGAACTACCCTTTAATCTCTACTGCAATTAAAGGCAACCCCCCCCCCCCCCCCAAAAAAAAGAAACAAAGCTGTGTTTTCTGACCCGATGTGAGTGGTGTCTGCTGGGGCCATTGGCAGTGCTCTCGCCTGGCTGTCGGAAGAAATTTGGCTGGTGGGGAACCAGGTATTCCTCAGCGTCCAGCAGCTCACGAACATCTCCGCCCTCCTCCTCCATTAGTTGGCGGAAGAACCGACTGTCAACCGGGCTTGCCAGGTTCATTTGCTCATCATTCTGTAGACACACGCACACATACAGTACACACACACACACACACACACACAAA
Source organism: Sardinella longiceps (assembly GCA_027497455.2). Taxonomy (NCBI): domain Eukaryota; kingdom Metazoa; phylum Chordata; class Actinopteri; order Clupeiformes; family Clupeidae; genus Sardinella; species Sardinella longiceps. The sequence continues at coordinate 46,399 of JAODXP020000047.1, read as the reverse complement.
CAGGAGTGAGTCAAAAATAGGAAGGTAATTGTCACACTTCAATGTTTCTCAAAGAAAGCCTCAAATACAAATGCGAAAAACACAGATGTGTACATGCTCAGGGACAGACACACTAACTTGAATGTGTGTGTGTGTGTACATGTGTGTGTGTGTGTGTGTGTGTGTACATGTGTGTGTGTGTGTGTGTGTGTGTGTGTGTGTGTGTGTGTGTGTGTGTTTATGTCACAGCCAGCGTCTTCTGTAGAGTGTGTCCACCACAGGCCCAAAGCTAAGTCCAGACTAACCTGGATGACCACATAGCGTGAAGGGTCTCTGGCCATTGCGCTGAACTCAGCCACCAGCTCCCTAAACCTGGGCCGGCTTTCTGGGTCAATCTTCCAGCCTAGTTCAGCACACAAACAAACACACAGAGGTCCATTAAGGAACTATAAGTGTGTTAAGGGACACCACCGCCATTACCAACATCACCACCACCACCACCAACAACAACAACAACAATAATATATTGAAATGCCATTAAAAAAACTATCTGGAGTTAATCAACCAATAGCCCTGTAGTTTCACATTGTTAAGTCCTGTCAAGAGGAATGAGGATAACAGAATTTTGTACAGCGCAGACAAAATATCGAAACAGCAGCCAACGTTAACTACTGAGGACATGAAACTTTCATTCATACATATCTGTTAGTGTTAGCTGTGGGTTCACATATTCAGTCTACGTTGTACCAAATGCTGCCGTTCTGATACCTAAACATACGACTCGCAAGCCTCAAAGAACAGGGATCTACTTGCAGATTGATTGACTCCTGATTTTTCCTTTAACTTTTCCCTTTATGCGACTAAAAGTTGGCCTGATATAGCCCGCCCATAATAATACTGTTCATTCGTATTCATGATCTGGAGGTTCTTTAACCTGAAGTGATTATAGGGCAGGGGGAGGGCACTCAGCTCTGGTTTGAAACGATTGGACAGCTTGCCCAATCAGTCTCGCTGATTGGTTGGTTGTTGGTTAACAGACTAAGCCCTCCCCAGAAGACCCTAACCCTAGGTTAAAGAACCTTGAATGGATGAACAGTAGTATTATGGGCGGGCTAATTAAAAGTGTCTATTAAAGGAATCCGTGACTCACAGTTGACCATGATCATGTAGAGCTCTTTGGTGCAGATGGGGGGCTGGGGGAGCCGGTCTCCCCCCTCCAGAAGCTCAGGGATGTCCCGGGCTGGAATCAAGTCATAGGGCTTCGCTCCAAAAGTCATTAGTTCCCACACAGTCACACCTGGAAAACACACACACACACACACACACACACACACACACACACACACACGCACACACACACACACACACACACACACACACACAATGTCCTGCTGTAACAGATGTGAGCTGCATAACAGTAAGAAAACTAGAAAAAGCGCTCAGAGAGCGCAGACCTCCGCCAAGGCAATATGGTCACAGACACAATATACAAGTAAATTCCAGATCTTGTTCTGGATCAAAATCAAATCAGTTCTTGCTTGTCCCAAAATACACATTGTCCGAAAATATTCATCCAAATCTGTGCAGTACCTTTCGAGTTATCCTGCTGACAGACAGACAGACAGACAGACAGACAAACCAACACGACCGAAAACATAACCTCCTTGGCGGAGGTAAAAATAGGTGTACAGCTATATTCATGGTGTCTGGGGAACACTAACCAGGAAAGAGGAATTTACTCTCCTAAAACACACATACACACATACAGACACACACACACTAAGCAGAGTGTTTGCTGTGCGGTGTGTGTGTGTTGAGTAAACACTAACCGTAGCTCCAGACATCACTCTGATGAGTAAACTTCCGATGGAGGATAGACTCCAAGGCCATCCACTTTATGGGCACCTAAAATAGAGAGAGGAAAAGAACCAGACAGAAAAAAAAAAGTTTGTTTTGAACTAAAACCGAAAGCCCAAGATTACTGTACTCTCTCTAATGTACCAAGCCCGACTGTCAGAATTACTGAATAACTTTTATTGTCTAGACAGGGCAATGTTTAAGTGGAAAAGTCAGCCGTTTTTTTATGCCATGATTAACTTACCCCTCACCTTAGTGGGATCACATTCATGCAGTTACCAAATACTGTTATAAGGATAGGTTTTAATGTGGTGCGTCTGAACTCATTCACATTTTACTTTTTCATTACTGTACATTTAGCCTCTTTTTTATACACATTCCATTGATTTTGACTGATATTTAAAAGTCAATTTGAGAGCATCCTCCCTTGAAATCTGTGTTGGCAACATTCTAACAGCTCATCACACAGAAGTCAGAAGGTACAGAAAAGGCTGTGCTGTTACCTTTCCTCCGTCTGCATGGTATTCTGTCTCATCAATGTCCAGCAATCTTGCCAAACCGAAATCAGTGATCTTAACGATGGAGGGGCTCTTCACTAGAACATTCCGGGCTGCCAGGTCACGATGCACAAGTCTCTCTTGTTCCAGGTAACTCATGCCCTGTGGACACACAAAATACGCACACACACACGCACGCACGCACGCACACACACACACACACACACACACACACACACACACACACACACACACACACACACACACACACACACAGTACATACACAACAACCATGTTTTAAGACTTGTATGTACAAGCACACCAATTGATACTAATGTGTTATATGAATTCAGTCCATGCAGTACAGTACAGTAGCTCAGTTCAGTAGAGTGCCGTAGGCTGCAATGTAGTCATATACTATACACTTGATATATGTCTTTGACTTTACAGTAAGCAACCGTAACCAGCACAGCCTCCCTGTTACGGTACCTGCCATTAAATAGACCTCAGAATTGAGTGATTCATGTCAGCTGAGTCTTTCAGGGATCAGGGCTTAGAATTAGGGGCTTTGGTATCGGGATTCAGCCTTAGTCCCTCCATATACAGTGATCTAGTTATGGAAGACCTACAGTAGCAAGTGAGTATGTTCAGTGGTTAAAGTGGGATTTGGCAGGAGGGGGAACTCTCATTATAATTTATGTCGGAACAAACAAAGAAAAATGTATAGAAGAAGAATGGGATGATATTGTTCATTTATCTGAGGTGCCGGAACTGTGTACCCCCGTGTTCCCCCCCCACTTTAACCCCTCAGTATATTACAATATGTGACCAGATGTGGGTGCGGACTGACTCACCTTGGCGATCTGCACACACCAGGTGAGGAGCGACTGTGAGCCGATGCGCTCGTGGTTCTCCCGCACGTAGTCCAACAGGCAGCCGTAGGGCATGAGTTGTGTGACCAGCTGCACAGTGGACGTCAGGCAGATACCAAGCAGACGACACACGTATGGGCTGCCAACGCCTGCCATCACATACGCTTCCTATGGGTGAGGAGAGAGAGGGGGGGTGTTTTATTTTTCAATGTATTTTTGTCTTTTTTTTACTGTGATTTTTGTCTTTTTTTACTGTCTTTTTTACTGAATTCATGATTATGAATTATGAATTAAAGAGGTGATAAGAGTGGGGTAGAGAGATGAGGTGAGATCAGGACAGACAGATGAACAGACTGACAGACAGGCAGATAGACATGTAAACAGACAGATAAAATGATAGGTGGTCACACAGGTATATGGATAGATAGCTATAGAGAGAGAGACAGGTAGACAGACAGATAGACTCACATCCAGGATCTCTTTGTTGGCCTTGGGTGAAGTGTTCTCACGTAAGACCTTAATGGCAACTGGGATCTGTACACTTTCTCCGTCTGGGGCCCATATACCCTACACACACACACACACACAAACACACAAACACACATATGCATTAACTACACATCTGTTGAAGTGTCTTTTACATCTCGGCTGTGGATATAATAATGCTGTGTTCACAAATATAAATGAAATTAATAATTACAATGATTGACAGCCATCTTATACATCACACACGTGAGGTTTAATGCAACTCCCCACTACTCAGGGTATCTCTTTAAGGGTCATAGGTCATAGGTCATGGGGTCATAGGGTCATGGTAAGACTGGTTGAAGACTACAAGCAAGGGCTTAGGGTACTTATGACTCATCTGCATTTTCTCAATGTACTGCATTAGCTGACCTCACATACGTTACCGCGGGAATGACCTCTGACCCAAGAGTGCCAATCCCAGCACACTTATTTTGGACCTTAAAGCCTGGCTGCAGAGAACATAAAACCCTCACATACCAAACTCATAGTGCAATCACATACCAAACTCATAGTGTGTGTGTGTGTGTGTGAGTGTGTGTGTGTGTGTGTGTGTGTGTTTGTACATAAATGTCCATAAGCGGAGATAACATAGAGAGCAAGTTCCAAATGACCTCTGACCTTGTACACGGTTCCAAAGGCTCCAGATCCGAGGACGCGGACTTTCTTGAGTTCTGTCTCCTTAAGGATCCGCATTTTGGCCTGATTGGGTGTGGCTCCGCTCGGAGTTAACGGCTCCACCAGCTGACAACGGAATACAGCAAAGATGTTGTAGTAACCGAGTGTTTTGTAACTTTTAGTAAGTTCACACAGACACGGGGAAACCGTTTAGGCTCTTTACTGAACTTCACTCAGTTTCATCCAACACTGCAATACATCACCTAGCAACGGTGCAACATACATACGACAGGGGGGGGGGACACTATACCAACATAAGGTTCCTAGGGAAAACAGCCCCCTTACATAAACTCCTTATTCACTATGCAACAGATGTGGTCAAACAAGGGGCAAATGTTTGTGAACAGCGACAAAGAGTGTGTCGTTTGTGTCGACTTTGCCTTGAATGCTTTGGAAAACTACAAAACTACATTTCCCATAATGCCTTTGGTGAGCCTCACCTCATGCTCCTGCATGATCCTCCTCCGAGTCTCCTTCCTCTTGAGGTGCCTCTGGCGGCGCATGTAGAAGACCAGCAGTCCGACCAGGATGAGGAAGAGGAGCACACCACCCACTGCTGCCGCGATGGACGTGCCCGAGCTGTGGGGTTACCATGGAGATGAGTCTCTGACCACCACTTGCTAATTCAACAACACCTTCATCATTGGTCTCATACGCACATCAAATAATGTATAGCCTCATACATGAAATAACTTATATAAACTTATATAAAAAGTTATAAAATACAGTAAATAATGTACTGAATAATGCAAATAATGTATGGCCCTATACAATACATGGCTTGTGTTGGATTCATACAGTAAATACAAAAGATGAAGACACGTTTATGCTCTACTGCTATATGTTGAGGGAACAAAAAACATTTCCAAGTTGCTAAACGTTGGTGTCCTTTGAAGGATAATCACCAAAAATATGTGTGTCTGTGATCAGATAGATAGATAGATAGATATACTTTATTTATCCCAAAGGGAAATTCCATTGTTCCAGCAGCTAAAACATATAACAGATACACATACAGGACACATGAGATAATAAATAAATAGTTATGCACATATACAGTACATTCAGTCACAAGACATTGCAGAGGTGAGGTGAGAGATGAGGTGTGTGAGAGAGAGGTGTGTACTGTAAGTAAGATTTTTACCCAGTTTTGACTGGGATGGGGCAGCCGCGCTCATCCAGGGGACACCTGCAAACAAACAGCGTTTTACTCAGAGATGTTAAGAGTAAGAGTAAGTAAGTAAGTAAGTAAGTAAGATTTCTTTATTTTGTCCTTCGGGAAGGAAATTCTTTCTCTGCATTTGACCCATCCGGGGGGGTATACACACATGCATACAGACACACACACATTTGTTGAGAAGTGTAAGCGCAGAGCTTCTCCCTTTTTTAGGGTGTGCACACCCACACACGGAGATGTTGGCTATAAACACACACAACTGCCATCTCCATTTGGGAGACGGACTGATGAAACAGTGATTTTAACTCTGACTCTGTGTGATCTTTTTGGCCTTTTGCCTTTACTGTGACAGGGCAGTGAAGAAAGACAGGAAACAAATGGAGCCGAGAGACAGGGTGGGATCGGGAAGTGGCTGCATGTTGGAACTGAACCTGAGTCCCCGTGGGTACCTGCCTATTTGTGCTACACACACACGCCTTGATTCACCACCAAAATAGGTTTTGTGTTCCGTTTTCCACACAGCGCTGGTTCAAACAAACTGGTCAACAGGGAGGCTACACTGGATGTGTTACTGTAAGTTAAAGACGTACTGTAACTGCCATAGGCTATTAGCTTCCACTATACTGTAATCAATGGAACTGGCTAACAGGGAAGCTACACTGGATGTGTTAAGTCAAAGATGCACTGTAACTGCCATAGGCTATTAGCTTACACTATAGTCAATGAAACTGATCAAATGAACTACACCAGACATGGCAGTGCAGCCAACATTCTACAAAAAAATAGACCATTCATATCAATGTGTTTTTGTTGCAACTTGACTTAGCGCTTCCGTGCCATATCCAGTGTAGCCCTAAGACTAAGTCATAGACAACAACAACTGTACAGTAGCCAATAAAGAACAGGGACAAAAAAGGGGTGAGATTTGATTGGCTGAGAGTGTGGGGGAGGAGCCACTCACGACATGGTGCAGTTGGTCTTGCAGGACTGGCAGTGGCCCGTGGCATTGGGGTACTTCCACACGGTGTGTTGCTCTTCCTTCACCCCACTGGGGCACTTACTCACACACTTGGCCCCATCCTGGACATTCAGGCACTCCTGGCACTGTTGCGCCCCCTATGGATCACACGGAGAAAAGCAGGCTTAGCTCAGTCACCAACAGGTGCACCATACTGTACATACACATAGATAACACATAGATATCTCAGAGGGTGATTGATTGAGAGGATATATTGGGTGCTGTGCCACTTATTTATACACACCGGTCCATCACACGAAGCTGAGCCATTGATTGGTTGACATTCTGAATGACAGGGCACACAGCGAGTGCCATCTGTGAACTCCCGCACAGACCTGGAAACAGACAATAAAAAACATTACAGTGGAAATCCACAGTTTACTCACTGTCTTGTACAAACTGTTTTTTTTAGCAAACCGATACTGAGCTGGTGTGTGTGCGTGTGTGTGTGTGTGTGTGTGTGTGTGGTGTGTCGTGTGTGTATGTGTGTGTGTGTGCGTGTGTGTGTGTGTGTGTGTGTGTGTCTGTATGACTATGTGATGCCTGTTTAATATTCTACGAGCATTTAAATGTGTGTGTGTGTGTGTGTGTGTGTGTGTGTGTGTGTGTGTGTGTGTGTGTGTGTGTGTGCGTGTGTATGTGTGTATGTGAGTGATTCTCTTCCTTGTTCCTTTCTCTCACCCCTCCAGGATGTTACACTCCTTTACACACTCAGTCCCACGCTGAAACGACACACACTCCACACACTGGTCTGGCCCTGGGCCCCAGCACCCACCCACTCCACACAGCGGGTGACACACGTGACCTTTCACCTCTGAGAACAGCCGAAGGAGAACAGAAGTGTAATGTTATCAAAATAAAAATACCACTAAATTAAGAGAGTATATTACATCATACTGTAATCATTATAAATAAAATCTCTGTATATTACTACAATATACACAGTACTATAGTGTTATAATGCACAACAATGCACAACATTACAACACTGTGCTGAGAGAGATAACAGTCTACAAGTGTGTGTGGGTGTGCACAAACAGACACACACATACACACACACACACACACACACACAAACACATAGATTAAAAGACTTTGACTCCTTTTGTGGTGGCAATGGTCTGTGTCTGTGTGTGTGTGTGTGTGTGTGTGTGTGTGTATGTATGTGTGTGTTTATGAGTGTTTGTGTCAACATGTGTGTGTGTGTGTGTGTGTGAGAGAGAAAGAGTGAGGGTCCTACGGCAGGCCTGTGGGTCTCTGTTGGCGTTGCTGATGAAGCTTGAGACGCTGCTCTGGGGGGGTGAGAGGATGCTCTTCCAGGGAACGGAGCTCGTGTAGCACAGATCGGGGTTCCCATCGATCAGCACCAGTCCCCCGCTGATCCGTTTCAGCGAACGCAGACCCAGGGACTCGATGTGGAGCGACTGCACCCCCAAAGACAACACACCTCTGCACACAGAGACAGACAACCAGAGGAAACCACAGGGTTAAACACTTCAATACATACTCACATTGATGCAGTACTATAAAGTTTACATAAAGTTTACATTTACATAAACACTTCAAGTCAAGTCAAGTCACATTTATTTATAAAGCACATTTCATACAACATAGTTGATCCAAAGTGCAAACACTTCAATAAATATCCAAATTGAAGCAACTCGTTATATCACAAAGCCACAGGACAATCTATACAATAAAGTTTACTTTTACATGTTGTAGGCTACTTAATAAACATGTCACAGAATTGAGCTGGTGCAACCTCAGCCAAAAAGTTTCTCTAATACATGTGTACTGTACATAAGAATTGGTAAAAAGCAAAATTCCTCCTACACACTATTTTCTAAAGACTGCATGGGCTAAGACGGCATAAGCCTGAATATAGAGAGAAGTATACTGTAGCCATCTGGCTTGAACACTTCTTTCTGTAACCTGACTACCAAGAGGACTGGAGACAGTTGAAGGAAGAGGCTGGCATCAGGGAGATGAAGCATATATAATAACAAAGCAAAGGTAGTACAATATTACAAGAAACGGCAACAGAAAGCTGCACCAGACATGTACAGATTTGTATGCAGTCATATCATATAACGACATGTACAGACCAGTACAACATGTACAACATATACTGTACAGACATGTAGTAAGCGTGTGTGTGTGTGTGTGTGTGTACAAAGTTATATGTTATGCTGCATAGACCAGTACATCATGTACAACATATGTAGAATGTAGTAAATGTGTGTGTGTGTGTGTGTGTGTGTGTGTGTGTTTGTGTGTGTACAATGTTGTGTGTGT
>JAODXP020000047.1:0-32500 GCA_027497455.2 Sardinella longiceps | reverse complement strand
ACAAAGTAACATCATGGACCCTACCTTTAAAAATGTATCTAGAGCATATGCATATAACTAGAAAAGCGCTCAGAGAGCGCAGACCTCCGCCAAGGCAATGTGTCCAGAGATGTTGTTCTGGTTCACCGATTGCCATCAAAATCGAATCAGTTCTTACTCATCCCAATACACACGTTGTCCGAAAATGTCATCCAAATCCATGCAGTACTTTTCGAGTTATTTTGTACACAGACAGACAGACACACACACAAACGGCGGCGAAAACATAACCTCCTTGGCGGAGGTAATTATTAATCAGAGATATAATGATACAAGCCAAGAGGAAGAGGAGAATAGAGGGAGACAGAGACAGAGCCAGTGACAGAGAGGGGTGTGAGCAACATGAGTCAGGGGAGGAGAATTTGTTAAGAGTTCAGAAGGTGCTCACAGGTTGGTCATACAGTACAGGAAGTTTCCACTGAGAGACAGTGAGAGAGAGAGAGAGAGAGAGAGAGAGAGAGAGAGAGAGAGAGAGAGAGAGAGAGAGAGAGAGAGAGGGGGGGGCAAACTCACACACAAGTCACACACACCAACACAATATGGACACACACAGACATATACACAAATACACACACACACACACGCACGCACGCACACACACACACACACATACATACACACATAGACATACATACATACATACACACACACATACACACATACACACACACACACACACACACACACACACACACACACACACACACACACAACTTACATATTTGGCAGTCATTTTCAGTTGGGCCCCAGCATCCATTTGATCCGCATGAAGGGTGACAGCTCCGACCTGGTTTTAAAGACACACCATGTAGTCATGTAGAGTTTGCACACACACACACACACACACACACACACACACACACACACACACACACACACACACACACACACACACACACACACACACACACACACACATGCACATTCCCAAACAGACACATAATTATACCTTTTCTAACCTTTCTCTCTCTCCGTTGTACCATGTACTATGCTACACCTTGAGAGAGCCACACACACACACACACACACACACACACACACACACACACACCAAACACCACACATACCACACACACACACACACACACACACACACACACACACACACACACACACACACACACACACTTAACACACTCACAGCTGGTTGCTGACACTGGCTGCAGGTGGCGCAGATGTCTGTACTTGTTGATAACATCCAGGGTGTCGTCCCAGTCTATGAGGCCAGGGTTGGGGAAGCAGAGGTCTGGGTTCCTCTGGATGTCTACTCCCCCCAGCAAGATCTCTGGAGAAGGAGGGGGGGGGGGGGGTGAAGAGAAGAGATGAGGAGAGGAAAAATAGGGATACGAGGAGAAAACGGGGCGAAGAAAAAATACATGGTTTTGCACAGGGTTGTTAAACACACACACACACACACACACACACACACACACACACATGCACATGCACATACACACACACACACACACACACACACACACACACACACACACACACACACACACACACACACACACACACACACACACACACACACACACACACACACACACAGACATGCACATACACATGCGCATACACATAAACAAGCACGCAAACATACAATACACAAATTAATGCACACACATATACTGTATACTCACACTCACACATACATTCACACACATACACACACACACACACAGATACAGTACAGACATGTACATACTTTTAAGCAGACATACACACACACACACTCACACACACACGCAGGCACACACAAAATGACACACACACACACACACACGTATGGGCACATAAGTGTGTATGAGCTCATACACACACACACACGCACGTATGGACACACAAATACACACACCTGTGAGACTGCGCAGACGCAGTTGATTGAGTGTATTTTCCAGGACGGCCAGTGAGTAGCTGCTGTTGAAGAGCTGACTGCCTCGGATGATGCGTAGATTGTCCAGAGGAATCACACTCACCGACACATTATACACTAGCACATAGCCCTGCACCTCTTCGATACTCTACACACACAGACACACACACACACACACACACACACACACACACACACACACACACACACACACACACACACACACACATACACACACAGACTGTTAGGTTATGTCTGTGAATGTAGACAATACATTTTCAGTACATGACGCACCAAATAGGGACACAAGCTGGTTTCTTTACGCAAGCACCTCGGCGGCCATTACTCAGGTTATGGCTCTAGAATAGATATTTTAATATTTTTTAATAACAATAATAATAATAATTTTAATATAATAATATTTTTTTCTACACTTATGTCATAAAGATACAGCCTACTAAAGCCCAGAGAAAAAACATATAAGTCAGCATAATACACATAAAACTCTACATCTTGGTTATAATGCCTCAGACACACACACACACACACACACACACACACACACACACACACACACACACACACACACACACACACATGTCTGACCTGTAGGAAGGAGAGGTCTGGGTTGCCACGCAGGTGTGTGATCTCCAGGTTGCCATGGATGAGGTGGCAGCCAGTGTAGAGACGCCTGAGTATCTCATAGTGATTCTCCTGACTGGACAGCAGGGACGTCTTCATATCTGTGCCCAGACATACTGCACACACACACACACACACACACACACACACACACACACACACACACAAACACACACACAGAGGGACACACAAACAAACACACACACAAACACACACACACACACACACACACACACACAGAGGCACGCACAAATGCACAAATGCACACACACACACACACACACACACACACACACACACACACACACACACAGACACACACACACACACAGATCAGGGATTAGTTACAGTTCAACCAAACCCTTCTCCTCTCTCTAAAACACACACCAAACACACACCCACTCACACAGCTATATACTTTTCATATTTATAAAGGTTATGATCAGTTGTCATTATGAGACCCTATCTGGTAACAAGATCTCTCTTGCTCTCTCTCTCTCTCTCTCTCCCTCCCTCCCTCCCTCCCTCACACACACACACACACACACACACACACACACACACACACACACACACACACACACACACACACACACACACACCCTCCCCAGGCCTGTATCACCTTCCATATTTTTCCCAACCAGAGCAGCAGACAGGAAATGCCTCTGTATGCCATCACAGCCAGATGGACGGAAGCAGGAGATAGAGTTCTTATCATTTAAAAATTGAAACCATACGACTTAAAATTAGCAACATGCCTACAGCCTCTCTACTAACTACTGATAGCTGTAGCCAACCCGTAGCATACCTTGACTCCTTTATGCCCACTGATATATTAGAAATTTCTTCTCTCATTACCAAAGCGAAGGCGTCAACATGCCTACTTGATCCTATTCCTACTCACCTCCTCAAGGCAGCCTTTACACCACTAGCTGAGACATTACTTGAAATTATCAATAGTTCACTCCTAGCGGGACATGTACCAACTACTTTCAAGACATCAGTCATTAAACCATTGATTAAAAAACCAAACCTTGACCCTGATGTTCTGGCTAATTACAGACCTATATCCAACCTTCCTTTTATATCCAAAATTCTAGAAAAAATTGTGTTCAAACAAATTTGTCGCTTCCTAGACGAAAACAAAATCCAGGAAGTCTTCCAATCAGGATTTAGAGCTAATCACAGCACTGAAACGGCCTTAGTTAAAGTCTTCAACGACCTCCTTCTTTCCATGGACAATGGTAATATATCCATATTAATTTTACTTGATCTTAGTGCAGCTTTTGACACCATTGACCACGATATCCTACTACACAGACTCGAACATACGATAGGCATTAGAAATTCAGCATTAGCTTGGTTCAAATCCTACCTCACTGATCGATACCAATTTGTACATGCCCACAACATCTCATCTTATCATGCTAAAGTTAAATATGGCGTTCCGCAAGGCTCAGTACTGGGCCCCTTACTATTCTCTCTTTATATGCTACCTCTGGGTGAAATCATTAGGAAACATGGCATTGCATTTCACTCATACGCAGATGATACACAGCTTTATCTCTCTATGAAGCCTAGCGACTGCACTCCAACAACCAAACTCAATGCCTGTCTTGAAGACATTAAAGTTTGGATGTCAAAAAATTTCTTATGCTTGAACTCTGATAAAACTGAAGTTATGATGATTGCCTCTAAACAACTGAAGGACACCTCGCTTCACCATCATAGCTCACTTAGCAGTCCTACACTCTCATTTAGCTCACAAGTGAAAAATCTGGGGGTAATTATTGATCAAGACCTCTCCTTGAATAGCCATGTAAAGCACATTTCTAAAACATCATTTTTCCACCTTAGAAACATTGCTAAGGTTAGGAAGTTCCTGTCCTTTGAGGATGCTGAAAAACTTATACATGCATTCGTTACCTCCAGACTCGACTACTGCAATGCTCTGTTCTCAGGGTGCAGTAACACCTGCATTAAAAGTCTACAGCTAATCCAAAATGCAGCAGCTAGAACACTCACTAGAACTAAGAAATATGAACATATTTCTCCCATTCTAGCATCTCTACACTGGCTTCCTGTCAAAAGTCGAATTGACTTCAAAATCCTTCTCATGACGTATAAGGCACTTAATGGCTTAGCTCCTGCGTATATTACAGATTTACTTGTTCCATACCATCCAGCAAGACCTCTGAGATCTCAAAATGCTGGCCTCCTTGAAAAAGTGACCATATCTAAAACTACAATTGGGGGAAGAGCTTTTGCCTATCGAGCACCTCTTCTATGGAATTCTATTCCTCCCTACATTCGCGAAGCGGACACTCTCAATACCTTTAAGTCTAGACTTAAAACCTTCCTTTTTGACGTTTCCTATAATTAGGAGTGGGCCATGACATATCACCACTCCTCTTGGGCCTTCCTGGGAGGGCTACCTCTGCTGTTTTTCCAAGGCGGCCACTGACCACCCCCTTCTGGGTTGGTGAGATGCCATGTACCATACCTTAGTTATGCTGCGATAGCCTAGTGCTGCCACCTTCTGCACACTTGCCATCCTGTACAACCCTCTTTCTCCTCTCTCTCTCTCCCTCTCCACACTCTAGCTAGATTATATGACACATATCATGAGGTGATATCCTCCTAGATTGGCCTAACCCTCTTGTTTCTGTTTCTTTTGTCTCTCTTGCCTCCTCTGCCCCGACGCACTGGCTGAGTGATGAACCTCCCTGCCACCAACCCTACCCCACTACGGATGCTGACCAACCCTGCTGAGCCACACACCAGGACCATCCTCCCCTTTTCTCTGAGGCCCTGATGGAACTAGCCTGATGGCCCCCTGATGACCACTACTTAGATGGCGACCAATACCCAATGAACTCTGATCCCACTCCAATTACTGACTAAACCCACACTCCAACTACTGACTCCATCCCTTGGCCCTGACTGTCACACAAACTATGTGTATATCATCTCTGACTACATTCAGTACTCATACTGTTTTGTGTTAACCATGGTCAATCTATGCATCAGACTTTACGGATACTTTATTAGGCCCCAGGCAGGTAGGCTGAGTCCATGAGGCGTGGATCTGCCCAAGGTTTCTTCCTACATAACAAATTATTTACAAAGCGAGGGAGTTTTTCCTTGCCCCTGATTCTCATGGATGCTTCCCGTACTGTCTGTAAAGCGCCGTGAGACAATGTACTGTATTTGTGCGCTATACAAATAAAATTGAATTGAATTGAAAAAATTTATAAGTGTGTGTGTGTGTGTGTGTGTGTGTGTGTGTGTGTAGGTGCATGTACTGTATGTGTATGTGACTGATCCCTGCTGTCCACATTTATCATTAACTCATACATATCTGTACGTACAAGTAGCCCCCTCCATTGTGTGTGTGTGTGTGTGTGTGTGTGTGTGTGTGTGTGTGTGTGTGTGTGTGTGTGTGTGTGTGTGTGTGTGTGTGTGTCTAACTGCATATAAATGGACCGCTGTGAAGGCAGTGTGCTGCACTGACATCCTGACCTATATTTACCACTACACTAGAGAGGGCCTTGGATGAAGTGCCCAGTCATGGGAAGAGCAAGGGATTGTGGGTAGTATTCCAGCGAGGGATCACATGAGTGATTGCACTACAGATACATGTCCATGTCCAGTCCACAACAGCCAGTGTTGGGCAAGTTACTCATTATGCGTTATTCATTACTTGTTACTGACATTTTAAAATAATCCCTTACATTACAACATTACTGTTTTGAAAATGTAAAGCGCTACACTACTGTTGCATTACTTTTAAGTTACTCTTCGGGCCCTCTGGTAGCCTATGACCTTCACTAATTCGGTATGAATGTTGAGAATGACAAGCGGAGACTGTAATGTTCTACATTAATTTCGGCACAGCAGACGCTTTAACCTTTCTGATCTCTCAGTGATTTTAGGCGAATTTGTATGAAGGAAAAAAACACCACTTCATTCCAAGTAAAAAAAATGCATTGTAACTTGCATTACTGACAATTGTACTGAGTAAAAGATTACCAATATTTTTTCTGTAATGCCTTACATTACCAAGTTACCACAAAAAGCAATGCATTACAGTAATAATTAGTTACTTTTGTAACTCGTTACTCCCAACACTGACAACAGCAGAACCAGTGTGGAGGAGACACACAAAGTGCAGGTACATATCTATGAACAAGCACTGGAATTTTGAAGTATATTTTCACTCAATAACACATCGATTTAGCAACTAATAGTTATTCTCATACAGTATGTTTGATTAAACCCATTATCTTCTCAATTAGTCAATTGTTTGTGAATCAATTAGGAATCAGCTATTTGATTGATGGTAAGATGTCATAAACTGGTGAAATAAAGTGTAGATCAGTGACAAAAAAAAAAAAAAGATCAGTGACAGCTCTAGATGGAGGCTCTCTCGACTGTAAAATTTGTAAAATAAGACTTATCTCGAATTCATTTCGCCCTGCGAAGCAGTGTGCTGTTCATAGGAGCTCTCTAGCCCTGCTTTTGAGATCCAATCACAGAATGTGGGGGGACTAGCCTGGGAGTAGGCTACCCATGCTGCCTTGCGCATTCAATTTCATTTTACGTCATCTAGTGACTCTGGTATAATTGATACAATTGGATATGAGCTATGTACAGACGCTTATGTTATGATAGACATTTGTAGCACCCAATAGATGGCTCTGGACCATGGTTACCCACGCTTCCGCTACGAGAAAATGAATGTGGTCTCCAGACTAGATATCACTTGTGCCGTTAGCCAGGCTAGCTTAGATTCGGCACCCCTGAGAAAATCGAAACTGGAAGCAATTCATCCACCAGCCTTATGAAATTATCATTAACTTATCAGTCATCTGAACTCTTCAAATTCACATGTATACATGTCAATCTAACGTTCTGGTGGGAGTTACAAAAAAAATGGGCAACTAATTGCCCATTAGTTGCCCAACATAAGGGTGTCCTGAGGGTTGATTCACCCACTCCAGCATCAGGGTGCCTTGGGTCTCATTTCAGTTCATTGCCTAATTTCAGGAAATCAGCACTTTGGCAAAGTATTACAAAAACCATTTCATGTTACAATGTAACAACAGTATGTAGTTACACAAAAATACATAATGTAAGTACAAGATTAGTACATGATATTACATATTGTTACACAGGTAGAACCACTGTACTTACATAGGTAAATACACTGTAGCAGTGACACTGTAAAATAAAGTGTTACCAAAAATGGTAACCGTGGGAGAAGCTCCATTGTAAACAAATCCCCCAGACATGCATATGGGTGCCCTTAAAGTTTTGGCACAGAGTGATTAATCAATTAACAAATAGTTGTCAATTAATTTAATAGTCTATGATTAGGCATAGTGGCATAAATGCAGCCCAACATTAAAGATATAATGAGTGATACACCAGTGTATGTGTCAGCTATATTTCGACGAGTTTGTGTAATGCATCCAACTGTGTGTATGCTGATATATTAGTTTGTCTCTGTGTTTGTCAGTCATCTGTCTGTGTTTATGTGTGTTTGTTTATATGTCTGTCTGTATGTGTTTGTCTAATTGGCTGTCTATTTCTGTGTGTGTGTGTGTGTGTGTGTGTGTGTGTGTGTGTGTGAGAGAGAGAGAGAGAGAGAGAGAGAGAGAGAGAGAGAGAGAGAGATGTGTGTGTGTGTGTGTGTGCGAGTGTGTGTGTCTTTACTGAATGTCAGAACAGCCGTGCCTGTGTTCCCCCCGTTAAAAGCCTCTCCTTCTGCTGCAGTCCTCAGACCCTCACTCTTTATATAGGCCTGCCCCTGCAAATCTCACTTCCATGGGGAATCTGTGTGTCTGTGTGTGTGTGTGTGTGTGTGTGTGTAGATAGGCCGGCTGGTGGCCTTGAATAGAAACCCTTTCCTACCCACCCCCACTCTATGCCTCCCGCTCTCTATCTCTCTTGCACTTTGTGTGTGAGAGTGTGTGTGTGTGTGTGTGTGTGTGTGTGTGAGTGTGTGTGTGCGCACACACACGGACCCTTCTCCCAGACAGGAACAAGTGTTATGTGTTATGTATGTGTCAGAGTCCCACAAAGCAGCGCCGCTGACACCCAAACAACAGAGAACTCCTGAAAGTCCCAGCAGCAGCAATAGCAGCAGCTAGCACAGACGCTAATTCCCGCTAATGCTCGCTAGACACACCGCTCAAGTGCTCGGTCTCCCGGCAACCTGGCTGGGAAAGCTCTAGCCGCCTGCCAAACAGTTTCTGTGGTAACACTGGGGAGTTATTGGAGGGAGGGGAGCATAAAAGGTGTAACTTAGTCGAAAAGCACGAACGCACACACGCACATGAATTCCAAGTCTACCATGGAAAAAGTGCTTATCTTGTTTCAATTAACCACCTTCAGTCAGAAAAACAGTCACCACAGAGTAAAAAGAAAGAAGGAGGGCCATGGCTGTCAGTGGCTACTGGCTACAATACACAAAAAGAATTTAGGTTTATTTACAAAACAAGTGTGTAAAATCTTTACTTTTTATGCTGTGACAGAATGAAAAGATTTGTGCCTTTGAGGAAGTTAACCTCATTGCACAGTTTTCTATAATTCTAAGAAACCTGCCTTGGTAGTTTACAGGTAGTGACTGATGGAGCACAGCAAGTTCCTTGTGTGTGTGTGTGTGTGTGTGTGTGTGTGTGTGTGTGTGTGTGTGTGTGTGTGTGTGTGTACAAACCGATGACCTAAACCTGCCCTGCAAGTGGCTCTGCAAGCAAACCTGGCCACACCTGTGCATGGCAGATAGCCAGGCAGGAAGTGGGGCACTGTGTGTGTGTGTGTGTGTGTGTCTGTGTGCGTGTGTGCGTGCGTGTGTGTGTGTGTGTGTGTGTGTGTGTGCGTGCGTGTGTGTGTGTGTGTGTGTGTGTGTTTCTGTGTGTCTGTGAGTGTGTGTGTGAGAGATTCCGTGTTGTATGTTTACTAAGTCATTTGGGGCAGATTTTGTTTACCCCAGGCTATTCCATCCGTAATCCTATATTCCAATTGACCCATTCCCAATCTGACGGCTTCGCTGACTGACTAACCGATAGACTGACTGAATCACAGGAACATAACAAAGCCGCAGCTCTGTGAGACACAATCAGAGCGATACACACCTCATATACAGTATCACTCTTGTCTTATTGCCTACATTATAGAGTCTATCCACATGTTCTGTATTGGTTCTTTGCAGAGGCTACTATTTGTAGAGGCTACACTGAATAATTCCAGAAGTTAGCTAGTTGTACTGTCACTATACTGGGGCATTGAACTAGGTGCTACAGCTATCTGTACACTTTCTAAGTACTCAATGCCTTGTTTTAAATGGGACCGTATCATTATGCTATCAACAAAGTGTGGGGCTACTTTGACCCTTTCTTTGATTTAAAACAGTGATTTGGCCTCTAACACAAAGCTTGATGCCCCCCCGATAGCTTAACTAACAAGCGGTCTTCTACGGCCTGCACAAACTTATCAAAATATTCAAAATTTTTATCATATGTGGCAATATGCAATATATAAAACACAGCAGCATTCGCCTTGAAACGCTTGAATGGCTTGTGTGCCTTGAAATGCTTGAGTGCTTGTGTGCCTTTACTTTATATTTCACTGTGCACTGTGGAAAATATAATACTTACGATTTGACATTACTCTCTAGTGGCTGCAGGGTGTTTTAATTATTGCTGTGAGATTCCTGCTTTCACATTAACTTGCACTACAGGCCCTTTGCCCCCAAGCAGAGAACTCTGTGCTCCAGACTGAACGACCTCTGCACATTCCTCCCTTCTTTCTCTCTCTCTCTCTCTCTCTCTCTCTCTCTGTGAGACACACACACACACACACACACACACACTCAGAGAACAAACGAGTATTGCTCAACCGACAGGAAGAACTGGATATATACCAGTTGAGCACATCAGGAGCGTGAAGAGAATTTCTATCTACCAACACACACACACACCAATCCATCAGCAGCATCCAGGCAAGTTGTAGTCACCTCCATGTGGGCACACACACACACACACACACACACACACACACACACACACACACACACACAGAGACACAATCGCACTAGAAATCATGACGTAAGATTCAGAATACTAAGAGCTTATACTTGAAACACAGAGTAGATGATACCATTGCACAATTAAATACGTTACATTCCAACTCGCATCAAATCTTAGTGCATGTTCTTCTGGACCAAAAGAACGATGACACACTTCACTAAACTCACAAAGAAATTAGACTCCCAGTGAGACGACTGTCATCCTCAGACCAGACAGCACACTGTCCGAACCTCAGTCTATATCTACTTATGAACAACACGACACACCAAAGGAAACTGAAATTGAAGCCAAGTAGCAATAAATAAAGTGGAGCAAAACTTTACTATATTCGTGTTATTGGTATTCACAATAAATAGGCTATATACTTACAGTAAACGTTAAAATCAAAGGTTGAAAATAAGTGATGCCACAAAATATTCTCACGCTGACCCAACCAGTATAGACTAAACTACCCATGGACATACTACAAAAACCCAAACACACACACACATACGCACACAATACTTCCAAGCTGAGACTGCACATTCATCTATGGCTGTATGTTGCACAGCTTCCTTATATGCACAAAAAATGGCCAATTTGGTCAAGTCATAGGACTTTTTGTGCAGACCTACAATCACAACTAAGCTGAGTCCATTTAAACTACACGTTTATAATAATAATAATAATAATAATAAGTGTGTGTTCTCTAAGTTCTCTAATGCAATAAAGTGCAACATGGGTGCAACAGCAGAAGGCATGTGAAATAGCCATAATATGATTTGTCTTGTTTTCATGTATTGTCTTTTCTTGTGGCTTTTTAAAACACATTCCAACTTAAACGTAAAGCAAATTGGGGTAGGCCTATCTACAAAGGTTAGCAAAACTTGTTCTACTGTGAAATCATCACTACTATATAACTACATTGTTAATACTATTATTTTACTGAACTATAATTTATTTTGGGTCCAGGATTATACCTTAAAGTAGGCTAAGCTACTGAAAGAGTGTATCTGCATATTTGTCAACATAAACGTCATATTCTATCACTTTATCTAAATCTACTGCAGCACTTTGTCGGCTGGAGCAGCGGCTATCTCCTCCATCTAGACTTCATCTTCTCACACGTCAGAAGTGAGCTCTCATCGCGCCTCTGGAGTGGAGCACAATGCCTGTATCTGATCGTTTATCAGCGATGGCAACACAAGGGGAGAGAGAGAGAGAGCAGCACATTTGAAATTCCAGCGATCCGTCCTTCTTGTTTTGGTGCTTTGAGAGACAGAGGCTCGTCAGACCAGCTCTGTCCATGGTTTATTGTTGCAGGGGTTGTTTTTGTTGTTCTGCAAGAGCATGAGCAACAACAACAACAACAACAACAATAATAATGGGGACATTTTCAGAAATAGCCACTCTGAACACAACAACTGAGTCACTCCACATGCAAGTCAAAATAGTTCATCATGATATGATATATGTGTGTGTGTGTGTGTGTGTGTGTGTGTGTGTGTGTGTGTGTGTGTGTGTGTTTATACACTGCTCAATAATGTCTTGTATGTCTGGTCCAGTCTGGAGTCTTGCCCTGGGTCACAGGCAGAAGTCTGAGTGACTGAACTAATGAAACCAACACAAGCTGAAACCCGACACACCAGAATCAACACTTGACTTCATCAATGTTTTGCCACCATGTCTAATGAGTTACATGATATTCTTACAGAGAGTGAGTGTTTTTTAATGACAACACAAATTACTTTTAATATCTGACACACACACACACACACACACACACACACACACACACACACACACACACACACACACACACACTCCAAGACAGTGTTCCCCACTATCAAAGTAGAAACCATGACAGTTATGTATAAAACTTGCTATTGACCTTTGGAATATCTTCTGTTGAAGCGAACAGGGTGTGTTTGTGTGTGCGTGTGTACAGGTGTGTTTGTGAGTGTGCTGTATGTTAGAGGGGATTCAATAGCACTAATTTTCTCTTCCTGTCTGTATAAAAATCATGGCAATGACAAGTTAGATGGTGACTGATATGGATGTAGCGATCCTCATGACAGACTAAATGACATTAAGATATTATAATCCAGTGCCGCCGAGTGCAACCATGGCGACCCTCAGCACCTTTCATGGAGACCAGAGGTTCTGACTTGTATGTCTTTTAGGCAGGGTTTAAAATTAGCACCCGCCAAATGCAGGTAAAAATTTGGTTTGCCATTGGCAGACTACTGAAATATGACTGCTTCATATGCTATGACTTTCATCATTAATGTGAAATGAAATGAGCAGAGCCAGTAGGCGCCGTAGTAGTTGAGTTTAGATAACCATCTGCTACAAAATACATTTTGAACTTGTGTGTATTATGGCTTTTGTTACAGAGACACCTGAGAGGAAAGTAAAGTTGTTCTTAAAAGCACCCTAATGTTTTTTTTTTCAGTGGCCGGTAAAAATATTTTTTGGCCGGTAAATGATCAGGCCTTACCTGCCATGGGCAGGTGGGTCAAAAGGTTAATTTTATACCCTGCTTTTAGGAAACCAATGACCTGTATTTAAAAAAAAAGGTATATAACACCTGCGACAGGTGTACCTGCGACCACTGATGTAAGAGATCTGCAGTGAAGAAACTGCATAGCTGGCAGTTGAAGAAACAGCATGCCCTAAATTTTACTGCAACTACTAGACCAGCTCTCTGGCCTATTGTGAAGGCCTAATGTTTAGAAACAAGTCTTTATTGACGCTCTTTGTCTACTCTACACCCATTTTCATGTCTTTAAAAAAAGAATAAATAAATTATTGCATTTTTGTCAGACTGCACTGAGAATATAGTGTAATGCGACGTATTAGAAGAGTTTCTACTTCTTTTAGGGTCTCAGTTTTTCGGAACCAACCATTGGCCTTGTACAGTACGTGCTGGTCTGCTTATTGCCTTGAAACTTCAAGATGACAAAATTCTCTGGGTCGATTCTCTGAACAGGTGTTTGTTTACCACCTAAAGCAATCACTACAACGGAGACAATGAGGGTGTTATGTTTTAAGTAGCCTGCTATTGTCAAACCAAAGTTGCAAAGCAGGTTCCGAAGCTGAGGCTACTTGAAGTGACTGTTTCACTACTCCACGAGTCGTGGTGAACAGTTGTACCACATTTCCTCACTTCTCTTCATTCTGTGACTCAGATATTTCAAATCGACACATTATTCGTTTTAGACTCATTACAGTTATTCTCAGCACGTAGTCAACTAGAGACTGTCACGGTTACGGTTAACGAATCTCGACTCCCAGTTCAAGCCTGCCGAGGGGGTGGTTCGTTTCAGCTGCAGGAATGTGGTCTATTGTCGTTTCAAGCGACATGCAGTGCTGAAGTTAATTTCAAAAGAATACACACGAGCTGATATGTGCAACACCGACAAAAGTCGACTATCCAGATTACTGTATCATAAGTGTTAACTCCATTTAAGACAGAAACCCATATCTATGTGACCCACCTTTGGCAGCCGTTCGCGGAACTCCAAAGACCAAAACCCAGAGAAGCACTAAAGTTCTCGCCGCCTCCATCGAGCGCAACCAACATTAGTCCATATTCCCTCCAGTAATGTATAACCTATTCCACTCCAGTGCCGCTCTTCAAGACGTTATGTTTCTGTAAATATTCCCCACACGTAAGATCAACTGGTTGTTTTCTCCGCCAAGTCCCACAACACAACTTCCTGCCTGGAATTTCGACTGTGCGCCTGGCAAAGCGGGGTCAGTTCGTGCGCGTTGACTGCGTTCGTAGTAGAGTGTGTCATAGCAGGCGCGTTCCCGTAGAAAGCAGGGGTGGGGACTGGGAATTACGGGCGGCAGACTTCGATGACTGCCCTCCAAGTCCTCCTGGCTGTCATAAAATCACAAGGCGGCCGGACCGGGGACTATTCACTCAGTGACGCGACAGTCTGTAAAGCCCCTCGCCGTAGGCGACTGCGCTTTGAGCGCATTTCCAAAATATGCGTCATGAATAAATTATGTTTTCTGATTGACTGTGGTTTAAAAAAATGCCTTTAACATGGCAAAGCTTACGTGATTGCAATACAAATCGATTACATTCCCGAGTATAGGCTCCGCTGATAGTGGCATGTTCCCTGTCAAATATAGCCTTTAGAGTCGGCGACTGCAGCACTTACCACTGAGTAGACTATGTATAACTGTCATCAATTGATTAATAACCCCTCTCTTCGTTATCTTCTCAAGCTCACATGTTGTGGGTAGCAATAATGTCTTACTTGCAACTTCTGTAACATATTGATTGCCACTCTCTCCAGATGTTTATTTCCAGGCTCTTGGAATACGGAGATATCATCAGTACATTTCTGACATAGTTCACAGGGCACCCCCCAACCCCCAACCCTGGCGGAGGGGAAGCGAAGCTAGCAAAAGAAGAGGAAGAAGAATAAAGTCTATTCATCCGAAAGACACCCCCCCCCCCTCCAACACACACACTCCACCAAACCATAATATGGATGCCAGCTTCTTTCCTTCATTTTTCCACATTTTTTTTCAGTTGTGTAGCCTATAAGGGAAAAAAAAACATTTCAGGAACAGACCAATAGAGTTGTTAAAAAGATAAATGAGACACAGTTGCGTGTGGGTTTAAGATTTTTTTTTTTTTTTTTACAGATTTTCTACCATTGACACCGATGTTTAATTTCTGCACACATACAGCTCTGACTAGTCGGTTAGTGATTAGCTTGACAAGGTCAGGGGGTAGTTCCTGCACAGGGGAGGACAAAGCCTCAAGTCAGATCGGTGACAGGATGACCGGACGCTGCCCCTGTCATACAGACTCCTAACCTCACACGCCAAACCATCACCAATATATTGTAATTGGTTCCAAGGAAGCACCACTCGCAGCTGGCGGGATACACGGTCGCCAACCAGTTTTGAATTTCCAACTCGCAAGCCAACGTAGAGTTGCAATACTTGTCCCTGTCTGGACGTTACATGTGCTCCCGCTAGGGGTGTCTATATTTCGTGAGCTTGGGATTCCTGAACTGTGGCGCACGCACCCCCTGCGGTGCGCGCCCTGCACCAGGGGTTGCATGTATAAGATGATAAGGGCAATGGTAGGTTAGATAGGCCTATACTGCTGGTTATGATCTTAGTACCGAGTACAGATAAATGGTGCAGTATCGCTTTAGGACGACAACGCATCATAAAATGTTTAGCGGAGGTACGTAGGATGGCATCGCCAGGCTAAACGCATCATGCAGTTGATTTCTACTAAATTAAACTGCTAAGAAGACTTTGATTTTGTTGAGTTCCAGTGACGACACCTGTCAAGTACACAGCTGCATTGTTGACATAGGCTACCATAGCTCCCAAATGCTGCGCCCTGCTGCCAAGGACAGTTGGTGTACCTCAGGATGAAAATAAAGAGACACACGAACTGATTTGTGTTTAAATTCAGGTTTATTGCTATTCTAAACTTTATCGACAAACTATTGTATTTTTGAAAGGGTTGGTGCCCTCTCCGGCACACAGGATGCCAGACATCGAAAATCGAAAAGAAATGTGCTAAGAGAGGTCAGTTCATATAGCAATTTAAACAAGTGGTCAGTCCATATATCAATTTTTAATTTTAACAATTAAAGTGAGCCTAAATGCATTTCTAGCCAACAAGCCTAGAATTAAAGGCTCTTATATGGACAAACTGTTGCTGTCAGGAGGAGCCTTCCTCACAAACGTCAAGTGCAGAAAAAAATCTTTTAATTTCTTTCTTACTGAAGCTTTTGTTTTGTCAATGTGATGTATGTAGAAGAGACACAATGTTTAATCAAAATATATAGTGGGTGTAACTGGGCAGGCTAAGAGGAAAGAGATGTTAAACCACTGATGGCAATATGAAGGGACAAAGCATCAAATTCTGGGCCCTATGTACAAGCAGAAGCCATAGGACCCCCTCATCTCCAGCAAAAGTCCCACGCTGGTAACTTACTCCACCTTTTCCCCTTCCATGACACCCAGTAGTAATATTATTAAAAACAACCCAGAAGAAACAGAGAAAAGTAACTTAGAAACTTCAAAGGTCTCGTTTCAAACAAAACATATACCTTTTGAGTTTTGAATCGTGTCCTGGTGTTTAGGTGAGGAAATTCTCAAGATCTATATCTGTGATGAGTGGACATGAAAAACAGTCATTAGAAATAAACCACCAACACATACTATAGATAACATTTTTTTTAATTAGTTCTTCACTTAAAGCTTTCTTTAAACACAACTTTGTGTGGTAGAGGAGAAAAAGGAGGTGCGTTCAGAAAGACAGAGAAAGAGAGAGAAAGAGAGTGAAAGGTACATCCGTGAAGGGGAGAGAGTGTTCAGTGATTGGAGGTGTAGGTGCATGTGAAGCCTAAAGGGGGCAGTGTGGAGCTACTGGGAGACCTCACAGTCACATTGGCTTGTAGGGGGGAGGGGATTGAGGTTGTGAAAATCCAAAATAACTTTTAAGACCACAGCTCCCATACTGTATGTTACTTCCATGCAACTTAACCTGACAGGAGGTTTTGACACATTTACATGATAAAGGCAATGAAATGAAAACATAATAATTATATATCTGAAAAACAAAATAAAAAAACAGTGCATCTGTATCACAACCATGGCGTCAGTGTAGCTGTGACTTTGCTGGTCAGTGAAAGTCATCATACAAGGTGGACACATCAGGTTGACCAATAAACTAGATGGTTCAATTGAACAACTTTAAAAATAAAGCCATCACCGCAAACCTTGAATCTTCAATCTAACGATAAATGCCACAAGGACACAAACGATATGGACAAAAACCATGACCCATTTTACAGTACCTGAGCCCATGCAGCCCACCACCAGTTAGGCTCCTCAACGCAAACTGCTAAGTCTACTAGTCTCTGCTGTCACAACTACAGTTGGGGCCTGGCTTGCGATTGGTTTCCTACCGAATATCGATCAATAAAAGCTTGACTTTTATTGACCCTGCTGGTAAACCCTGTGGTCAGATTTGTGCCTCTGAAACGGGCGGACTGGACTGCCACCCACTCCAGGCATGTGGAGAGACAAATTAGTCATGTGAGGCTCTGCAGCAGAGAGGACAACAAACAGAGTCAATGATGCCTCTGGTCTGTGTGTGTGTGAGTGTGAGCGTGTGTGTGTGTGTGTGTGTGTGTGTGTGTGTGTGTGTGTGAGTGAGCGTGTGTGTGTGTGTGTGTGATGAGGTTCTGTCTAATGGCAGCTCTGATAAGTCTAGGTGCACCCCACTATGCACACCCCACCCTGTCTTCCCAATTCCCCTTCACTAACTGTGTCTCTAACTCTTATACTCTAAGCCTCTCAGACAAGCTATATTTACACCCTCTCTCTCCCCCTCTCTTACACACACACACACACACACACACACACAGCTCTGATGCACTGCCTTCAGGAATTCACGGAATAGCATTAGCAAGCACTCCCGGGTCTATTCACTTCTGTGCATCAACCACCTATCGCCATCTCACGCACACACACACACACACACACACACACACACACAAGAAAACACATAATTACCGCAATAATACCATGATTACAAGACTCAGCTCATGATGTACATGTTTCAAAAAGACAAGAGTTCCATCCCAAAAAAGATTGTCAAGATTAACAGGCTACTTCAATTTGCACCCCCCCCCCCCCCAATAACACTGCATGATTAGTGAGCAGTTCATATTGATTAGTGAGCAGTTCATATTATGCGTTCTACGGCTTTTGAGTTGGCGCCTCATTCCCAGTTACACGGAAGAAACATGAGGAGAATTTTCTTTTGTGTATGGCTGGGTGTGAGAGGCTCCAGTCCAAACTCGATCATGTAGACAGACAGATGAACAAAGGCAAAGCAGACAGAGAAAACACAGTACTGTGTGATGGCAGTTAGCATTTAGGAAATAAAAAGTGACACTTAAGAGTAGTTAGTAAGACTTGGTGAAAAAGCTCTGAAAGCAACCGCTCACTCTCACTCTCCCTCAAACACACACATACAGTACACACATACACATGTGTTCACATACACATACTTACAGTACACACACACACACACACACACACACACACACACACACACACACACACACACACAAACACACAGAACAGATGACAAAATAAATCTTTTGACAAGGCAAGACAGAAAAAGTATGGCAGACATTGAGTGTTGGTGTGGACATTCTGTTCAGTGAGACACTATGCGTTTAGCATTAGCTGAATAGTCAGGCAGCTAGTGCAGAGATGCCTGTGTACAAAAAATGCACATTACAAGGGCCAGTGAAACACACACACACACACACACACACACACACACACACACACACACACACACACACACACACACACACACACACACACACACACACACACACACACACACACACACTCTATCTCGCTATCTGACTAAAAGTACAACACAAGGCTTTGGTGGGAACAGTGTCCTAAATCTTTGTTTCCTCTCTTCTTCCTTACGCTCTGATACGACTTTAACATGCTCACGTCCTCACCCCAGATACAGGCTAACACTGCTACAGGTGTTATACAGGCTAACAGGCTAACACTGCTACAGGTGTGATCCATAAAAGAATCATACCCCAGGCAGACTACGGATCAGAGTTCCTCTTATTTCCACTATGCTATTAGAAAAGGCAAACCTGGTAGACACATGAAGAAAATAAGACCATTTGCGTGAAAGACAAATTCGGACAAAAAAAATGAGACAACAAAGCAGAGAAAACACAAATTAACAGGACAGAAGTGCAACAAAATGTGGATGAAACTCAATTCAGAGCACAAGAGACAAAGCACACTGCGGTTGTAAGCAATAAAACAATAAAAGAAAAAAGAAAAAGAAAACAAATACCATAACAAAAGTATGGAACCCAAAACCACCCAAAAACCAACTACGAATACCATGACTAACCAAACATTCCTCAAAAATAAAAATAAAAAAACAAACAAAAAAAGAATTATTCAAATTTATCAAAACAAAACAAAACAAACAAAAAAAACACATAAGGAAGTAGTGGTGAAGTTTTCTGAGGAACATGGAACACTTCCTAACTCACAGATACACCCTGCTAACTAACTCTTCAATCCGTTTCCCTGAACAGTTATTTTGCCCCATTAGCGAACTGTTAGCATTACAGCCCACAAACGCTACATGGAGCTAAGTGCTAAGTATAACAGGAGATGATGAATCCAGTTACACCCAGGCCTCTTCCTCTATTTACAGAGCTCTGCTGCCCACTGCTGTTTGATTAAGGGTAGTGCTACCAACTGTGTCCGGGCCAAGGATGGTCCTTGATGTGAGGGGGTGCAATCACAAGATAACAGCAAAAAATTCCTCACGGTGTTGTGACGTTACAGGGAGGGCTATAGTAAAACCTCAAAGCACACCCAAGAACCTCAAGGTCTTACAGCAGGAATGCACACAGCTAGAATGGCCCTCGTCACTCATAGAAAGATCTGGCCATAACAAATACTGAGGGAGTGAAACGTGGTCACGTAAACCAACACCCGACTGAAGTCATGCTTAACATGAGTGAGGCCTGCGACAAAATTAGCAAACAAACAAAAAATAAAAAAAACTCAAAACCTATTTTTTCCTATCTTAAAGGCAAAGCTCAGTGAATGCAAACATCAATCAAGTTTCAAACTCAAAATTTGAAAAGGGAAACAAACAGTGAAATCTAAAATTAAAAAAAAAAAGAAGAAAGTTTTTCTTTTTCTTCCCAAGCACAAATGCATGAGTTGAGAGAGAGAAACATTTCCCAGGATTCTTGTCTGAGAGGAGGAGTGTCATGCAGGTTGCCATGGAGACTGAGGGCCCTCCCATCCCGGCATCCGCTTGCCTGATTGGGTGTGTGTGAGGAGGAGAGGGCAAGGTGCCGGTGAAGACTCCTCCTACTCGAGTTTGACTCCCGTCTTCTCTGTGTTGAGGAGGTGCAGACTGTCATCAATGAGGAAACTACAGAAACAGGAAAAGAATCAACCAATCAATAAATCAATCAAACGATCAATCCATTCATTCATTACGAGGAACCACACACACACACATACACATACACATACAGTACACACACACACACACACACACACACACACACACACACACACACACACACACAGAACTTGCTGTGCTCCATCAGTCACTGCCTGTAAATTACCAATGCAGGTTTTTCCCTGGTCTATTTCTTCCGGCACTGACTGTGCATCAACCACCTATCACCATCTCACACACACACACACACACACACTGACCTGTAGAAGAGGAAGTGGACGGGCACGGTGCTGAGGTGCCAGACGGCGTGAGCGTCCAGCACCCAGAAGAAAGGGGGGAAGTCGAGCAGCTCCAGCAGGGCCAGGCCGTGCAGCAGCACCACCACCAGGCCACACTTCCACCAGTAGGGCAGCGTGCGCCGGTTCTGCCAGCACCAGCACAGCCACCACAGCAGGTTCACCATACCTACACAGGTGAGGGAGAGAGGAGCGTTCAACTCAATTAGCGTAGAAAAAGGTTTGGGTGCGTAAAACAAAGGAATAATGAATGATACAGAAAGTAAACGCACTCTCAAGCTTTGACTCAACTACTTTTTTATTGACACGTCCAAGACGGACGCGTTTCGGCCTATGCCGTCCTCAGCGTCTTAGGAAGGAACAAGCTGTTCCTTAAAACAGGTAATGTGACGTCACCTAATTGCCAAGCGGTCATTAATTACACAGGTCTTGGACATGTCAATAAAAAAGTAGTTAAGAGTCAAAGCTTGAGAGTGCGTTTACTTTCTTTATCATTCACCATACCTACATGACATGGAGAGAAGTAAGAGGGAGGAGGAGGGAGAGGAGGGAGGAAGGGGGGAGAGGGGGAGAGAGAGAGGGAGAAAAAGAGAGAGTGTCAGGCAGGGTGAACAGGAGTCAGGCAGGGTTAAAAGGTAAAAAGAGAAGGAGAAGAAGAGAGACATGGTGAAAAGTTACAAGGAGAAAGGGAAGTGTGAAAAAGGGGGATACAGGGTGAGGAAAAAAGAGCGAATGAGAGCAGGAGAAGGAGACAGAAGGACAAAAGAGGCGGGGAGGGCAAAAGAGAGAGGTAGAATATGGGAGGAAGGAAAAGGAAATTTAGACAAGAGAGAGAGGCAGCAAATGTATGAGTTACCATAACAACATTGGTAGCAACTGTTGTTACCTACAAATGTCCAAAGGCATTTTTTTTTCCATATTTATTTTAGCAACCAAAAGAACACAGCAACACCTCTGTTTGTCTGTCTCATTTATTAATGAGTTACTACAACTAAACTGAATGTTTTGCATGTATATAGAATAAGTGGGAGAATAGAAAGGGTATTTTTTTTAGAAAAAAAGAGCGCTCAACACCAGATAGTTTTATCAAAGTCTCCGGGTGCGAGCGAATGGATTTGTAGTACATTTGTTGTAGGAAAGCCGCACTCTCGAATGTAGTTTTCTTATTTTATTTTAACAGGTTAGCATGACAAGACAGACATTTCGGCCTACGCCTTCTTCAGCGCAAGACGCTGAAGAAGTCTGCTAACCCATCTGCTAACCCGTCATGCTAACCCGTTAAAATAAAATAAGAAAACTACATTTGAGAGTGCGGCTTTCCTACACCAAAAGAATAGAAAGGGTATAAAGTATATAGAGTAGATTTTCTGTACAGAACGACAGTCATGTTAATCCACTCACCGATGGTGGCATTGGCGGCCATGTTGTATCCATAGTCAAAGCTGACGAATGTGAGATAGGAGACGTGGGAAGTGAAGGCCAGGATGAGCAGAGCTCCTACCATACTGGAAACACCCGGTCGACGCAGCCCCAGTGTCCTAGAGAATCACGCACGCACGCGCGCACGCACACACACACACACACACACACACACACACACACACACACACACACACACAGACAAAATAAAAAATCAGGGGCAAAATGTCAAATAATACATGAGTACATGAGTAAACATAACCATCACAGGAGAAAGGGTGTGTTTGAACAGAAAATCCTTCAAGTGTTTGACTCATCAGAGCAAGTCTCAGACCAATAGGAAGCAGTCACAAACAGAGTTGGCCCTTGTTTCATCAGGTCAAAGGTCAAAGGTGGGGTGAGTCGGTGAAGCTCAGGCCTACCTGACACAGCACATGTAGATGGAGTAGAGGATGACCGCGGATGCACAGAAGTAGTCCATCTTCTGCAGGAAACAACAGACAGGAAATGGCATCACAAATGAACTAGCCGCACAGTATCATATCAGAACACGTTGTGGATGATTGGTAAAGTTAAGTAATAACTTCCCCTAAAAGATGAAGTCCACAGGGGACAGCCATTGGCTATTAATGTGATGATTTGTTTAATCGAGAAACAGACATACTCACAACCACAATCATACAACTCACACCATTACTGCTCAGTTACTGCCATTCATTTAACACAATGCATTTAGCATGGCTGGGTATATTGCTCTGCCAATGGTGTAAGTAAGACAATACTACTAAGGTATTACAATAAATGTACAATTATCATAAAACCAAAGCTGCAGTTCAATTAGAAAAACTAATAAAATATTAACAACAGCATATTAAAACTCACTTTTGTGAAAGCAAAACTTTTGTGAAGGCAAAAAGGGAACCATTAACACAAAAGTTACCGTAAAAACATTCAAATTTGACAAAGGTTTTGAGAGCAACATGTAACATGCTACCTTCTGACAAATGTGGATGCACTTGAGACTTTAAGGCGAGCACCCTTCACTGACTATACACCTATGATGGCTACAGACGCTAAGTGCTAAAACAGGGAGGGGGACTCATACTAGAACTTACGGTACCTCAGTTAAGAACGTGTCTCTGGTGTGGAACACTGTAGACCAGAACCAAGCATTGAGGGAGACCTGTAAGGCGAGAGTGCACGCACACACACAGACACAGACACACACACACACACACACACACACACACACACACACACACACACACACACACAGACACACACACACACACACACAGACACACACACACACACACATTTACTATTTCTAGAAGTAAAGTGTGGGCTTCTTTGAAAAAAAATCGTTTCTGCCCCCTTCTTTCAAATAGTTCTATTTAGGGATTCTATTTCATGTAACAACTAAATGCACATTACTGTATTTTCATCTTTTATTGGATTTCAAGTTCTTTGTGCTTGTACAAAACACACACACACAAACGCGCAAACACACACACACACATACAGATGTGCATACAGATGGACAGAAACACACACACAAACAAACACATACACACACACACACAGACACACACACTGACCAGAGAGAAGGCATTGATGGTGTGGTACATGGGGCTCTGGCGAGGCACAGAGCTTCTGTAGCGCAGCAGCATCAGCAGGCAGGCCAGGCCATTGAGCAGAGACGCCAGCGCTGACGCCGGCTCCTCAAAACACAGGAAACGAGCAAACGGCCACTGCACACAGGGACAGACAGAGAAAAAGGTGTGTGTGTGTGTGAGAGAGAGAGAGAGAGAGAGAGAGAGAGACATGTGTGTGTGTGTGTGTGTGTGTGTGTGTGTGTGTGAGAGAGAGAGAGAGAGAGAGAGAGAGAGACAGTGTGTGTAGGTGTGTGTGTGTGTGTGAGAGAGAGAGAGAGAGAGAGAGAGAGAGAGAGAGTGAGTGAGTGAGTGAGTGAGTGAGTGTGTGTGTGTGTGTGGTGTGTGTGTGTGTGTGTGTGTGTGTGTGTGTGTGTGTGTGTGTGTGTGTGTGTGGCGGGGAGAGAGGGGGCATAGAGATGCACACACACATTACAAATAATAGGCAACATACTGCATACCACACTGTAACAAAAACAGACCAGATTGGCACTATTGGGCCCAGACTATAGGGCAGAGCGCTTCTAGAATATGCAGCAGGCCTTCGTTGTTTTCCTATCCTATAGAAAAAGTGGTCTATAGATAGACAAAATGTATTAAGCTTAAATCCCAATAGTACAGAATATGTTATATACATTTTTCACAATCTATGGGTTAAACGTGTGTAGACACTGACACAACACTGACATTTAGTTCTACAAGTGTGTTTAAATGTCATGATGTAGGCCTACAGAATTTTTAGATTGTGATTGATGACACACACACTCTCATATAGATAGATAGATAGATAGATAGATAGATAGATCGATAGATCGATAGGATTTTAAACACTGACTTTTCCATGGAATTGAGGCACTCTGTATCCTTCTGCCTGGTAAAGTCCCACTGTAATCCACATGCACTGGTAGCTGCAGTCATCACGACATGTCCAGCCTGGGGTGGATAGGGAAAGGAGATTCAAAATGCAATCTGTTCTTTGACAAGTCTATTTCTGGAGAAAAATAATATATATTGACACCGATAGGCCCATAGACCGTTCTTTTATCGTTTCATCATGCTTCTATATTAGCCAAAAGAAAGTGTTGGAAAAACAAGATTAAAACTCTTTAAAGAAGAGACCATTTATTTTGTGGAACAAACAACTCTTGTAAGCAGAAATAGAAACAACTCTTATAAGCAGAAATAATTTCAACCAAGTATTTTTTGTTTAGTAGGCTACATATGTAGGCTAGATCTATATCTGGCTATATTCACTTGTCGTTTTGGCAAATTAAGTCTAGTCATGATCTTTAAGACTAGGCTACTTTACAAATTCCTTACAAAACATCTGCAGTTGTGTACAAGAAAAGCTGCGTTTGAGACATTGTCCAGTTCCTGTTCCAATAATTATTTAGCTCTATAAGTTATAAGGTTACAGTGATAGGGCCTGACCAAAGGTTAACGTTAGGGAGGTGTGATACCTGACCCTAGTACTCCCCAGTAACGTGATTATCAGGAAAGACGATGATTGGGCCCAACAACATGCCAAGTCTTTGTCAGTATTCATTGACACAGAAGTTGACTGACTTTACAGTTAAACGTTAAAACCTGTAAGTCCAGTCATTATAGGCTAGCCTACGCTGCCAGTAACATTAACGTTACCACTGGCAAAAACGACACATAACATTAGGCTAACGTTAACATTCCATGGGCTACCGAGACGCAAAGATTTTAACTGTATGAAAGATGCTGCTGGATGTTTCAGTGACAGCTCCAAAGCTGAATCACCGTTCTTGCAACTCGCTGAGTTCTGCTGTGAGCGCATCTGTAACATTGTAAACATCGACTCTCACCTGTCAACGCCATGTAAGGTGGCTGGGTGGACTGGAAACCACGTAGCCGGGCCCCTGTGCAGTTGGTCCGGACACACTGCTTCACGCAATCCCGGTACACTGGTTCCTTGTCACCCTGCGAGCCATGTACGGAGGAGGACAGCAGAAGGACAGTGCTCACCAGCAAGACAAGGCTGGTAACAGGAGCGAAGAGTTGACCCATTGTGGCGGTCGGTGGACCAAGTCGATCAGGTACAACGACCAGTCGATCAGGCACAGCGAAGCAGTAGCGGCATTTCAGGCCAGCATGTCCCCGACAATAACAATCAGCAAATGCGCGACATAATGTCACCTATCCTACGATATTCTGACAAGCTAACTATACGCCCTCTTGAGTGATTCTTGCAATTAACAAATTTACACCTTTACGATGTTTCAATCGCGTCGCGGCGATCTACTCCGCCTGTAATTTTAAAACCAGGAAGTATCAATGCACTGCGCATGCCTCAACATGGTTGGTAGGCCGAAATCCAACAGTGGGTGCGCTAGTGTCGCTGCTGAGGCTGAGAGCCGCGGCATTTTTTGGCTTCATTTGGCCTGCAGTACCATTACATCTCCATTTGTGCCATCTCTCTCAAATCCAGGAATAGGTCTATGGACTTGTTTCACACCTGAACATTCCGACATTCCATTGTAGTTAACTGAACATTCTATCATTGAAATGCATTGGATTTATGTGTCTGTCTGACTTGAAAAAAGGGTAATAACATTGAAAACCTGTCTAAATTCTCTTTCTTTCAAATAATACACTTTTGAAGCCCACAAATTTGGAAGTCCCGAATGGATAAAAGTGGTTTTACATTTTTATGTATGAAGCTTCTATCTATTTGGGACCTCCCAATTTGTGTGCTTCAAATGTGTATTATTTGAAAGAAAGTGAATTCAGACATGTTTTAAATATTATTACCCATTTCAATGATAGAATGTTCAGTTTACTACCATGGAATGTCAGAATGTTCAGGTGTGAAACAAGTCCATAGAAGTGTATAGGCTATAATAGAAATATAGAATAACCTATAAGTTACAGGGTCATTTAGGCACTAGGCGGCAATTGTATTTTGTAGGCTTGTTGTGTACAGAAATTGCACACCTTTTGAAAGAGCAGACTGCCAGATATAGCAGAACTAGCCAACAATTGAGGGATTGATATGATTTCCATCTCAGAGATGGTCACCGAGGGCAGTATGCTTATGCTAAAGTGCTTATAGTGCAGGCTGAAGTGCATGGGGCTAAGCACTTTTTTAGACTTACCGGTAAGCACCTGGACAAATACCAGCCCTAGTTTGAATATTCGAATACCTCAGTGTTACCCAAAACACACATATCCATCTCACAATAAAACAATATGGATGCTCTTTTTCCACATGCCTGTCATACACTGCAGGTGCAAACCAGCATAGCTATCATATTTGCTGTGATAATCTATTTGTTGAAATGAGTAAAAAAAAAAATAAAAATAAATAAATAACTTATGACAGTCCTGAACGACAAGGCTATTTAAAAAAAATGTTGTGCTCATACAGCCAGTTTGATTTGAATAGCCTATGCAATAGGCTACCCAGAGTGTTGTGGATAGGCCTAGCTCTTCTGCAAATAAGGCCCACTAATTTTCATGTCATAGTGTAGGCTACACATTGTGACCAGGTGACATACTGTACCAACCCTCAGTTCAATGTAAGGTCAGATTAGCAGTCATTTGTTTCTTCTTTCCAAAATCACTTCTGTGGAGGCATGGCAAAGTCAAATAGTATTATTTTCTTTCTACATTCGCAGACAGTTGAAAATAATATAAATGGATTAATTGTTGTTGTAAATGTCGAGTTGGGTTCTTATATATAATAAGAATACGGACGAGACTGGGTTTGGTGGCTTCCCTTTACTCTCACACTCATAAGACTGAACATAAACCACCGATGTAGAAATACGAAACATACAGACAGCCCCCTCTAGTGTCTTGGTAATGGTATACCACCTGGATCACACCACATCTCCCCTTCTGAGAATTGTTTAACTAAACATTGAACTCCATTGAATTTCATTTGTATTAACCTGTTAACCTTACAGTTATCACCATTGTGTTTACTTCCTGTAAAATTCTGTCCTGGATGCTTACACAATAAACTGGCTACTGTGAAACACATTCTTACTTTTACGAATGTAACCTTTTTAGTCTCACACACATATTTAGGCCATCTTTAACTTTTAACTGTAGGCCACTGAAATTCCCATGTAACAAATTTCTGGATCTTTTAAACTTCTCTTCTATTGCTACACCAGATCACATAGTATAACATTCAATACAACATCATACAATACAACATCATACAACATTTCTTTTTTTTTTTCTCTCTTTTTTTCACACAACACATTAGCTTCACAAGTCCAGTCTTTCTGGCTTAATGACAGGTCCGCCTGACCTGGTTCGGACAATTGATGGAGACCCTTGTGACCTCTCAGTGGAAACCGCAACAGTGTCTCGTACAGTGACCGGCGGGTCAGCTTGGTCCTGTGTATTGTCGCTGTTGTCGGACGCCATGGGCACAAGATGACGGCGATTTCTCCTGATGGTGCCCTGAGGTCCGCTGATCCGGTAAGATCTGGGTGTCTCGTGTGCGGAAGTTACAGTACCTGATGTCTTGGAGTCTGTTATCCACACGTGATCGCCTGGAGACAGGTGAGGGAGATTTCTCGCCCTGTGTCTGTGGTCGTAGTTGTCAGCGTCCTTCCATCTTCTCTCTCTCTCTTTGCTCTGCACTGCTCGCAGGTCCGGAATGGCTGGCTCAAGCATAGCAGGAAATGAAGGCACCTTGGTGCGCAGCCGCCGGCCCATGAGCAGCTGGGCTGGGCCGTAGCCATTGCTCAGGGGAGTGCTCCTGTAGGCCAGCAGTGCACGGTAAGGATCAGACGCTTTCTTCAACAGGTTTTTGATCGTCTGGACGCCGCGTTCTGATTCGAGCCGTTGCTTTGAGGAGATCGCGGGCTGCTCGTCACATGCTGGAACCCGTACTCTGCTGCAAATGCTGACATTTGGGTACCTGAAAACTGCGCCCCATTGTCCGTGATTAGTATTTCAGGTATGCCATGCCTGGCAAAAATCGACTTGAGGTGCACTATGACATCAGCACACCTGGTCGGGCTCAGCTGTGCAATCTCTATGTACCTAGAGAAATAGTCAACAACAAGTAAGTAGTTAGTAGCCTGACATAGCCCGACCATAATACTGCTGTTCATCCGTATTCATGGTCTGGAGGTTCTTTAACCTGACGCGATTATACTGCGGAGGGGAGGGCATTCACTCCTGGTTTGAAACGATTGGAAAGCTCGTCTAATCAGCTTTGCTTATTGGCCGGTAGACTCTCTACCGATGTAAACACGCCCCAGAGGACCGTTCCCAGACCATGGATACGGATGAACATTCGTATTATGGGCGGGCTATGTCAGGCTAAGTAGTTAGTGTTCTTGAGTGTAAACAGGTCAGCCCCAAGCTTCTGCCATGTCCTGTCTGGCAGCTTGGTAGGCATGAGAGGCTCGGCCGCGTTGCTCCTTTCCTTGACACACGCAGCGCATTTCAGCACCAGCTCTCCGATCTGACTACTGAGCCCCGGCCACCACACTGACTGCTTGGCACGCTCGCGACACTTGACTATTCCCTGGTGCCCCTCATGTATCTTCTCCAGCACACGGTTTCTCATCACTGAGGGGATCACTAGCCTAGTGCCCGCAGTAAAAGTCCATTATGTGTGCTGAGGACGGCTCTTTCAGCCCAGTAGGGTCTCACCAGTGAGTCCAGTCTGCTTCGATCTGGCCAGCCCTCCGCGCAGTATCTCATCACCTGGGAACAGATGCTGTCTGCGCTCAGCTGCATGCGCAGCTCTGACAAGTAAGCCTCGCTTGCTGGTAAGTTTGCCAACACAGAGTCTACATAAATGTTTGTTTCTTCCATCAGGCCATCGCCCTCAGTCACCCCACCAGGCTTCAGCGGAGCCTGGGAGAGTGTGTCTGCAGTCATGAGGCTTTTCCCTGGAACATGTGTGATGGTGTACCTGTACCTCATAAGTCTCATCCTGAATCGCTGTATTCTAGGAGGGAGTGTGTCCAGTGCCTGTCCTCCTAGCAGGCTCACGAGGGGCTTGTGGTCGGTCTCCAGCTGGAAGTGAAGGCCGGTGATGAAGTCACTGAACCGTTCGCATGCCTAGGTCAGGGCCAGCGCTTCTTTTTCCACCTGAGCGTACCTCTGCTCCGTGCTCGTGAGTGCTCTGGACGCATATGCCACCGGTGCCCAGGTGCCCTGCTGTTCCTGAAGGAGAACTCCACCTAGCCCATATGACGAGGCGTCGGCTGAGATCACCATGCCCAGGAAGCTTCTGAGCTCCCTGATGTTTTGTGGCGGATCCATCTCTCTCACAGCGCGTGTCTTTTCAGGGTCCGGTGTCACTCCCTCTGGCGATATGACGTAGCCGAGGAACTTCACTGTCGTCTTACTGAATTCACACTTGGCTGTGTTCAGAGTGATGCCTGCCTCTTGTGCTCTCTGCAACACTGCGTGCACACGGGCGTCGTGCTCTGCTTGCGTGGACCCCCATATGAGGACGTCGTCCATGTGGCAGACGACTCCTTCTAACCCCTCCGTCACCTTCACCATCCGGTTCTGAAAATGTTCCGGCGCTGATGAAATTCCAAATGGGAGGCGGTTATAGAAGTAGCATCCGAATGGGGTGATGAATGTGGTGTAGTGGGCACAGTCTTTGGTCAGTGGAATTTGCCAAAACCCCATGTTGGCGTCGATCTTTGAGAAGACCTTAGCCCTGAGAGCATGCCAAGGGTCTGGTCCACTGACGGAAGAATAAACTTTTCCCTGCATACGGCTTCATTCAGAGGAGTGAGGTCAACGCAGATTCGAACCTCATCACCTCATTATTTTTGGTGCCACCACCATGCCGGAGCACCACTCCGTTGGTTCTTCAATCCGGCTGATGACTCCGAGCTGTTCCATACGCTGGAGCTCCTGTTTTACTTTCCCCATCAGGAGCAGTGGGACGCGTCGAGGCACTTTCAAAGACACAGGCTTAGCATCGGGCTTGAGCTTAATGGTGTATGGCTGCTGTACTAGTCCTAGCCCATCACACAGCTTCGGGTAAGTCTGCTTTACTGAGTCTAAGTCTATATTGTCTATCCTAGCTACCAGTCTGAGGTTGACTGATGCTGGTCTGCTCAGCAGAGCTGTGTTCAGGTGTTTCACTATGTACAAGTCTTCTGTGGTGTGCTTATCCCCACAGTGCAGCACTTCATTGGCTACTCCAACTACAGACAGTGGCACATGCCCAGGCCCAAATAGCGCTTTGTTGCCTGGTGCGAGGCTGCTGGATGCCCCCCCACATATCTGTCTGTACACCTGCTCTGATATGACGGTAACGTCAGCCCCTGTGTCTATCTTGAATTTCACATTAGTGTCTCTGATTGTAACATCAACTGTCCATGCCTGTTTGCCTGCATCTACAGTGCCAAGGAATATGTCTTCCTCTGTATCCTCCGAGACTGCACTCACACGCTTGGCGGACTTACACACTATTCCATAATGCCCACGTTTTACCACATTTATGGCAATCTGCATTCTTAGCAGGGCAATTGAATTTTGCATGAAATGGCGCCTTACCACATCTCTGGCATGACTGTCCTGCCCCCTGTGTGTCTTGCTTGTCCTTGGTCTGTTTAACAGGCTGTTTTTTTGTTTTTCCAGGCTGGCTTTTTACCTCTGTTACTATGCACTGCGTCCACTGTCGCTTTGTTAGCATGCGTTGCATCTCCTCGGATGTCTGTTTGCTGCCGTTTTATGTCCTCCGCTTGCCTGACCATGTTGATGGCTTTCGCTAAGTCCAGCTTACTCTCCATTTGCATTTTCTGCGAGAGTGCACCGTCTTTGATGCCCACCACGATCCTATCACGCAACAACTCCTCGCGAAGTGCTCCATATTCGCAGTCTTCCACGAGTGCATACAAGGCTGTGATGAACGAGTCTGCAGATTCAGTTTGACCTTGTGCTCGCATGTTAAATTTGGCTCGCTGGTATATCACATTCTTTTTAGGTATGAAAAAGTTTGTAAAGCCGTCCTTGACTGAGCTGTATACAAGTCTCTGTTCATTCGTTAACCGCAGCCCTCTTAACACATCATCTGCCTCATCTCCCATGCAGTATATTAGGGTATTCACCTGATTAGCTTGCGACGACTTGTCCAAGTCACTGGCCACTCGGAAACGTTCAAAACGTCTTGCCCATTTTTCCCATTCTTGTGGCTTCGAAAAGTCAAAAGGTTCTGGAGGGTTTATTGAGAACGTTGCTGAAGCGTTAGCACGTGCGTGAGCTTGGGGAATGGCTAGCTCCCGCGCTGCCTCCTGTTGCTCCTGTTGCGACATGCTAAACTGCCTTGACAAACTAAACGTAACTTTACAAATAAAACTTTACGGTCTTCTCATCTAAACACACTCACTTTCCTACGCCT
This sequence comes from Sardinella longiceps, assembly GCA_027497455.2. Classification (NCBI taxonomy): domain Eukaryota; kingdom Metazoa; phylum Chordata; class Actinopteri; order Clupeiformes; family Clupeidae; genus Sardinella; species Sardinella longiceps. Next base: position 94 of record JAODXP020000047.1, on the reverse strand, counting down.
CTGTGACCACTTCTGACACCATGTCGAGTTGGGTTCTTTTATATAATAAGAATACGGCCGAGACTGGGTTTGCCGTGGCTTCCCTTTACTCTTA
>JAODXP020000046.1:371977-384657 GCA_027497455.2 Sardinella longiceps | reverse complement strand
CCAGTCCTCTGGTGACCGCAAAAGCAGTGGTAGCAGTGGAGGTTGTTGTCCAGTTCAGCTATTTCCTTGTCCTCAAGGCTTCCATTGTTGCTACACTGACGTGACAACAGTATGTTCAGCCCGACATTGCTTACTTAGTAACGTAATGCACCGCTGCGGCGCTTTTGAATACGGCCCAGATTGGCAAGTGTGTTGAACATCTCTTAGCTGATTGGCTACCGTGCTCTGTACCTCCTACCTCATTGGCTAGTATGTTGAGCACCTGTTAGCTGATTGGCTAGTGTTGAGCATCGCTTACCTCATTGGCTACTGTGCTCTGTACCTCCTACATCATGGGCTAGTGTGTTGAGACCTGTAAGCTGATTGGCTAGTGTGTTGAGCATGTCTTACCTCATTGGCTAGTGTGTTGAGGAGCTCTTACCTCATTGGCTAGTGTGTTGAGCACCTCTAAGCTGATTGGCTAGTGTGTTGAGCATCTCTTAGCTGATTGGCTAGTGTGTGGAGCACCTCTAAGCTGATTGGCTAGTGTGTTGAGCACCTCTAAGCTGGTTGGCTAGTGTGTGGAGCAGCTCTAAGCTGATTGGCTAGTGTGTGGGGCAGCTCTTACCTCATTGGCTCCGCTGAAGAGGGGCTCTCCTGTGTGCATCTCCACCAGTATGCACCCTAAGGACCACATGTCGATGGCCAGGTCGTACGGCATGCCCAGCAGCACCTCAGGGGAGCGGTAGAAACGGCTCTGGATGTACTGGTAGATCTGAAAGCACACACACACACACACATTAACACACGTGTGGATTTGCAGATTGGTCAACGGTCTCTCCACGTTTCTGACTACGTCACATTGTACCTATAGCTGCCGAAGCAACATTATGGGTGGCGCTTTGGGGTTGCAGAGCAAGGTACTGTATATGTGTGTGTGTGTGAGAGCGTCCATCTGTGTGTGTGTGTGTGTGTATCTTTACCCGTTGCCCTAGCTGACAGGAGCTGCCGAAGTCGACGATCTTGATGGCACTGCGTTTGGGGTTGCAGAGCAGTGTGTGTGTGTGTGTGTGTGTGTGTGTGTGTGTGTGTGTGTGTGTGTGTGTGTGTGTGTGTGTGTGTGTGTGTCTTTACCCGTTGCCCTAGCTGACAGGAGCTGCCGAAGTCGACGATCTTGATGGCGCTGCGTTTGGGGTTGCAGAGCAGGATGTTCTCTGGTTTGAGGTCACAGTGGATGATGCTGAGTTCGGGCGTGGCGAGAAACAGCAGCGCTGTGCACAGCTGCTGGGCGAACTTCCGCGTGAGGTTGAGCGAGACGCCGCGGAAGTTGGTGTTGCGGAGCAGGTCGTACAGGTTGTACGAGAGCATCTCGAACACCAGGCAGAGGTGGTTCCGGAACATAAAATGACGTTTAAGGTGAACTGCAGAAGACAGAGGGGATGCAGAGTTAGTTACCTGTGTAGTACTTTATCTCCACGTTTGTGTGTGTAGGATAGTTACCCATGTAGTACTCAATCTGAGTGAGTGTGTGTGTGTGTGTGTGTGTGCGCGCTAGTTACCTATATAGCACTTGCTCTCTCTCTCTCTCTCTCTCTCTCGTGTGTGTGTGTGTGTGTGTGTGTGTGTGTGTGTGTGTGTGTGTGTGTGTGTGTGTGTGTGTGTGTGTGTGTGTGTGTGTGTGTGTGTGTGTGTGTGTGTGTGTGTGTGTGTGTGTGTGTGTGTGTGTGTGTGTGTGTGTGTGTGTGATGGTTACCTATGTAGTACTTCATCTCCGTGTTTGTGTGTGTGTAGGATAGTTACCCATGTAGTACTCAATCTGTGTCTGTGTGTGTGTGTGTGTCGTGTGTGTGTGTGTGTGTGTGTGTGTGTGTGTGTGTGTGTGTGTGTGTGTGTGTGTGTGTGTGATGGTTACCTATGTAGTACTTCATCTCCGTGTTTGTGTGTGTGTAGGATAGTTACCCATGTAGTACTCAATCTGTGTGTGTGTGGTGTGTGTGTGTGTGTGTGTGTGTGTGTGTGTGTGTGTGTGATGGTTACCTATGTAGTACTTCATCTCCATGTTTGTGTGTGTGTAGGATAGTTACCCATGTAGTACTCAATCTGTGTGTGTGTGTGGGTGTGTGTGTGTGCGCTAGTTACCTATATAGCACTTGCTCTCTCTCTCTCTCTGTGTGTGTGTGTGTGTGTGTGTGTGTGTGTGTGTGTGTGTGTGTGTGTGTGTGTGTGATGGTTACCTATGTAGTACTTCATCTCCGTGTCGTGTTTGTTCATCAGCTCCAGAAGCCGCACCTCAATCTGGGCTTGATTCAAAAAGGCCTTTTTGTTCTTGATGATCTTAATCGCTACCCATTCCTGTTCATGACGGTCATACGCTTTCACCACCTGCACACGCGCACACACACAGGGTAAAAGGTTAAAGGTCATGTGTTCGCTCATGTGTAGAGAAATGAACTACAAAGTATTTCTCTCAAACAATATTTACATTTTAGACACGCACTTCTAGTATTTCGAGACATTTTAATATTCTTAACTGCCTTTCTGATTACATAGTAACCGCCCCCCCCCTCCCCTACACACACACACAAACACAAACACAAACACACACACCAAACACACACACACACAGAGAGCAGACGCCCACCTGGCCGAAGGAGCCTTTTCCTATCAAGGAGTCGATCTCATAGCGGTCCATCCATTTCTCCCCGTTCTTGACGATGTAGTCATAGTTGTCGTCGTCGTAGCCGTCGTTAAACACCTTCCGCTCCTTCTTGTGACTCGAGTCCTCCCCCTGGCCCTGCTGGTGCCGGCGCTTCTTCTTTGCATAATACACCTGCACCACACACACACACACACACACACACACACACAGTTAGTTTCATGTGTGACATGCAGTCAGCAGGTGTGTGTGTGTTGCAGGGATCCAAATGAGCTCCAAACAAGCACCAATGGCCTGCAAATGCTCGTTTAGGTAGATGGGGGAAAAGTGTGTGCATGTGCTTGTATATGTATGTGTGTGTATGTGCATGTGTGAGTGTGTGTTCTCTTGTATATGTATGTGTGTATTTATATGTGTGTGTGTGTTCTCTTGTATATGTATGTGTGTATTTACATGTGTGTGTGTGTTCTCTTGTATATGTATGTGTGTATTTACATGTGTGTGTGTGTGTGTGTGTTCTCTTGTATATGTATGTGTGTGTATGTGCATGTGTGAGTGTGTGTTCTCTTGTATATGTATGTGTGTATTTATATGTGTGTGTGTGTTCTCTTGTATATGTATGTGTGTATGTGCATGTGTGTGTGTGTGTTCTCTTGTATATGTATGTGTGTATGTGCATGTGTGTGTGTGTTCTCTTGTATATGTATGTATGTGTATGTGTGTGTGTGTTGTCTTGCATATGTATGTGTGTGTGCATGTGTGTGTGTGTGTGTTCTCTTGCATATCTATGTGTGTGTATGTGCATGTGTGTGTGTGTGTTCTCTTGTATATGTATGTATATGTGCATGTGTGTGCGTGTTCTCTTGTATATGTATGTGTGTGTGTGTGTGTGTATGTGCATGTGTGAGTGTGTGTTCTTTTGTATATGTATGTGTGTGTATGTGCATGTGTGTTCTCTTGTATATGTGTGTGCGTGTATGTGCATGTGTGTGTGTGTGTGTGTGTGTGTGTCTTCTCTTGCATATGTACTGTATGTGTATGTGTTCTCTTGTATATGTATGTGTGTGTGTGCATGTGTGTGTATGTGTGTTCTCTTGTATATGCATGTGTGTGTGTGTGTGTTCTCTTGTGTATGTATGTATGTGTGTGTGTGCGCATGTGTGTGTGTCTTCTCTTGTATATGTATGTGTGTGTGTGTGTGTGTGTGTCTCTTGTATATGTATGTGTGTGGGTGTGTGTGTGTCGATGTGTGTGTGTGTTCTCTTGTGTGTGCATGTGCATGTGTGTGTGTGTTCTCTTGTATATGTGTGTGTGTGTGTTCTCTTGTATATGTATGTGTGTATGTGCATGTGCATGTGTGTGTTCTCTTGTATGTGTGTGTGTGTGTGTGTGTGTGCGTGCATGTGTGTGTGCGTGCATGTGTGTGTGCGTGCATGTGTGTGTGCGTTCTCTTACTTCATTGATGTGTTTGTAGGTTTTGATCAAGTCTATGGAGAGCTTCCTCAGAGGGGCCAAAGTTGGGTCACGGAAACACTGGGGCATGTGCCTCTGCAACAGGAGAGAGAAGGACATACATCAGATATATAGACACACACACACACACACACACACACACACACACACACGGGCATGTGCCCTCTGCAACAGGACAAAGAACATACATCAGATGTGCGCACGTGCACACGCGCACACACACACACACACAGGCATGGGCTAGTGTGTGTGTGTGTGTATCATGTTTGCCTTAAGTACTCCAAAAGCGTGGCACTCTGATTAAACAGACAATTCCATTTACACTGCACTCTCAATTTACCAACTCCCGGTGTGTTCTCAGAGCGCTTGGACTGGCTGTGTGTGTGTGTGTGTGTGTACCTGGTTGGCAGTGTGTGGCGGTGGCTGTGAGTGGTCGCTGTAGGGCAGTCCAGTGCCAATGGGCAGGAGTGGAGGCGGGGGCTGCAGGTCAGAGCGGTGCTGGTGTGTGTGTGTGTGTGTGTGTGTACCTGGTTGGCAGTGTGTGGTGGTGGCTGTGAGTGGTCGCTGTAGGGCAGTCCAGAGCCAATGGGCAGGAGCGGAGGCGGGGGCTGCAGGTCAGAGCTGAGCTGTGCTGGTGTGTGTGTGTGTGTGTGTGCGTGTGTGTGTGCGTGTGTGTGTACCTGGTTGGCAGTGTGTGGCGGTGGCTGTGAGTGGTCGCTGTAGGGCAGTCCAGAGCCAATGGGCAGGAGTGGAGGCGGGGGCTGCTGGTGTGCTGGTGTGTGTGTGTGTGTGTGTGTGTGTGTGTGTACCTGGTTGGCAGTGTGTGGCGGTGGCTGTGAGTGGTCGCTGTAGGGCAGTCCAGTGCCAATGGGCAGGAGTGGAGGCGGGGGCTGCAGGTCAGAGCGGTGTGTGTGTGTGTGTGTGTGTGTGTGTGTACCTGGTTGGCAGTGTGTGGCGGTGGCTGTGAGTGGTCGCTGTAGGGCAGTCCAGAGCCAATGGGCAGGAGTGGAGGCGGGGGCTGCAGGTCAGAGCTGTGCTGGTGTGTGTGTGTGTGTGTGTGTGTGTGTGTGTGTGTGTGTGTGTGTGGGTACCTGGTTGGCAGTGTGTGGCGGTGGCTGTGAGTGGTCGCTGTAGGGCAGTCCAGAGCCAATGGGCAGGAGCAGTGGCGGGTGCTGGTGTGTGTGTGTGTGTGTGTGTGTGTGTGTGTGTGTGTGTGTGTGTGTGTGTGTGTGTACCTGGTTGGCAGTGTGTGGCGGTGGCTGTGAGTGGTCGCTGTAGGGCAGTCCAGAGCCAATGGGCAGGAGTGGAGGCGGGGGCTGCAGGTCAGAGCTGTGCTGCTGGTGGCGGTCACTGGGCTGCTGGAGAGAGTGCGGCATGGGAGCAGCCATCTGAAGACCAGCAGCATGGAAAGAAAAAGAGGCTTCCAGCCGGACAGGTGAAGTTTTGCATGCTGAGGTCCCTCCTCCTGGAACGCCACACAGAGAACACACACACACACCGTTAATACACACACACACTTATGCTGAGGTCCCTCCTCCTGGAACAGCACACAACCCGTTAATACATACACACACATTTAGGCCTATAACAACACAGGAAACACACAAACTGTTACTTTCCAGTAACCAAACAAAAATATCGGCTGAACAAACAAAAAAGTGAAAGGGACTCAAGTCTAGGGCTTTTATCCAATAATAAATATCAAGCACAAAAGGAAAACATATAATAATAAATATCAAGCCCAAAAGGAAAACATATAATAATAAATATCAAGCACAAAAGGAAAACATATAATAATAAATATGAAGCACAAAAGGAAAACAAAGGTCAAACACAGCCAGGCCAGGCCGCACACAGGCCAGGAAGCCACCCGGGCACCAAAGTCTCTCTGAAGCCGTTTCCAGACCGGCAAGCCCAAAGCCCAAACCAATTTAGTTCTGCACAAGCTCATTTTCACTTGATTTCCCTCATTTTCCCCACTAAGGTTTCTTTGGCTTGGGTTTCATTTCCACTTTGACCCCAACTGACCAAGTTTGCGGTTCCCGAACGCTCGACTCTTGGTGTGAACACGACGTCTGGTTCAAGATGAGGTGTGGGAACCACCACCAGCACAGCTCTCTGTCGGTGTGACAGCGCTATCAGAGTCTCTCCCTCAACTGCCAGGACACACACACACACGGAAAAGGCCGCAAACAGGCAAGGAAGCCACACGGCAACCAAAGTCTCCCCAAAACTCACTGCCGACACACACACACACACACACACACACACACACACACACACACACACACACACACACACACACACACACACACACAGGCAGGCAACCAAAGTTCCTCTGAGAGTGTCTCCTCAGACTCAGTATCAGGAGTGCAGTGGTCTGAATCCAGTAGCCCACTGGCAACAGGTTTCACCTGAAACATGACTGGGCTAAAGGACAGGCACCCCCTGTAGGGGTGTGTGTGTGTGTGTGTGTGTGTGTGTGTGTGTGTGTGTGTGTCCAGTGGCCCACTGACAACAGGTCTCAGCTGAAACATGACTGGGCTAAAGGACAGGCAGCGCAGCGCAGCAATGGGGAAAAGACACCACCTAGAGGTAATGAGGAACATGACACCCCCACACCAAAATGGTGACTCCAGTCTCCAGAGCACAATAAGCTCTCAAACATGTCAAATAGCCTAATACTAAAGCACAAGACTCAGAGACTCCATATGATATGAATCTCCAGCACAGTGGACACTGGATGGCCACTCTAACGCTGCGGGGTAGAGAGTCCATGGACACACAGCTGGGACAGCAGCAGCAAAGCACAGCTGTACCTGAACCAACACACCTCTACAGCATGCAGCAGCACACAGCGCACACACACACACACACACACACACACACACACACACACACACACACACAGAAAAGCACAGCCAGAGTACAGTATGGCAAACACAGCACACACCACTCACACACACACACACACACGTACACACACACAGGTGGGGTTGGGAAGATCAGATCAGAGCACTCTATGGCCGACTGGTCAGGCCTAACAAGAGCATCAGACAGGAGATCAGAGCGCTCTATAGCCGACTGGTCAGGCCTAACAAGAGCATCAGACAGGAGATCAGAGCGCTCTATAGCCGACTGGTCAGGCCTAACAAGAGCATCAGACAGGAGATCAGAGCGCTCTATGGCCGACTGGTCAGGCCTAACAAGAGCATCAGACAGGAGATCAGAGCGCTCTATGGCCGACTGGTCAGGCCTAACAAGAGCATCAGACAGGAGATCAGAGCACTCTATGGCCGACTGGTCAGGCCTAACAAGAGCATCAGACAGGAGATCAGAGCGCTCTATGGCCGACTGGTCAGGCCTAACAAGAGCATCAGACAGGAGATCAGAGCACTCTATGGCCGACTGGTCAGGCCTAACAAGAGCATCAGACAGGAGATCAGAGCACTCTATGGCCGACTGGTCAGGCCTAACAAGAGCATCAGACAGAGATCAGAGCACTCTATGGCCGACTGGTCAGGCCTAACAAGAGCATCAGACAGGAGATCAGAGCACTCTATGGCCGACTGGTCAGGCCTAACAAGAGCATCAGACAGGAGATCAGAGCACTCTATGGCCGACTGGTCAGGCCTAACAAGAGCATCAGACAGGAGATCAGAGCACTCTATGGCCGACTGGTCAGGCCTAACAAGAGCATCAGACAGGAGATCAGAGCGCTCTATGGCCGACTGGTCAGGCCTAACAAGAGCATCAGACAGGAGATCAGAGCGCTCTATAGCCTCTGTCTACCGCAAAGACGTGCTACCGCTCATCATGCAAGAGATCTTGATATCAAATTGGATTTCAGACATCACTAGCCTACTTACTAGGACTAATTGCACTTTATGTCCTAGACTAGTACTTGTGATGTCTGAAATACAGTTAATACAGCCTAAACATCTTAGTTGGATCTCGAATTTTAACTCCAAATGTGCAAGAAGTTTTTTTTGGAGAAACGCAATTTCTGTCTTCTTGCACTTTACTGTTGCAGAGTTTGATGACCAAAGTTGGCTTTGGCTTTGACTTTTTGACTTGACACTAAAACAAAGCCAAACAGGAGTTCCCTCTCCTATTCGCTCTACCAGCCATAAACCAGCCAATCAGCAGAGGTCGCTCTATGTCTCCCGCGCTTCTCAAAGGCCTCAACTCCATCCCATCCCAGCCCAACCAGAGTGTGTGTGTGTGTGTGTGTGTGTGTGTGTGTGTGTGTGTGTGTGTGTGTGTGTGTGTGTGTGTGTGTGCGTGCGTGCGTGCTCTACCGGCCGTAAACCAGTCAGTCAGCAGAGGTCGTTCTACGTCTCCTGTGCTTCTCAAACTGCTCACATTTTGCACAAAGATGCTCAAAGGCGTCATGGCAACGTGCGGGAACTATAACTCCATCCCATCCAGAGGGGCGATGCCCTGGGGTTGGTGGAGTGTGTGTGCGTGTGTGTGTGTGTGTGTGTGTGTGTGTGTGTGTGTGTGTGTGTGTGTGTGTGTGTAGCCCCTGGGCCTCACCAGGCCTGACAGCCCCTCTGCTGCTCACATGGAGGCTGGTTTATGACGCGGCCTGCAGTGGCACTGGGCGGCCACAAGGGGGCTCCAGAACCCAAGCAGCAGCAGCAGCAGCAGCGCTGTTTAGATGGCTGTCTGTCTGTCTGTCTGCCTGTCTGTCTGTCTGTCTGTCTGCAAACATCCCAGTAGCCATCTGATTCACTGAGGGCTGCATGCCACTCACTAATATTAAATAGCTCAAGAGATGCTAAATTAGTCTGAACATTCAAGCATACTGCTTCACTCACTCACACACACACACACACACACAGAGCGCAAGTGTTGAGCTCCCAGACGGCTTGCAGAGACAGCCACCCAGGCTGCCATGGTCTCCTTACAGCCAATGAGGAGATGAGCTGCCTGGACACACACACACACACACACACACACACACACACACACACACACACCACACACACACACACTACAGTAGCTCCATGTAGACACACATTTTAAAACCTTCCATGGGATTTCATTTGGGAGCTCAGGAAATCAGACTGGTAGCAAAAGGGCGCATAGCCACTGGAATAGCACTACTGTAGGTCAATACAAGCACTAAATTATATTAATAACAACAACAGTGCATAGCCACTAGAATAGCACTACTGTAGGTCAATACAAGCACTAAATTATATTAATAACAACAACAGTGCATAGCCACTGGAATAGCACTACTGTAGGTCAATACAAGCACTAAATTATACTAATAACAACAACAGTGCATAGCCACTGGAATAGCACTACTGTAGGTCAATACAAGCACTAAATTATATTAATAACAACAACAGTGCATAGCCACTGGAATAGCACTACTGTAGGTCAATACAAGCACTAAATTATATTAATAACAACAACAGTGCATAGCCACTGGAATAGCACTACTGTAGGTCAATACAAGCACTAAATTATATTAATAACAACAACAGTGCAGTAATAAATCCACATATTATCTAATTCAACATTAAGATAGATTGTAAAATCAAGTCCATATCATTCCCATGATAAAAAAATAATTCTTGGAGATATAATATATATTTTTTTTATATTATTTTATTTTTTGTGCATGTGTATTTTGTGAGCAAAATGATAAAGGCAGCTATTCTCTCTCCTCTCTTCTTCTCTTCTCTTCTCTTCTCTTCTCTCTCTCATGCCTCAGCATCTCTCTCTCCAGTAACACAATACAGCTCAGCTCAGCACAGCACTGCTACAGCGATAGCTACGGCTACAGCTCCTGCTACAGCCCAGCCTCACTCTCATTCTCCCTCTTCCTCTCTCTCTCCCTCCCTCCCTCTTCCTCTCCTTCTCCCGTCTCTCTCTCGCTCTCTCCCTCTCGCTCCAGCCCTGCACTATTCACAATCCCAGCAACAGCAGCTAATTAGCATAGCCTATCAGCAGGAAGATACAGTGTGATTTGGCAAGCCCATCAATGGACAAGCCAATCAGAGAAGAGTATGCAAATAACCTACTTTTGTTGCCAGGGCAGAGTGGCTTCCATTTGCCAATAAGAAAACAAGAAATAAACAAGAAATCAAATTGAACTTTGGCACACTTTGGTGCTGGTACAGAGAGAGAGAGAGAGAGAGAGGAGAGGAGAGAGAGAGGAAGGAGGAGAGAAGAGAGGAGAGGAGAGGAGAGGAGGGGGAAATGTGCGACTGACTCGACTCGACTGGGCTCGGCTCGGCTAGGAGCTCAGGATCTCACTAGCACACGGCTACTCAAGGACCGATACACACTCCTCTGACCTGGCCAAGGCGGGGCAAACACAATACACACACACACACACACACACACACACACACACACACACACACACACAGTTCTCAAAACGCCACCACATCAGCCACCTACAGGGGCAAATAAATAACATAGAAAATATTATATTTAAAGAAAGCTTAAAAAAAAATAAAAATATATATATATACACACACATGACGGATACACAAGTAGCATGTAGGCCTGTATATAAATATAAAGCCTAGCCTATAGGCCTATATATGTACATAAATATATATTTAAATATTGTTTCATTGCTGGCCAATACCAGTCCAAGGCTTCATCCCTGCCCCCCTTAGAAGCACACACACACACACACACACACACACACACACGCACACAGCAGAAGAAGCTTTCTCAATCTGGTTTATCAAACGACCCAGACAGGCAACCTGAAATCTAATAGATGAAATAAACGGGGGTCCAATGCAAGCGGTGTGTGTGTGTGTGTGTGTGTGTGTGTGTGTTTAAGACCCTTGCCAGTGCCCACTGTGTTGTTGTGTGTGTGTGTGTGTGTGTGTTTAAGACCCTTGCAGCAGTAGCCTACTGCTCAGTTGCGAATGCTGTGTGAGGTGTGTGTGTGTGTGTGTGTGTGTGTATTGGGTGCAGCCAGACTGTAGCCTACAGTAGCCCATTTACAGTGAGGCCGGGGGTAAGAGCAGTCTCCTAGCCAGGCCATTCTGCCCGCCACACACACACACACACACACACACACACACACACACACACACACCCCCTAATGCATAAAACACAGAGGATCTTGTCCTGCATCATGAAGGCCATGGCTGAGCCAGTCAAATTTCACTATGGTTTTGGTCGTCCACCTGCAACACACACACACACACACACACACACACACACACGCACACACACACTGGTCTGTATGCTGCCCCTCCTCTGGTTCAGCTCCAGCTGGGAGCCCCGTGGGGGAGTCACTGGGAGCAGTGAAGGAGCTCCACTCTGCACGGGCCCCGACACACACACACACACACACACACACCTCCAGACAGGCCCCTACACACAAACACACAGCTCCAGACAGGCCCCTACACACACACACACACCTCCAGACAGGCCCCTACACACACACACACCTCCAGACAGGCCCCTACACACACACACACAGCTCCAGACAGGCCCCTACACAAACACACACCTCCAGACAGGCCCCTACACACACACACACACACACACACACACACACACAGAGCTCCAGACAGGCCCCTACACACACACACACGCAGCTCCAGGCAGGGCCCTACACACCTACACACACACACACACACACACACACACCTCCAGACAGGCCCCTACACAAACACACAGCTCCAGACAGGCCCCTACACACACACACACACACACACAGCTCCAGATAGGCCCCTGCACATGTGCACATACACACGCACACACACACACACACAGTTTCAGAGAGGCCCCTATACACACACACACACACACACACACCTCCAGACAGGCCCCTACACATGCGCAAAAACACGCACACACACAGAGGTTCAGACAGGCCATTACACACGCGCACACACACAAAGCTTCAGAAGGGCTCCCACACACACACACACAGAGCTTCGATGGGCCCCTACACACACACAGAGCTTCAGAAGGGCCCCTACACACACACACAGAGCTTCGATGGGCCCCTACACACACACACACACACACACAGAGCTTCGATGGGCCCCTACACACACACACACCCACACACACAGAGCTTCGATGGGCCCCTACACACACACAGCTTCAGACAGGCCCCCACACACACACACACACACACACACACACACACAGCTTCGCCAGGCCTCTACACACACACAGAGCTTCAGACAGGCCCCTACACACACACACACACACACACACACACACACACACACACACACAGCTTCGCCAGGCCTCTACACACACACACACAGAGCTTCAGACAGGCCCCTACACACACACACACAGAGCTTCAGACAGGCCCCTACACACACACACACACAGAGCTTCAGACAGGCCCCTACATACACACACACAGAGCTTCAGACAGGCCCCTACACACACACAGAGCTTCAGACAGGCCCCTACACACACACAGAGCTTCAGACAGGCCCCTACACACACACAGAGCTCCAGACAGGGCAGTACACACACACACACAGCTTAAGACCGGTCCCTACAGGCACACACACACAGCTTCAGACGGGCCCACACACACACAGAGCTCCAT
>JAODXP020000046.1:339769-360583 GCA_027497455.2 Sardinella longiceps | reverse complement strand
TACGCTGTTTCCGCTTCCGCATTCGCAAGTCGTAGCCTAAGTCTAGTTTGTTGCTCGTGGTAGATAACCTGCATCTCGATTTTATTTTATTTTACAGTATTTATTTCAAAGTTTTTTACTATGAGCCTGCAGCTTTCAATACGGTCCTAGTCTTTATTAGACCGTTTCTGACTGTCACCTCCTTTATCGGATGCTATTTAGTTGGCCCAGCCCCAACGCTCGGGCCCGAGGTAATTTAAAGACTGTTAACGTTAGACCGGGATATTAAGTTATCAAAACATTCCTGGACACCCTAACACAACCCAAGACAATTCAAAATGTCATTATCTCCAGAATCAATGCTATTCTCAAAAGCACTTAAGCAGATCGCTCACCTGAAGGATGAAATAAAAAGGTTGGACATGGAGCTTCAGAAGAAGGAGTCGGTGCTGTCTCGCTGCATAGCGGTGGCCACAGAACAATCCAGGCTACTTGCTTCGACCAGTGCTGCCGCACAGGACACCATTCTATGGGATCCCTCCACCTGCCCTCGTAAATTCACCTCGACTCCTCAACCATGGTCAGAGGTTGTGATCCGAGGACACCGTAGAGCGGCCGATAGAGGCAAACCCGATGGCAGTAATGCCCTGTCTGGAGCTCTCCAAACGGTTCGATGTCCTGTCTGTAGAGCCGTCTGATGATCCGGGGGAATCAACCTCACTCCCGCTCAATGGTCTCCAGGAACCGGCGGCGCTCCAGCCGTCGGTGGCCACCAAACCGTCATCACCGCTCCCGACGGATAAATGTCCATCCGACTCAACTCCACCACCGGCTGGTGCTCCTTCTGACCGGCCGACGAAGGCTGCCATGCCAGATGTGCCGGCTGCTATCCTGCCCCTCGAGGTTCCGGCGCTGCCCTCCATCCAGTCTGTCTCTCCATCGCTGGATGACCCACCTCCTCGCGCGGTCTCAGGAGGCGCACGACCTCGGCAGAGGCGACCGAGGAGCTCCCCGTCGGAGGCTGCTAAAGGCGGCCGTCTCCCGGCGATCCGTGGGCCATCACCTGCAGCCTGCTGATCCACCGTTGAGAGATCTGCCCTCTCCATCTGGGCCTGGTTTGACGGCTGCAGCATCCCAATCAACGGAGCTTCCTCCACCCGGCCCTGGGTCCGTCAGTGAGACCAGGGTGTCACAGCAGCATGCAGCCGACACACTCCGGCATGGCTGTCAACCTCTCCCCCCGACTGCACTGTTAATCGGGGACTCCATCATCAGAAAGGTGCGTCTTTCCAACACTATCACCCACTGCTTGCCCGGTGCCACTGTTCCAGTGCTGAAGGGCGAACTTAAATCCCTACTGCCCACTCTTCCAACGTCTGTTTCCACAATAATCATACACGTGGGTACTAATGATGTAGCCATAACACAGGCACAGTCGGAGCATGTTAAATCTGCTTTTATGGACCTTTTTAACTTTTTAAAGTGCACAGGGAAAAATGTTTTTATATCCGGCCCCATTCCCACTTTTCGTCGGGGCGACATGAGGTTCAGTAGAGTGCACAATCTCTACACATGGCTTCGTGCCGAATCCCGTGTCCAAAAGCTGGGCTTTATTGACAATTTTGACCTGTTCTGGGAACGTGCCTCTTTTTACTTCAGGGACGGGATCCACCCAAGCGCTGTGGGAATTCAAAAACTCACTGAACACCTAAAGCTTGTTACACATCCACACCTGAGTCGCAAATGACTGCTCAAGCGAAAAGACTTCCCACACACCCCCGTTCCACCTCCGGCACACTACACTGTTGAAAATATTGACAGCGCCCTCTGCTGTCCGTCACAACTTCCCATTCCCGTAATCACCCGCCCAAGACTGCCAAAAGAAAAATCACGCACAGGGGTGAACTTGTCAAATCTCTACCCCTTTCCACTCCAACAAACGAAGTCTGTTCCAGTTACCCCTTCACCTGTCAATGCAAAACTTTGCCTTCTGAATATCAGATCACTTTGTAACAAATCTTTTTTAATTAATGAGCTTATTTGCACTTATGAACTTGATTTCTTAGTTTTAACTGAAACATGGCTTGAACCAGCAACAAGTACCCTCACCCTTATTGAATCTGCCCCCTCAAACTTTGATTTCATGTGTGCCAACAGAGATGGGAAAAAAGGTGGTGGTTTAGCCACGATTTATAAATCCACCTTCCAGTGTAAACAAATGTCACTAGGGGTTTTTACATCATTTGAATATCTGTGTGGACTTGTTAAGCTTTCTCCTAATATTTTATTATTGTCTATCTATAGACCTCCAAAGCAATCAGCCAAAGTCTTTCTTGACGAATTAGGTGAACTACTGTCATCTGTGTGTATGGAGTTCGACTGTATTGTCATTTCAGGGGATTTTAACCTTCACATTGATGATCCCGAAAACACATATGCCATGGAACTTCTTACTCTGATCGATAATTTTAATTTAACACAACATGTAAAGGGTCCAACACACAGTCATGGTCACACTCTCGACCTTGTTATTACAAAAGGTCTGTCTGTCTCTGCAACTGTCATGGACTTGGCATTATCTGATCATTTTGGTGTTTTCTTTGATGTCTGTATACCTCCCTCTAATCCAAGTAGACCAGTGACCATAGCAAAGAGAACCATAAGCAATGACACTGGTGCTCTTTTCCAGCAAGCACTATCACAGGCTCAGAGTCATTCATCTGACTCAGCCAATGAGCCTGTGAGTACTTTTAACCTCCAAATGACTCAAATTATGGATGCTATTGCTCCATTGAAATGTAAAAATTACAGACAGACAGATTTCTCCTTGGAAACTGAATCCAACTGTCAAGCTCTTAAAGAGAGAATGCCGGATAGCGGAAAGAAAATGGCGAAAATCTAAACTCCACATTGATTACCAGATTCTTAAAGAAAAGCTCCGCCTACATAACTCGGAAATTGCCATGGCCAGAGAGTGCTACTTTTCCACCATTATAAATAAGAATCTGAATAATACCCGTGCATTGTTTTCTACTGTGGAGAAGTTAACAAATCCGCCATTGCAAATAGCACCTGAGCTTCTCTCAGCTGACGGATGCAATAAATTTGCATCTTTCTTCCAAAACAAAATTGAGAAAATTCGCAGTAACATATCATCCCAACTGAAAATGACCCAGGAACTGGACCTCTCACCTACAATAGGGAAGACGGTGATGTCAGAGTTCAGTAGCATTGACCTTGCAACTCTAGAAAAAACAGTTTTTAGCATCAGTTCTTCCACCTCTGAACTAGATGTTTTACCCACCCATTTTTTTAAAACTGTCTTTTATCTCATAGCTGCAGAGGTACTCACAGGGCCGCTGCTAAGGTTTTGGAGGCCCTAAGCTTAACTGGTCAGGGAGGCCCCCCCCCCCCCAAAAAAAAAAAAAAAAAAAAACAAAAGCAAAGACTTCGAAGTTCCGTTAAGTTAGCAAAACAATTAACGTTAGCCTAAACGGACTTACCGGCCAGGGATGCACGGGCGTCTTCTTTTTGCTTCTTTTTCTTTCGCTTTTCAGCACCAGATTCATGCTGTCTCTTCATTATTAGATGTCAACGATGTTGACACATTTACTGAACATTTGCACAGCAGAATCTTGCAATTTGCAGTTTTCTAACGTTGCTGCTTGCTGCTTCAATCAAAGCCGACACAACAAACTCAAAGACGCAATTTGGGATGTACCATTTCAGGGAATAGGGGTGGGTAGGACTATCTTTGTATATTAGGCAAAACTGTTAATTTGCTTGAATTGTATGATGAGTTACGCAATTTTTAACAAAAAATGATGGGCCTATTCATTACTAATTCATATATTTTTGCAATGTAACTATTATCATGACATTTTTTAGTAAAGCTCAAAATTGGAGGCCCCCCGAGGCCCTGCCAAGTGGTTGAGGCCCTACGCACCTTGCGTACTCTGCGTATGGGGAACGGCGGCCCTGGGTACTCAACATTGTAAACACATCGCTACAGACTGGTACATTTCCCCAGCCTCTAAAAACAGCAGTTGTAAAGCCATTACTGAAGAAAAGGAATTTGGATGCATATGTTAAACAATTACAGGCCAATATCCAACCTAGCTTTTATTGGGAAAGTAATTGAAAAAACTGTTTTTAATCAATTAACTGTCTTTCTGAATTCTAACAACTGCTTCGACAACTTTCAGTCAGGCTTCCGGTCCAACTACAGTACCGAAACTGCCTTAATCAAAGTGGTGAATGATATCCGGCTTAACAGTGATACAGGGAAATCCTCCGTCTTGGTACTACTGGATCTTAGCGCAGCTTTTGATACTGTAGACCATGACATACTGCTGCACAGGCTAGAATACTGGGTAGGTTTCTCAGGCACAGTAATTGCATGGTTAAAATCTTACCTGCAAAATAGGCGTTTTTATGTATCCATTGGCAGCTACTCCTCAGAGACCATGCCCCTGACCTGTGGTGTTCCCCAGGGGTCTATCCTGGGACCACTATTATTCAACTTATACATGCTGCCCCTAGGACACATCCTCAAGAACAATGCCATCAGCTATCACAGCTATGCTGATGATACCCAGGTATATCTAGCCTTGTCACCATCTGACTATGGTCCCCTGGACTCTCTTCTTAGGTGTCTAGACCAAATAAATAACTGGATGACACAGAACTTCCTGCAATTGAACACTGACAAGACAGAGGTGATAATTTTTGGGAAAAAAGAGGAAAGGCTTAGAATTGCCGCCCATCTTAAAGCTAAAGGTCTTCAACCAAGAGACACTGTGAAGAACCTGGGTGTTGTCCTTGATAGCGACCTAAGCTTTAGTAGCCATATGAAAACAGTCTCAAAATCGGCTTTTTACCACCTGAAAAACATAACAAAATTAAGAAACCTCATGTCTGAGCAGGATTTAGAAAAACTTATCCACGCTTTTATCACCAGCAGAGTAGACTACTGCAATGGCCTTTTTACCGGACTGCCCAAGAAAACCATCAGAGAGTTACAGCTAATACAGAATGCAGCAGCAAGGGTGCTTAAAAGGGCCAAAAGGACTGAACATATTACCCCAATCTTGAAGTCCCTACATTGGCTCCCAATTAATCAGAGAATTGATTTTAAAGCACTTTTACTTGTTTTTAAATCACTGAATGGGTCTGGACCGCAGTACCTCGCCGACATGTTCCATCAGTATACACAGCCTAGGTCCCTCAGATCACAAAATCAACATCTTTTGACAAAACCCTCTGTGCGGACCAGGTCAGGCGAGGCTGCTTTTAGTTTTTATGCAGTCCAACTATGGAACAACCTCCCTCAACATATTAAGACTGCCCCCTCCATACCCATTTTTAAATCGCTGCTTAAAACCAAGCTGTTTTCAGATGCCTTCTGCAGTTTTTAGTTTTCTATTTTAATTTCCTATTTTAATTTTTCATTTCAACTTTCCTTTTAATCTTTTTATTCACTGTTTTACCTATTTATTCATCTATTTATTTGTTTTTTACTTATCTATTTTATTTTATTTCATTTTATTTCAAACGTATCTATTCTTCTATTTATTTCTTGTTTTAACCATGATTCCATACATGGTTTTTATTCTACTATTTTCTTTTTTATCTTTAATCTTTATTTATTCATTTTATTAACCTATTTTATTTAATTAATTTCTCCTTATTTTTATCTTACACTGCCAAGTCCTAGTCCATGACAATACAAGTTGCTTACCTGCGTACCTACAGTATGTCACCCTTGTTTTGTGTTTTAATTTGAACGATTTCTGACCTGACTGTTGGCTGCTATTGTTTGTTTTAATTGCTTTTGCCTTTGCTTTTTGCTTTTATCTGCTCTTTTGGCATGGTTTCTGTTTTATTAGAGTGCATTGAAAATGCACTCTACTGTTCTTACTTTACTTCTTATTAGAGTGCATTGAAAATGCACTCTATTGTTCTTCTAATCTTCTTATTATTATTTTTCTTCCACGCACCTAATTTGGCATCAACCATTTCACGTAGAAACCTCATTCAACCTTCATCATATAGATCATACTTCATAGTTTATTGCTATGTCTTTTTTACTTTGTAACTTTTATACTTTTGAAACTATGACGATTTTAAACTTTTTAAAATTCCCCATAGCCTTAACATTAGCAGCCTAGCAACTGAATAGCAACCACTTCAAATATCCTAGCAACTGCCTAGCAACCACATAGCAACCACTTCCACACTTGAAACTTAGCAACCACCATGGCAACTGACTTGATTTACCTAGCAACCACCCTAGCAACCACTTCACCTACCCTAGCAACAGCCTATCAATCATCTTAGGTACCTAACAACAACTTAGCAACCACTTCCACAAACTACAATCCTCTCACATAAGACTACAGATTTAGTTCAACTTCCGGATGTCATCAACTATGCGTCCTCTCAGCCGGTTCCTGTCCGCAACTGTTTCAAATTAAAAGTCCTCATCATACTAATTTGATGGAAAATGATTTTACTATTCAACTGTTCAACCATTCCAACTATGAACTGTCATCAACTATGACTCCTGTCAACTGTTTCCTCTGGCCACAATTATTTAAAAATAAAAGTCCTCAGTGGGGGGGTGGCTAGTTAGCATGCTAGTTAGCATAGTTAGCATGCTAATTAGCATTTTTGGTTTTTGATGCTATTCAACTCAGCTAAGTCTTGTGATCATCATGCTAGCATTATTAGCATGTTAGCTTAGCTAGCATGCTAATTAGCATTTTTGGTTTTTCATGCAGTTCAACTCAGCTAAGACTTCTGATCATCATGCTAACATTATTAGCATGCTAGCTAGCATGGTTAGCATGCTAATTAGCATTTTTGTTTTTTTGATGCTATTCAACTAAGCTCTAAGTCTTGTGATCATCATTGTAGCATATTTAACATGCTAGTCAACAGTTTTGATGCTAATTAACATATATGATAATTTATGCTAGTCAACTTATCTGTCATGTGTTTCAAACTTCTCAGCTAATTAACTGTTCAACTTTTTCCAACTGTCAGTCATCAAATTATGCCTCCAGTCATCTAAATTTGTTGCAATTATATTTCCTGAAATGATTTGCAACACAATCAACTAAAACAGCAACTGCATTTTCAATGCGCTCGTAATTTCTCTGAAATTACATTCTCTAGTTATTATTATAGGTTATTATTATTCTTTAACGCAACTAATTCAGCTCTAACCGCTCAACGTAGAAACTTCATTCAAACTGCGTTGCGAAGGTCTTACTGATTACTCGTTTGCTTTGTAACTTTCAACTTTGTAACTTTTATACTTTTAAAACTATGACTATTTTAAACTTTTAAAATTTTCCCCATTGACTTAACATTGAGCTGTTTAGAGTGAGGCTAGAGTGGGTGATGTCATAGTGGGGCCTTAGCCAATCATCTTGGGGATATGCAAATTTTCACCCGGTGATAACCAATCAGTGGTGACCTGCTTCAACCCATACAGTCTATGGCTTCAACTGTCATTTTTTAAACTATAGGACATTTAAACTGCTCAACTATTCACCTGTCAATCAATTCAACTGTGAACTGTCATCAACTATAACTCCTATCAACTGTTTCCTCTGGCCACAACTATTTCAAAATAAAAGTCCTCGATGGCGGGATGGCTAGTTAGCATGCTAGTTAGCTTAGTTAGCATGCTAATTAGCATTTTTGTTTTTTGATGCTTATTCAACTCAGCTAAGTCTTGTGATCATCATGCTAGCATTATTAGCATGTTAGCTTAGTTAGCATGCTAATTAGCATTTTCGTTTTTTGGTGCTATTCAACTCAGTTAAGTGTTGTGGTCATCATGCTAGCACTTATTAGCATGCTAGCTAGCATGGCTAACATGCTAATTAGCATTTTAAGTTTTTGATGCTAATCAACTCGGTTAAGTCTTGTGGTCATCTTGCTAGCACTTTTAGCATGCTAGCTAGCATGGCTAACATGCTAATTAGCATTTTTAGTTTTTGATGCTATTCAACTCGGTTAAGTCTTGTGGTCATCATGCTACCACTATTAGCATGCTAGCTAGCATGGCTAGCATGCTAACTAGCATTTTTAGTTTTTAATGCTATTCAACTCGGTTAAGTCTTGTGGTCATCATGCTACCACTATTAGCATGCTAGCTAGCATGTCTAGCATGCTAATTAGCATTTTTACTTTTTGATGTTATTCAACTCAGCTATGTCTTCTGATTATTATGCTAGCATTATTACCATTCTAGTTAACGTGGTTAGCATGCTAATCAGCATTTTTGTTTTTTGATGCTATTCAACTAAGCTAAGTCTTGTTATCATGTTAGTCAACTTAACTGTCATGTGGTTCAAACTTCTCATCTAATTAACTGTTCAACCATTTCAACTGTCAGTTATCCAATTATGCCTCCAGTCATCTAAAAAATCATTTTCAATGCACTCGTAATTTCTCTGAAATTGCATTCTCTAGTTTTTGTTTGTTTTTTTGTTTTTTCTGTGAAGCACATTGAGTTGCCACTGTGTATGAAATGCACTATATAAATAAACTGCCTTGCCTTGCCTTGCCTTGAAGAGGGATACATTTTCTTTTATAAGAAGGGTATTTTAGCCTTACTTACGTTTTGAAGTGGAGGTGAGATTTCACGGTGTCGTTCTCATGCTGCTGTTTTCCCCGAGTCCTGATGTCAACTTCATATCCAGTGGGCTAATTATCCGATAACAAAGACTCGGTAGATGGTAGACATGACAAGGAATTAAATTAATGATCGTTTGGTAAAATACAAACTTTGAAGAGAGAAGGAGCTAAGTCAGTACTCTGTGTTGAGATCACGAGGTCAGGCTTCTGCGTCTGTGTGCACACAGGGGCAAAGTTCTTACCGCACCTGATTGCTTGTTTGTGCATTTACGAGCGCTCATTCAATGTGAAAACGCAAGTATTTGCCCTTTGAGAACTTAGAGGGCATAATTGACTTTTTTGGTCAAAATGTAGTTATATTATATCACCTGTATACAGTATAGTGGTACAGTTAGGGCATAACTGTATTTGACCAAAATATATATTTATAAAGTACAGTAGGCCTATATTGTGTTATCCATCATAAGCAGGTGAAATCAGGGCCTACAGAAAGTAGCACAAGAGCAACCTGGTTTAGTTTTGGCTCTCCTGTAAAGTTGGTGAAATGTCACTTATGCGCTTTAGATGCTCAGCCCTCTATAATTTGTCAATGTTTGATTTAAAAAAGAGAAAACTTACATTAGTGGTTCGCCTTGACCCGCTGTTCTGGGATCAGTTTATCTGATGCAAGCAGAGGCTTTATGTGTTATCACTTCAGAATAATCACATTAGAGTTGCCCCCTCAATTCTATGAAAACCTCCTCCTGTCTCCTCTCCCATGAGTCTCAGGTCCCGATAGTAGATGGATGGATTCAAAGTAAACCTCTGTTTTTCCCCTGCATTCCAGATTCCTGCTCTCAATTCTGCTATTCTGCTATTCTACTTCTTATAACATTGGTCTTTGGTCAAATTTTGTTCTGCCATGTTGTCCAATAAGAACAACACAGGGTCCATGGAACCCATTTTCAATTTGATATATTCAACAATGGCGCCCTCCAGAGGTCTGATTTAATATAACAAACAGGACTCTGGTGAACCTCCTTCTCTTTTTCTGACACACACACACACACACACACACACACACACACACTTCCTCTTCACTTATCTCATAAACTTCAAACACGGACATATTACAACAACCATCCTACCAATTGTTTTAGATTTTTTTAATCTACACATCGACATGACACAGTTCTCATTTTATAAGGAATCACATAGATATGCACAACTTACTAAGTATAACGTATATATCAAATAAAGTACAATCGGTCTGTACAATGTACAAAATAAATACTGTGCAAAGTTTACTGTCGCAAAATAGATAATATCTTCATGTGACACATTGATGCCCATATTTAGGAGTCACCCATAACATGGATAATTTAGTTCCCTTCTCATTGACTGTGAAACTAAGCATCAAATATTCTATGTTCAGTTTTTTTCGTGGAATTGCCCATATAGGGGGGCTGTAAAAGTTACAGCAGGTTTTTTTTTTTTTTTTACTTTTAAATATTTTTTAGAAAGAACGGTGGTTTTTAGCATATTGCAGCTTAAAAATGCAATTTCTACATCATTAAATACTTTTCCTGCCCTCTATAATTGATATGTTGCTCAGAAACTATTTTTAATAAGCAAACATGTGAACCATAAGTGTTTATTTCTATGGAAAAGCAGTGCTTGCCAAAATGCATTTGCGAAAATCGCTAAATTCAGCAGCCATTTTGTTTTTGCAAATTAGATGGTCAAAAACTCAAAATCCGTCTTGTGAACAGGGCTAGATGAATTCTGCACACCTTAATTAAGTTAAATAGACCTGTTCACAACTTCTACTAAAAAATGCTTCTAGAACCCTTATAGAGGGATTTTTTTCTGAAAATGCATCTAGTCTATTTCTGATATTTGAAACTGCTTCTGTTCTGTAGAGAGACTCATATGTTCAGGTTTCTGACTGAGACTTAGACTTGTTCTATCGTACTTGTGCAGCTCATATTAGTAAATAAAAAGTGTAAAATATTCACAGAATACACAGAATACTATATGCCTCAATTTGAGTTGTTTATCTAGGAATTCAAGCATATTCTTGCCGAACGAGCACGCTAAACGCACTAGTTAGCCAGTGGAACAAAATAATTTGGGACAGCCTAGACCGAACATGAACACAGGATCAAACACTTTACACTGGATCAATGGGACCTGACTATTAGAAAACTGAAAGTAAGATCTGAGGGGCCTTTGACTCAATGTAACGTGTTTCACGTTCGGGTCAGGTCTATGCTTGTCTACATTTTTTCATTCCATTCAAAATATATTGATGTTAGAAGGCTTGTGCAATAGGGCTATGCTTAAACTTACACACACACACACACACACACACACACTCTCTCTCTCTCTCTCTCTCCCGACTCTAGTTTAGCACATAGTAGTAAACTTCAAGTAGTCTAGGCCTACAATTTAGTTCTTGTTCTGTATCTTTTTAACCAAATAAAACTGCTATTCAAAATATATTGATGTTAGGAGGCTTGTGCAATAGGGCTATGCTTAAACTTACTCCGGAGCTACCCTTTAAGCAGTGTTACTGCTGAAGGGAAAACGCTAAACCTGGCTGTTCTACTGTGGATGCTGCAGAACCTCCTTCCAGATGACAGCAATGAGAACAGTACATGACGGGGGTGGGTGGGGTCAGAGGAGAGAATGAGAACAGTACATGATGGGGGTGGGTGGGGTCAGAGGAGTGAATGAGAACAGTACATGATGGGGGTGGGTGGGGTCAGAGGAGATGCGTTGGGCTCTCGTCAGGCAGCGCTTATGTCCAATGTCCTGGATAGAGGGCAGCGAGGATCCGATGACCATCTCTGCTGTTCTCACTACTCTCTCTAGAGCCTTCCAGTCAGGAGATGCCACTGGTCAACAGGCTCTCAATGGCGCCTCTATAAAAGGTGCTCAGGATGGGAGGTGGGAGGGCCGCCCTTCTCATCCGGCGCAAGAAGTGCAGGCGTTGTTGCCCTTTTTTCACCAGAGAGGTGATGTTGAGGGACCAGGTTAGCTTGTCAGAGATTTGTACCCCTAAGAACTTGGTGCTGCTGACCACCTCCACTGCAGTGTCATTAATGAGGAGTGGTGATTGTTGACTTCAGAAAATCTCAGCCCAGCCAATCATCTCCTTTGTCTTGTCAACATTTAGGATCAGATTGTTGACTTTGCACCAGTCCACTAGATGTTTCACCTCATCCCTGTAGGCCAGTTTGTTGTTGTCCTTGAGAAGACCCACAACTGTTGTCGTCCGCAAACTTTAGGAAATGGTTGGTATTCCATTTGGGCCGACAGTCATGGGTCCTCAGGGTGAACAGCAGAGGGCTGAGAACACACCCCTGCGGAGAGCCGGTGTTCAGGGAGATGACACTGGAGATGTTGTTATTGACACGCACAGCCTGCGTTCTGTTTGTGAGGAAGTCCAATAGCCAGTTACAAAGGTCCAGGTGACCCAGCTTGCACACCAGATGCTGGAGGATAATAGTGTTGAATGCCGAACTAAAATCCAGGAACAGCATCCTCACGTGGGTGTTCTGTCCCTCCAGATGTTCCAGGCTGAGATGGAAGGCAGAGGAGATGGCATCCTCTGTGGAGCGGTTTGGCCGGTATGCAAACTGGAACTGGTCAAACAACGGTGGAATCTTGGAAATAATCTTTCACCACTCTCTCGAAGCACTTCATGATGATGAGTGTCAGTGCTACGGGTCGGAGATCGTTGAGAGTAGTGATGATCGATTTCTTAGGCACTGGTATGATGGTGACAGACTAGAGCTCTATAGGTGTCTGCGAACAAACAATCCACAGCTCGAGCCTCTTCAAACATTGCAGCCTATTTCAAAACTAAATTCACACACACACACACACACACACAGAGAGAGAGAGAGAGAGAGAATTGCATGTATATATCATTGGGGAATGGGTAAGGCCATTGTATTTCCCTTTAGCTGTCCCTCACATTCTTTCATTGCTCTTGGATATCTCTCTCAGCAATGACTGTGTGTCCTTTAAATTGCTGACAGCCTTTCCAATAGCATCCATCTCTCTGTTCATCTTTTGTGTGAGGTGTTTAAGTCGCTCATTCTCTGTCACACTTCCCTCTTGTGTCTCATGCTTTACTCTCATTCTCTCTATCTCTCTCTCTTTCTCTCTGAGAATCTGTTCCAATCGCTCTATCTCTCTGTCCTTCTCTCGACTGAGTATCTGTATCTCCATACTTTTATCTCCTTCATCCTTTCTGTGTTTCATTTGTTCTATTGTCTTCTCTCTCTCTCTTAGTTCCTTAAGTATGTTTTCAATCTCTCTGTTCTTCTCCTCCATCTGTCTGTTGAAGTCTCCCTCCATCTTCTCCTTGGTGATGCTGATGTTTCTCTGTAGTTCAGGCAGGATGATCTTCATGAGGTTTCTCTCTGCTTCAGCCCTGGCCTCTCTCTCATAGCTCTCTCTCATCTCCTCCATCTCCTCTCTGTGTCTCTCCTCCATCTCTCTTTTCTCTTTCTCTCTCTTTTCTCTCACTCTCTTCAGTTTTCTCTCCATTTCCCTTCTCTGTGAGATCTCTCTCTCCATCTCTCTCCTCTTCTCCCCATCCTCCTCTTCTCTCATCTTTCTCTCCAGTTCTATTGTTCTGTCATTCAATACTCTAATTTCTCCTTCATGCTGCTGAATCTCTCCTTCCATCTTCATAAGTGACTCTTGCACATTTTTATCAAGTTCCTCTCTTCTCTCTCTCTCTTCCCTCAGTTTCCTGTCCTCCATCTCTCTTTCTTTCTTCAGAGCTGAGAGCAGCACCAGACTCAGCTCAGACACAGCAGGAGACTCTGGGGGGGCTGGACCAGGACTCTCTCCGCCCACTGCAAACACACACACACACACACACACACACACACACACACACACACACACACACACACACACACACACACACACACACACACACACACACATTAGTTACAACAGAACAACAATCAGCAAACACAGCAAGCAAACCTCACACACTTAAAACATAACAAGTAAACAAGTCAGGTTGCCATGTGTCCTAAAGCACACAGTCACACAGAGCTGCTGTATGCTACATTGGGTAGCAGAGGGCAGTGGAACTGAAGTGGTCAGTCTGAACTGATTGGCCTCTCGGGGAGAGTATTTGTCTACAGCACAGAACTGGAACTGTAGTGTCCATGTGTGATCCAATGGGCTCTGCTCACTAGCATCTGCACTGTTGCTCTCCGTGCTAGAGCGTTTTTCCACATTTGAATATTATTTTTCCCATTTGAATCTCTGTTTTAAACTATTTGACTATATATTCGGATTTCGAATATTCATTGACAGCCCTACTGTGTGAGCCACCAGGCCCACCAATCCCACTGATACACAAACTCTCTCTCTAGGCCTATCACTCACAGTGCAGTGTTACTGAATGTTGTCCATTCACTGAGACACATGCACAGGTACAATGTTACATGTTGAAATTACTGTACCATATTTGAAGATATTGAAATCAGATTTGAATATCTGACACACAAATGCTATTACTACAAAGCCAATAAAAATAAATGTATTTGATATGTTATGGGAACATCAATGTGAACTGATTTGTTCCGGGGGCCTTGTCCAAGAAAACTTTGGGAACCCCTGGACTAACTAGAACAGGGGTGTCATGAATAGATCAGAGAGTGCTGATGACTTACGGTGTGGAGGAATCCCTTCCTTACTGTGTCTTCTCCTGATGGGAGGAGGATCTGGATCTGGGAGCCCAACACACACACACACTGGATTAGTAGACTGTTTACGACAGCAGTAAAATGATCTAGATTCACACAGATTGGGGCTATGGAGCTATTTGTAATGGCATACTGGAAATGAGTACATCAGTCCCCCTCCCCCCATTTCACATATGAGACAGATGGCAAGCTTCTGATTTTACAGACACATTTAATTACCTGGACTGTTCACATACCAAAGCCTATGGTCGAGTTTCCAACAGTTTTGTGGTATTATAGTTTGAAGTTACCAAAAATGATCACAGGCACTTATTTGGAATATGGAGTGGGTGCATCTGAAGGTATAATTTTCAAAGAAATATTTGATATACTGAGGTATAATTTTGCACAAGTCCCTTGAGATGTGTGGGCACATAATGCGGAGCCATTGGTCCATTTGACAGGGAATGACCCCTTAACCTCAGAGTCCATGTTGAATGGTGATGAATATACAGTACTGTAGATGGCCTGTCTTCTATGAAGTATAAAATACTTACTGTAGATTAAAGGACTCACCTTTCTGATGCTCCTGTGTTCTCTCCTCCAGCTGTTTGTCTCTTTCCACCAGCTGTCTGTCTCTTTCCACCAGCTGTTTGTCTTTCTCCTCCAGCTGTCTTTCTCTCTCCTCCAGTTGCCTGTCTCTCTCCTCTAGCTGTTGTTTTGTCTCCTCCAGCTGTTTGTCTTTCTCCACCAGCTGTTTGTCGTTCTCCTCCAGTTGTTTATCTTTCTCCTCCAGTTGTTTGTCTCTCTCCTCTGTCTCCCTCTCCTGTTCCTGTAGTTGGGTTCTCAGGTCCTGTAGTTGGCTGTTCCTGTCCTGCAGTTCCTTCCCCAGTGACTCCATCTCTCTGTTCTTCTCCTCCAGCTGTTTATTTTTCCCCTTCAACTCATCACTGGTCTTCTCCCATGCACCAAAAGCTGACAGAAACACGTTATTAAATTAGGGTAGCAAATATTCCCAATATTGAGGTGTTGATTAACTCAGTAAACCCTTCCCTTAATCTGCAGTCTTTACAGACCCCTTTTGAAGCTACGTCACAATTCACTAGATTATGTTTTGAACGCAGAAAATTGTTCTCTAATAGACATGAGAGTAAAGATTGATTTTTTTTTTTTTACACAATATGATTTATAAACAACATAATATGAATCCATCAACTACAGTAGATCAACTACAGTAGATCAAACAAGTTCACAGATAAAACTGACAGAAACACATTATTTTGTTAGGATAACAAATATGAGCAATATTGAGGTGTTGATTAACTCAGTGCACCCTTTCCTTTATCTGCAGTCTTTATATGATTGCCTCATCTCTCACTCACTCACCCAGAGACTGGACAGATTTCTCCATTTTCTTCCTCCCTTCAGCAGTGATCCCCCTCCTCACTGTAATACCAGAGTAGAGAGATAAGCAACAGATAAGAAACACACACACTACACACAGTAAATATTATGTATGTGTGTCAGTCAGAGTCTTGCTTACATTAATGTATGCACTGTATGCCATCTTCTGAGTGTCAGTGTACTGTATGTGTTTGTGTATGTGTGTGTACTGTGTATGAGACACAGTATTTTATCAGACAAATGGTATGCCCCCCATGGTTCAATAGCAAATGAATAAAAGTATTTGGTGATATCAATTACAGACCAACTGTAAACAAATTCTCTATTTATTTCCCAGAATTTGCTCTGGCACATGAAGAACTCTGTCTGCTGTATGGGGGGTTTGCCAATCACCAGATTGGGGAAACTGAAAACCAGCACAGCTGACAGTGTGTGCTCAACAGACAGAGATGCACACCTGAAAATACACTGCAGTACTGTAAGTATGCCTGAGATAACATGCAGGATATAAGTGCTAAATAAAGAGTGTGTTAAACCACATAACGATAGCCCACAAGCATCTTACATGTACATGCCTATCAGACTGCCTTAAAAAAAAAGAAAAAAAAAAAAAAAGACATTTTTTGGGGGCGTTTCGCTTCTAATTTGATAGGACAGTAGAGAGAGAGACAGGAAATGATTGGGACAGAGAGATGGGTAAGGATTGGGAAATGTCCTCAGATCAGACTGGAACCCGTGTCCACAGACTCATGGTGTGATGCACTAGCTCACTGAGCTATAGCGCCCCCCATCACTCAATTGTTTACATGTAATCATCAGCCTAAATTATGCCCTAGATCCTTCTATTGGAATGCAACAGGGAGATATACTATTCTGTTGCCAAACTGCAACTAAAGTGAAGCAAAGACACTTTTTGTGGCTGTTCTGTTGCTCAGTGGGCTAAGGCGGTGTAGCATAAACCCAGGAACCCAGGTTCCAGTTCATACTGAGGTCATTTCAAACTGAGGTCATTTCCATTTTCCCTCCATCTTTCTGTGCTGCTAGTTTCCTGTCTCTCTAGACAGTAAAGGTGAAACATGATGTGCTTGTGTGTGTGTACTGTAAGGCTGTATTCTACGGCAAGTATGTGTGTACTAAGGTTCTATTCCTGTGTGTGTGTGTGTGTGTGTGTGTGTGTGTGTGTGTGTGTGTGTGTGTGACTATAGTTGATTCTTTGTGTCCAACTTACTTTCAATCTCCAAACGTTCCCTCCCTAAGGAGACAGAAGCAGAGATGAGATGAGATCATTAATGGAAAACACACGTGTCTGTTATTTGACTACTGATAGTGGAAATATTAAACTGATATCAGACCAAGTTATATTCTCCTGCTAGCTCACAGACCCAGAGCACTTCTACTGTATGAAATTCATGTAATGTGTGTGTACTTGGTGATTGAGCATGTTCAAAGGCTAAAGGCAAGTTTTGAGCACTTAGCTTAGCGCTGTAGTGATGTGGGTCCACATGCTAGCAGGAGCATACTGATCATACTGTAACTCAGTGTAGCTTATCAATACTTTTCATTTTTAACCATCATCATTCAGGCTGGTCCAATGGAGACAATACTAGAAAGAAAACACTAGAAACTTCAAGATCTGTGTGTGTGTGTGTGTGTGTGTGTGTGTGTGTGTGTGTGTGTGTGTGTGTGTGTGTGTGTGTGTGTGTGTATGCACGCATGTATGTCTGTGTG
Source organism: Sardinella longiceps (assembly GCA_027497455.2). Lineage (NCBI taxonomy): Eukaryota > Metazoa > Chordata > Actinopteri > Clupeiformes > Clupeidae > Sardinella > Sardinella longiceps. The sequence goes on along the minus strand of JAODXP020000046.1, from coordinate 343,118 downwards.
TGTGTGTGTGCGCGCATGTGTGTCTGGCGTGTGATGGTCATGATGACCCCCAAACACCCCAACTCCTCTCTTACCAAAGACACCTTCATACACACATTACAATATGAATACTTACAACACAAGCAAGTGGAGCAGACGCGAGAACACTACAAACAAACTGAGGTAAAACTGAAGGAGCTCTCTGAGAAGAAGAAGTTGACCGAGATTAAGAAGGATCTAGAACGATACAGAGCAAAGTGTACAAGCGAAATCAGAGCTTCCAAGAAGACAAAGTTCGCGAGGGACACAGAGGACTACAATCAGAATAAAGTCTACTTTTGGAGGGATGGTAAGCCAGAGTCTAAAGCCCAAGAGAACAAGGGACAAAGACCTGAACCTGAACATCGACGCCGACAGAGACCTTACAGAGCATGGCGGTCATCCTCTTCCTTTGAATCTGGTTCGGATACGGGCAGCCAATTGGAACGCGGAGCGTCTTTTTTAGGACACGCCCAAAACCGACCTCGAAGGCCTCATCGATGGACAAGGGTTCTACCAAGCGCAAACGATGCCGGAGGGGCTACGAAAGAAAACGGACAGCAGCTCCCAGCACTTCGCACACCAGGACACGGTAATAAATCTTTCTGAAAAAACACTGACTGATACTTGTGTGGCAGCATTAAGTAAGGGACTGAGTTTTGTTCCTACTACATATGCCAATGACTTTGAGACCAACATTGATTTCCAAAAGTTTTTCCGCAATCTAAGACTGAGAGAATTCTTCAATTCCAACACGAATGATCGCACAGATAGCTCCCATGTTGTTGTTCCAACGGTGACCTCTGTCCCTTCTGACACTGCCCCCACTCCCTTTAAGAAAAGGTCTACTTTCATCCCACCTAAAAATCGAAATGCCTCACTTGACACATATTGTCGTCTGGTGGAGAATGATGTAAAGGACTTACTAAAAAAGAAAAAAGAGTAAAGTCTATAATAACATGTCTAAAGCTGAAAGGGATGCATTGTCAGATCTGAGTAAAGACAACAAGGTTATAGTGCGCCCGGCCGACAAGGGGGGCGCAATTGTGTTGCAAAATGCTGTTGACTATGAAATGGAAATTAAAAGACAACTCACTGATTCTGTGTTTTATGAGAGATTACCTTCAGACCCTACACAAAGATTGAAAACGCAAGTGCACTCTAAACTTTTGTCTCATTTCAATAACCTTGAGTTTGATAAGAATACATTTGACTTTCTTAAAGTTGAGTATCCAGTGGTTCCAGTTTTTTATACCCTTCCCAAAATACATAAAGGTCTGGATATTCCAGTTAAGGGTAGACCAATTGTGAGTGGAATTGGTAGCCTCACAGAGAACATCTCAGCTTATGTTGATCATTTTATTAAATCTGAAGTAGTTACCCTTCCCTCTTATGTAAGGGACTCTATAGACTTCATTAAGTTGTTAAAATCATTCCAAGTCTCTGCTGATGATTTACTGTTGGTTACATTTGATGTCCAGAGCCTATATACCAATATTCCACACGAAGGTGGGATTGAGGCACTAAAACATTTTCTCTCTCTCCGCTCACCCATGTCCAAACCTAGCATGGATTGTATACTGGATTTGGCAGATATAGTGTTGTCCAGCAACTTCTTTCGCTTTCAACATGAGTACTTCATACAAAAGAAGGGAACTGCTATGGGAAGCAAAATGGCCCCGAATTATGCCTGTCTTTATATGGGCCAATTTGAAAAAGAATTTGTCTTGAACTCAGTGAATCCCTTTTATTCAAAGATATTATTTTACAGACGGTTCATTGATGACATTTTCTTAATTATGGACTCCTCTGTGGGTGAACTGAAAGACTTCCATGATTACCTTAACTCTCGTAACGATCATCTGAGATTTACGGTGGAATTTGATACGAAATGCATTAGTTTTCTTGATGTATTGGTGAGCAAAGATCAGAGAGAAATTAAAACAGATCTATTCCGTAAACCCACGGATCGCAACACTTTATTGCGAGGGGACAGTTTCCATCCACGCCCTTTACTTAAAAGCCTTCCTGTCAGCCAGTTTCACCGGGTTCGTAGAATCTGTAGTGACGACCCAGCATACGCGCTGCAGGCTGAGGACCTGAAAAACCGCTTCCGAAGTAGGGGCTACAAAGAGGAATGGGTAGATGCGGCCAAAGAACGTTTTGATATTATATCTCAGGAAGAATGTCTGCAACCCAAGAATAGCAAGATTAAGAATTCCCCTAGAAATTCCCCAAACTGTTATGTAACGTACTCTCCACTGGCATCTGAATTCAGGAACACGATTTATAAACATTGGCATATTATTGAATCGGATATAGCGCTCAAGAAAGTCTTTCCAGAAAAACCCAAATTGGTGTTTAAACGTGCAGCTAATTTGAGGGACAATTTGGTGAAAAGTGACATGCGCCCTGAGCGGCCATCCATTCTTCCAGTTATGCCAGACGGCAATTACAAATGTGGAAATTGCGCCCAATGCACGTATACGCATAAATGCAAGCGCTTCTGTCACCCACATACGGGAAAAGACATTTCTATACGTGGTGCGATTACCTGTAGCACCACTCATGTGGTATATCTCATCCGTTGCCCTTGTGGATTGGCATACGTCGGGAAAACGACACGGGCCCTACGCACTAGAATTAGCGAGCACAGGAGCAACATCAGGACTGGAGATGAGCGCAGTCCTGTTGCCGCTCACTTTAAGCAAGCTGGTCACGCGGTTAGTGCACTCAGATACATTGGTGTTGAAAAAGTTAACCAGTCTCCGAGGGGGGCGACCATAATAAGAAACTCCTCCAACGGGAAACTTTCTGGATTTACTTTTTGAACACATTAGCTCCTCACGGGTTAAATGAGGAATTTGATATAAAGCCTTTCTTATAATGTCTTGTGATTATTTACAGTGTGTAGCATATTGCTTATTGGCTTTAAAAAGTTTTTCTGTCTATTTTGGTTATTACTTTTCTTTTGTTTTTCTTCTGTTTATATGCTTTATGTGTTTTTTTCTTTAGGCTATGAGTGGGATGTTGGGGGTGATATATAAAAAATAAAAGATAAAAAAAATACCCTTTGTAAGCTGTACCACAAATGACCCTGCAAAGTTGAAATTGTATTTATCTGTATGATTAGGAACTAACTAATTAGGAATTAACTAATTAGTTTCTCTTCTGTCATTGGGCACAGCTGATTAGCTATGTGATGTCAGCACACCTTAAGGTATACATCCTGTATGAACACCACACCACACCTAAGCCTGATGAAGACCCTGCCGGGTCGAAACGTTGTTTTAATTGAATAAAAAGCCTCTTTGGGAGTAAGCAGTGTGCG
>JAODXP020000046.1:247734-339669 GCA_027497455.2 Sardinella longiceps | reverse complement strand
ATAGTCCAGTCAAAATAGCGCAAATCGACAAAAAAATTGCAACAGAAACGGTTCATGGTTTTTCTTGGTCCTAACACCCCCTGAATCACATACTAAAAGTCGACCGCCGTAAATGGAGTGGAACATGTATATTTTCTAAGTTAAAGGGCAAAATTGTGCCCAACAGTCTAAGTCAAATTGAGTTGAATAGGGTAAAATTTTAAATTAATAGATATCACTATGAAACTTCTTCAGTTGATTAGTTACATCATAACAAAGAAAAAATGTATTGGAAGTTTTTGGAGATGTTATGTTTATATATGCATATTAGGCATTTATCTATAAAATGTACCATAATCTCCATAAAAAAATACACAATCTAAAGACTGGCCTAAAATTAATAGATATCACTATGAAACTTCTTCAGTTGATTAGTTACATCATAACAAAGAAAGAATGTTTTGGAAGTTTTTGGAGATGTTATGTTTATATATGCAAATTAGGCATTTATCTATAAAATGTACCATAATCTCCATAAAAAATACACAATCTAAAGACTTAAAATTAATAGATATCACTATGAAACTTCTCCTGTTGATTAGTTACATCATAGCAAAGACAAATGTATTGCAAACTTTTGGAGATATTACGTTTATGTATGCATATTAGGCATTTGTCCATAAAATGTACAATAATCTCAAAATACACAATCTAAAAATCGTGTAAGGCAGATGTTTCTGCCATATTCAATAGATAATATTAGGATAAGCCACACTGTCTCTGCAACCTTATCTCCCAATGTGTCTTCACTACACAACACAAAGAAATGCTATAAATTCATAGAATATTGTGTGTAATGTTCGGTCTCATTTTGATGGTCTAAGTCTTTAATGGTCTCAGTCTCATCAAGAAATAGGTTAGTCCTAATATGTTTATCAGGAATCTAGGATTTCTGGTCTCTTCGTTATAGCTTCCCCCAGAGACGTACTTCTGTAAGGTATGGTGTAGCCACAATATGACTGAACTGTTGTTATAATGTATTTTTGACATTTGACTAATAGATGTTCAAACCAACACACAGATTGAACAATCCACAGTATGCTTAGTAGGACAATACGCTATTTGATAGTCATTAGGTCTATGTCTATAGAGCAGGCACGGAAAACAGATCGAAGCTCGCACTCAATGTCCAAAAAAAGCTAAGAAAAAGCTCAAAACAAGAGATTCCCATTCAGGGTTTTTAACAGATGTTCTCACAGATGCCCAATTATTTAAAGTGCATATTTACAATCCACTGTGTGCTTAGGAAAACATTTGATAGTCATTAGGTCTAACACTATAGAGCAGGCACCACACTCAGACTTTGTCCATTATTGGTAAGCAAGACATTTGGCATGGTGGAATCTTAAGACTGTAAAAGTGATACATATCCTATACTTATTGGAGTCAGGTCATTTATATTAATGGAGTCAGATTTGTCAAAGTTATTATTTCAACAGACTTTCGGCAGAGCACTGGAAATACAGAACATGTATGGTGAGACAAGGCCCCAGGTCATTTGTTTCCTCACAGCTTACAATCAGATGAAGCCACATAACAAATCTATTATTTCATTCTGGCCATAATGTTGTCAAATGTAATGAATGCAACTTCCCACTATTTCCTCATATGTCTTTCCTGTCTCCCAGGGTAGTCGGTGAGGGGGGCCCCTCCATCCAAGACATACAACATATCTCCTTCTTGCACATGATCATGAGGCACAGCCTTCCATATTTCTTTTGCCAGTTGGTGTTTGTTAGCTAGTAGAAACATTGTTCTGGTGGATAACCACATAGTTCACACTTGAAGACTTCAGCCAGCATGTCTCTGTGTAGCTGCAATCAAAAATGTCTGAAACGAGGGCTGTGGGTCACATAATCCATTTGATCGATATGAACACCCCCAACACCTTATCACAGGTGATATTGCCCACAATGGAGTGAATGTTGATCATTCCAAAGAGATCAGGGAAAATATTTTAAAGAACATGAATGGGAGGCATGTGACAGAATATGTCTTCAAGAAAAAAGCACAAGCAGTCACCCTGGACTCAAAATCCACTGTAAAACTGAATAATGAAGTTGCCCACATTGACCCATAGCTCTTGTTTCAGAGATTTTTGATTGCAGCTACACGAGGCTGTGCTTCATGATGGTTTGCCAGAAGGACATATGTTGTAGGCCTACAGTAGCCTATGTCTTGGATGGAGGGGCCCTCCTCCACCAACTACCCTGGGAGATAGGAAAGACATATGAGGAAAGAGTGGGAAGTTACAAGCGTTACATACGAAAACATTATGGCCAGAATGAAACAAGATTATTTTTTTGTGGCTTCATCTGATTTTTAGATTGTGTATTTTGTTATGGATGTTATGGTATATTTCATGCATAAATGCCTAATTTGCATATATAAATGTAATATCTCCAAAATTTTGCAATACATTTGTCTTTGCTATGATGTAACTAATCAACTGGAGAAGTTTCATATTGTCTATTTTGTTATGGAGATTATGGTACATTTTATAGATAAATGCCTAATTTGCATATATAAACATAACATCTCCAAAAACTTCCAATACATTTTTTCTTTGTTATGATGTAACTAATCAACTGAAGAAGTTTCATAGTGATATCTATTAATTTAAAATTTTACCCTATTCAACTCAATTTGACTTAGACTGTTGGGCACAATTTTGCCCTTTAACTTAGAAAATATACATGTTCCACTCCATCTACGGCGGTCGACTTTTAGTATGTGATTCAGGGGGGTGTTAGGACCAAGAAAAACCATGAACCGTTTCTGTTGCAATTTTTTTGTCGATTTGCGCTATTTTGACTGGACTAATAGTGGTTAATTGTTACACAGTGTAACAACTGTTACACATTGTTCACAGTTTTGTGATCCCATGAAATCCCGCAAAATCCTAGCCTGGGAATCCAGACCCCCCCTAGCAGCAGCAAATTTTTTGCTGCCAGGGTAGTCTAGCCTAGCCTGACATAGCCTGCCCATAATAATACTACTGTTCATCCATATTCATGGTCTGGAGGAACTCATTGACTGCCATTGACAAATTAATACATCGAAATACAACGGTTCACTGCCAAAGACCTATTTATACGTCAATTGCGTCTTTTGATGGGGAGGACCTGGCGAACCTTGTCTGTAAATATCAGACTTCAACGTGGAAAATTGTACCACCAAATTGACCCTGAAGGTCACTTTAGATGTCAGATTAGCATGCATATCCATAGACTAAAGAAAAGTTCACATGGTAAGACATGCTACCAGCAAAACGTAGATGTAAATCGGAGAAGTTTAGGTACTTCACACTCGATCAGATTTGTGTCACAGTCGCAATAGTTCCAGTAGTGTCCTGATCGTGGGCAATGGAGAAAATCAACCTTTGCCAAGCGGAGAGAATAGTTCATAGTTTATTTAGTTTATTACCCTGCCTAGCTAGCTGACAGCTCGCTAGTCAGGTGAGTTTTACGAACCGGATGCAATATCACCAAATGTAATTATGTTGTCACTATAAGTTTACCTTTTGACAACAATGACTATTTACTATCAAAAGCCCGTTGTTAGTGTTGTTTTTGCAGTTTTATTGAAATAAATTATTCCCCGATGTTTGGCGTGTCAGTAGAGCCAAAAATATGCGCATCAGACCCTATTGTTGTCTAAACAAATGCACATTTTTCTTCCTTTTTTGGTCAAAAACGGGAGTTTTTGGTGAAATTAGCTTGTCTTCGCTTGCTGATTACTAAAGAACGGAAACAAACTTTTTTTTTCTGCTCTTTCATTTGGTACCTTCGACGTTTCTGTAGTAATAGCACATAGTATTCTGTGGCTCTTGAAAAATCAGTCAAAATTTACCAAAAGCTCTGGCAGTATGGAGCTCTCTATTCTGAAAACGGCTGGCAGTCAATGAGTTAACCTGAAGCAATTATAGGGCCTCACTGATTGGCCGGTTGTCTGTTAACAGACTAAACCCTCCCCAGCTCAGTGGTTAGAACATTCAATACCCATGCAGTGGTTTTGTTATAGCTAAGGGGTGCAGGTTTGAGACCGAATGCTGTGCGAACTTGGTAATTTTCGATTTTTTATTTTTATTTTATTTATTTATTTTTTACATATAAGGCTGTGGTAATTGGCTTAGTTGTTGAACAATGGACATTTAAAAAGTGCATACCATTGACATCCTCCCCCCACAAAACAACATTTGTTTCCTCTTTTCTCTGCCTTTCACTTCGGCAATCTGACTATCAGGCTGTCTGCAGTAGAAACCAAAAACCTCTCTGAGGCTAACCTTCCCATTTAATAACTTTGCAGTCAGCAGTCACAACAGACTAATGAGGAAGCACTCAATCACAGACAAAACTGGGGATGTTAAAGTAAAGCACTGGGAACAGACTCTACACCAAAATACAACAATGCACGTTCCAGCCATCCACTGACAAGATGGTCAGGAGGACCAACTCCTACCCGTTCCCCAATCATCTTGTCAGTGAGTGTGTGGAACTAGGATGTATCCCAAAAACAACACCCCAAAGTCCTGAGGATTCTGAGGTGTAAACGCCGCAGTGAACTGAGCTGGAAAGAAGAAAGCTATCTCCCATAGTCTCGACTATGCATGGCTCTTGAATGTAATTAATTATAAACAGCAAAAAAAGAATGAAAAAAAAAAAAAAACATTTATTTCTTTCATCAGGCCTATGTATATGAGCATAAAGGTTTCAGTCCAGAAATTTTATTTAAGTGAGTATTATAGGTTGGCAAATTTGAGAAGCATTAGAAGTTTTTTTTGTTTGCAAAACAAGAAACACATTTCTTTTTACACATTTTCATTTTTTCATCTCTAGCTCTCTTGAATGCCATTTTTAAAAAGGAACGAGAGAGTGCATGAATCCACTTTTATTCTGTTCCGCATGTCACATGGTAAACATCAGCTGCACTGATCAGAAAACTCCCGACGCAGCTGCAGCAACTTGCTTTAAATGATTCCCACGGGTTCCCACGGGTTCCCACGGGTCAGGGAATTTCAATAAAGACAGGGAAAGTCAGGGAATTTGACCATTTTGATTGCAAGGTCAGGGCATATAGGGGAGTTTTGTTGTTATGTGTATCATCACACTTCCATCTTGTTTATAAATATATTTCAATTTATCGGGAATGAATTTACACTCTGGTTGATTACACTCAAGGGAGGACATCAGGACTAGTTTGGCCATTTTAAATTGCCTTTTCTGCTCGGCGAACAATAATATATTTTACGGGACATCATGGACAGTCCACTTTTTGGTCAGGGAAAGTCATGGAAAAATCAGGGAATTTTAAGTCTGATTAGGAGTGGGAACTCTGACTATGGTCGAAGGCAAGAGAAACCAGTTGGGAAATCTGTGCTGCTTAGACACCCTATGAGTGAAAACTGCCATAGTCCCGCATGGAATCAAGGAGAAAAAACAATCACCCACCCACATTTAGCCCATGTTTGGGTTGAAAATTAAAATTTTACAAACAAATAAATCTTCAGACATTCCCAAAAGGTGTTGATGTGCTCTGATGTCCACTTAGGTCTACAGCTCAAACCCTGATTTTCATTTATATTCATTGATATTAATTGATTTATTAAGAATGCTTCTAACCACTGAGTTGGGAGCCTGGGCTTTTCAGCTCAATGGTTAGAACATTCAATACCCATGCAGTGGTTTTGTTATAGGGGAGGCAGGTTTGAGACCGAATGCTGTGCGAAGTTGGTAAATTTTTTATCTTTTTATTATTTTTTTTTACATGTAAGTCTGTGGTAATTGGCTTAGGCAAGATGGCAGCCTACACAAAACGCTCCTCGGATTTGTCTATACCATTGACATCCTCCCCCCACAAAACTGTTTGTACTCCAAAAAGTTTTGATACCTAAAGAATAATTCCTTAGGGTGTAGACTGGGTAACATGGGTACACCTGGTAATTTTTAGATTTGTTTTAGGTCTTTAGAAAAAGATTAATATAATAAGCTCAAATTGGGCTTTCCAGACAGGAAAACCACAGGCACTGAGAGTAAAACGCTTTTACCCACATACAGTATATTTCTCTACATAAGAGAGTGAATACCCCATTTTCAAAAAAAAGTGGTATATCCCTTTAAATGATGTGTTTTATTTGTCAAATGGACTTTTATAGGATACACATATCCTGTGCTAGAATCGCTGCTGTTGAAATGTCTCAATTGCATAATGGGATTCAAAAAGTTCTTATTGTTGACACTATATTATGTCTCTGTACTTACTGTGGTAGATCACTCCTCTTCCACCTTAAAAAAAAAGAGAAAAAAGGAAGAGCATTACCAGCAATATCCATGGAACAGCATAACATAAACATGGCAAATGGTTTAATAGCAAAATTTCACACTTCTCTGGCAACACACTCACGATCATATCTAAGTCCAATCCTGGTCCCCTCCATGTGTTCTCCACTGACGACCTGACATCCATACTTGCCCGTGTCCCCCTCTCTGCTCTCCTTGAGTCTGAGGGACACGTCTCCCCTGTGCAGCCTCTGGGTGTTGAGACTCACCCTGCCCTCATAGTCCTCCCTCACTGTAACATGCCCACACCTGTACAGGTAGATACACTCCGTCCCCTTAAACCACCTGATCTCCATGCCAACAGCACTGGACTCGGGGGACAGGTGACAGGGCAGTGTGATGTCATCGCCAGTCGAAAACTCCTTATTATCGACCGTGATCAATTTCATCTCTGAGGACAACAGACATTGGCACTGATTTATTTTAACATACACTATATTTCTCTCACTTTCACACAAACACTAAAACAAATAAAAATTATGCACACACAAGCAGACCAAACATCAAATATGTGACCCTCCATGGCCAAACCAGTCGCTTGCCGCAAACTTTGTTTCTGAGAAAATTCTAAAAACGGAATGCTTGCACCAAATAAGTCGAATTTCACATTTCAGCATCATTTTACAGTATAAAGTCCACTCTTTCAGATTGTTATTACATTATGCTGAAATTCAAATCTTATAGGGCAACTTCAGTCATTTTCAACAAGGGCTCTATTGCTCAAGCTACTTGAGATTAGCCAATACTGAAGACGCAAGACATTTTGGTCCAACCATATAGGTTTCCTTGAACAGAGAATAATCACTTACAACTAGCCCAATGGGGCAGAATTTTGAACTGTATTTTTAACATCTTAACATACTCCAAATGTCACCACAAAAACTATGAAGTATCAACAGACACCTTACAACACAGAACTGTATTGTGTATGACTACAAATGGCTCAAAAAGTGTTAAAACTGTGTGTTTATGCAAGCAGCCAAACACTGATTGTTTACAAAACGGTTTTGTAAACACTGCATTAATGTTGTAGTGTGTCTGATGATGTTACATAGCTTTTGGGGTGATATTTGGAGAACCCCTTTAAATGGGTTAAAAATGTGTTTGTTGAGAAGGTGGGTCCATTTAGCATTGTACTTAAAGTGTCAGACGACCATTTGTCGAAATAATCACTTTGAAAAACTCATTTTGCACCTTCCCTCGAGTTAAGCAATTGAGTTTTACCTTTTTTCTCTTCATCAAGCCGTTCTCCGAGCCTGGCGATACCACTTGCAGCTCCAGCCTAGCATAGATCATTGATCCGAATTTGACCAGGTAGCATCGCGCTTGCTAGCATCACGCTTAAAAGTAACAAAGATTTCCGGTAATTTTTCCGGATGAATATGGAACCACAGAACTTCAATTGTTTTGGGGAACAGTCGTTGTTGACCATGTTTATCATTAGGAACTCGGATCTCGGTCGGAAACTAGTGTGCGTTGGGAAACGGCCTCCTGAGTCCATATACCAAAAACTCACTGAGCTACAGACATGAGTTTGGAATAGTCCAAACCGTATCCCCACAGGGGTCCCGGACCCCATGGGTGTTTTAACATACGTCAAACCGTTGTCAAGATATACATTTTGACCACCAGGGGTGCTACAGAGTTTAAGATATTTTTTCTACGTGGTCAGGACCGGGTCCTCAGTCCATATACCAAATTTGTTTGCACTTTGTGAAAGTGTTGCCGAGATATAATGTTTGACCACTAGGTGTGCTAGAGAGTGTAACATTTTTTTGCATTGTCAGGGCCGGGTGAAGAGTCCAAATACCAAAGTTTGGTGGTGATACGTCAAAGCATGGCCGAGGTATGAGGTCACTTCCTATTTGGCGGCTTCGCCGTAAAATGTCATTGGCCGCAGAAGGCGAGCACTTTGCCTTTCGAAAAACAACAGATACGTTTTGTCAGGCATGGTCCAAAGATGATGTAGCAAGTGTTGTGTGAATCAGACAAAGTATGGGACAGTTGAAATGTTAGTTTCACTTTTGACAAAATCCATTCCAGATGGTGTTCTGGACCACCGATCATCACCAAAATTTAATCAGTTCTCTTACTAGCCCCAATAGAGACGTGGTCCGAAAATGTAATCCAAATCCGTGCAGTACTTTTCGAGTTATGTTGTACACAGTCAAACAGACAGACAGACACACACACACACACGCCAGCGAAAACATAACCTCCTTGGTGGAGATAAAAATGTCAATGTGACTGATTTTGCCATGGAGGGTCACATATGCATATGGACACACACACACACACACACACACACAGCTCAAGTGAAAGGGCTACCCCTCTTCTTAAATTCAGTTGTTTTTTTCTTTCAAAAAGTATTTGCATACAAGAGGTACATGACCAAATATGAATAAGACATAATAATTGTTGTGAAATCTGCAATACATTGCAGTTTTACCTCACATTATTTTGTCTCAAAAGCTTTTTTTTTTATTTTGTTGACTTACCTTACAGGCAATCAGAGAGCAGCAAACAGAAGCAGCAGCAACAGTCTCAACCTCATCTGCTCTTGTCAGTCTCACTGTGTGTGAACACACCTACACCAAAGTGTTGAGGTGGAGCGTGAGATGCAAAAACTTGTTGAAGGTGAAGGGGATGGGGTTTGTTTACCACAAACAAGCTTTGTTCCACTGAATTAATACATTTTGTTATTTGATTTAACAGATTTTTCTGGAATCAAGTGTATTGCATGCAATAGAACACATTTATGCTCAGTTCTCCGCTCGACTGCCCACTTCCTCATCAGGCTTGCTTGCTTCCTATAGAGTGGTTTTGTGTCATGTGTCTTTTGTCAAGCCCGGATAAACCATACACTTGAAACCATATATTTACACATACCAGAGAGGTACCAAAACTTTTTTCTTTACTGTTTAGCTTCTCTTTCTGGTTAGTCAATATTATCACATTTGTTGTATTTGCTAAATGTCAGAATAAATAGAATAACTATTCGTTCAAAAATCTAAATACACTTTACTCTTTTATAGAATGGCTTTGAAACTATTTCATTTGGATATCCTTTCACTGGTTTCTTACAATAGTTTAATGAAATTTTTGGTCCTTGACAGAACTAGAGTCCTACACACACATTCTTAAAAGGAATGAGATCAGGGCTTTGTGGTGGCCACTGCGATACTTTGTCTTTATTGTCCTTAAGCCTCTTTGCAACTAATTTGACGGTGTCATAGCTTAAGGTCATTGTAAGTCATTTCCTAACAAGTTTTACCTGGTGTAATGGGTGAACTTCTGCGTTGTGTTTTAAAATGATGACCCAAAACGTGCGATGAACTGAAGCTTTATTAGCCTGTACAAGTACAGTAAATGAAAAAATGCAAACGTTGGTCCTTCTTATGGTTAGGCTATTACTTCAACTCCTAAAACAATCAAAAACCGTACAAACAAAAAAGAAAGATCACAGCTAGTTAGCTAAAGCCTGTGTAACAGCTGAAATCCATAGTGGGGCAAATTCCCACATGTGGCGAGACAGAAAAACATAACCATTTTAGAAGTCATCTTACAAAATAACCCAAAAACAAAATACATAGAATAGATATAGATAAATGCAATTAAACTTATAGATGACACATTTTAATATTAATATTTTAATAGATTCATAATAGCTAATATCTCCCAACCTACCTCTATCCATAAGGAAGCAACACAGGAAGGAGAAAGAGGAGATATAGGGAAAGATAAGGCAATACCGTAGCAGTGTACCATACAGGAAAACTATTACAAACTAGATCTATTGTGCAATTACACATTTAAATACACAGTGGGTGAATCCAAGCTGTTACACTAGTTAGCTGTCTTGAGATGATGCTTCAATCTCCCTGTTCCTCTTGGTTGTTTGTCTCTCCTGTAGCTCCTTATTTTTCTCCTGAAGTTGTTTCTCTCTCTCCTGTAGCTCCTTATTTTTCTCCTGAAGTTGTTTCTCTCTCTCCTGTAGCTCCTTATTTTTCTCCTGAAGTTGTTTCTCTCTCTCCTGTAGCTCCTTATTTTTCTCCTGAAGTTGCTTGTCTCTCTCCTGTAGCTCCTTATTCTTCTCCTGCAGTTGAGTCCTCAGGTCCTCTACTTGCTCATCTCTGGCCTGCAGTGCTGTCTCCAGTAATAGCACCTGTTCTAAGAGCATTTTTATGTTTCGATTGCCTTTCTGACCCCTTGCATCTTCCTTTGGTTGTTTTGTCTCATCTTTCCCCTTCTCCTTGCTGTTTTCTTCCTGTTTGTCTGCTCCTGATGGTTGATTCTTAAATCTAATTGAGTACTGATGATCCTGTTGATCAAGCCTTGGCATCTGCGTGCCTCTGAACTGATCCCCTCCAGATGGTGGTTTCTTAGATCTGGTGGACTGCCACTCCTGATGTCCGTGTCCTGGCCCCGGCACGCCACTTGATAGATCTCCCCATTCTTCAGCTATCTGGTTTTCTTGGAGAAGATAAAGTCAATATGCACATATGAGTGAACTGAGTAGATAAAAATCTATTGCTTTTGAGTTGAGGGAGTCCCCTAGTGGTCAAGGACAGGGATCACAGGTTGATTTATCCTATTTACAAGCAGTGTGTTACTATAACTGATTATGACTACCTCTGCTGTGCATCATCCTATTGTGAGCATATCACAAAGGACATAGAGGGCTGAATATAAGTGTGGCCAATATTAATGATCAATTTATTATACACCTTAACAGATATATCATATATAATATATACTGTATATACTAGTAAAACAAGAACCACCAGTCAACACCATACATACCTAGAGCTTTCCCCAGTCTCTTGCTCAGCTGTATAAGGGATTTTGCAGTGGATCCTTTTTGGACCCGTTGATATGCCTTGAGTGCTGCCAGGGTTCGCTGTGTCTGATTCCTCCTCCTCTCCTCATCTTTCCCCTTCTCCATGCTGTCTTCTTCCTGTTTGTCTGCTCCTGATGGTTGTTTTTTAAATCTAATGGGGTACTGATGATCCTGTTGATCAAGCCTTGGCATCTGCGTGCCTCTGAACTGATCCCCTCCAGATGGTGGTTTCTTAGATCTGGTGGACTGCCACTCCTGATGTCCGTGTCCTGGCCCCTGCGCACCACTTGATAGATCTCCCCATTCTTCAGCTATCTGGTTTTCTTGGAGAAGATAAAGTCAATAAAATGCACATTCTGAAAACTATGTGTGAGTTGTTTAGATGAAAATCTATTGTTTTGAGTAAGCTGAGAGTGTCCCCCAGTGGTCAAGTCAAGGACAGGGATCACAGGATGATTTATCCTGTTTACAAGCATTGTGTTACTATAACTGATTATGACTGTAGTAGAGCTCATAATCCACAACATACAGTACATACCAAGAGCTTGCTCCATTCTCTTGCTCAGCTGGATAAGGGATTTTGCAGCGGATCCTCCTTGGACCTGTTGATACGCTTTGAGTGCTGCCAGGGTTCGCTGTGTCTGATTCCTCCTCCCTCCCTCATGCTGAATCTTCCTCTCCTCATGCTTCTGTCTGTGGCACTCCACTGAACAGCAAACATACTTTTGATGCTCCGTTTCATAATGAGATTCATCATGATCATCATCATGTTTACAACAGTAATCAGAACTGCCAGCTAATAGTTTAAATTCTTGAGCAGGGGTAACCAAATTACTACTACCAAAAAACATTAAAAAAAATTAAAGGTTTGAAACTGGTTTAAAAACTGTGGGTTTAATATTATATTGTCTCTTGGCAGCTTTGATTTATTTATTTATCTATTTTTTTTGGCCACCCCTGTTCTTGAGGATGCAACTGAAGCCATTGATTTGCTGCTGTTTTAAATCCCTGCCCATCCTGTCATATGAGAATATTGGTACTGGCATGTATACATTAGATTAGAGAAATGAAAGGGACACCAGGCAACGTTTTTACTGTTAATTTACGAGTCTCAAAGTGACTTCAATGATTAAATGGTTCATTATCGTTCATTACGCCATGACCGATGACTCTCTCATCAGTCTCTAGCTTGCAGAATGTCTAGTGCCGGGTCCATGAAATAGAAACTGAAAGTAGACATAACTGACATCGCATTCATTACCGGCTTGTCAGACAACGTGAAAATTCTCATCTCTGGTTTGTACATCAATTGTTGAAAATGTACAGTGTATTTGTATTTTTTTAATATTTTGGCGACTGTAGGTGGAGCTCCGGAGATAGAAAACTGCAGTAGTTAATTAAGTAGGTAAGTAGATTTCAACATGCTACCCACCAAGTGCTTGGACAGATTCTTCCATTCGCTTCTGGTGTCTGTCATTCCTCTTTTTAGAATCTGCAAAAAAGAAATGTAGCGACATGAAATAAAAATGTGTGTGTGTGTGTATTTAGATATACATCTTTGCCATACAAGATTTTAACACATTTAAAAAGAAAGAAACATTGCGTCAATCATGTTATTAAGTCACTGACCAGCACAAATGACACCACTCTCTTCTACAAGAAACCAGGACCAGGGATGAAAGGAAACGATCAGTTAAAGAGGAACCAAGCTTCAAATTATACAGCACAATACAAACAGAACAATTATGATGCTAGGCTAGCAATCATAAAGTCATCAATGGACAACACACACACACTTTTTTGGAAGATAACTACTCTTAATCCACTCAAAGAGTTATATATTATGGACGACAACTACTGAAAGTAACCAAAAAGGCCATGAACTATGCATACTGTACCATCACATTGCAGTATGAGTGTGTGTTCCTCCCTGTGTTCTCCATGGATGACCTGGCATGTGTAATGGTCCTCATCACTCCTCTGTCCCTCTCTCAGGGTCAGAGACACGTCCCCTTTCTTCAGCTTTTTGCCCTTGGTGGTGGTCACTCTGTCCTTATAGCCCCTGCCAAAGATCACCTTGCCTGTCTTATACAGGTAAATACACTCCGTCCCCTTAAACCACCTGATCTCCATGGCTGTGGCACTGATCTCCGGAGAGAGGTGACAGGGCAATGTGATGTCATCTCCAAGGCAGACCTCTACCTCACCGCTAATGGAGACCAATTTATATTCTGCAGGTGAGACAAATTAGTTTTGACAATTTAGTTTTTTTATCAAATGAATCTAATACAGTAGTCTATGTTCATCAAGAATGTTCATTTATTATTATTATTATTGTTATCATTATTATTATGTTGTTTTATTTTCTTCCTTTCTTCTTGAGTATGTTGTTTTGCATTCATTCTTCTTGTGTAAAGCACTTTGAGTTACATTCTTTTCTATGAAATGTGCTATAGAAATGTGCCTTGCCTTGCCTAGTTTTGTGGGACTCTTGGACTCTAATGTACTTATATTAAGTTTCTTTTGTAATTTCTGTCTATTTTTTGCTTCATGATGTCTTTTGATTTTGTTCTTGTTTGTTTTATTTTACAGCACTTTGGTCGACTGCTGTTGTAAATAAAGTGCTTTATAAAAAAAATTGACATTGACACACACACACACACACACACACACACACACACACACTTGCAGTAGGCTACATGAGGTTCCTTACTCTTATCGCTTGATGCTGTTGCCATTTCCCCTTTTCCTAAAACATAGGCCAAAAGTCACAAGTGAATGTGTGAATTAAAATGCTCCACACTGCAATTATTAAAGTGTGCAACAAGTGTATTAGAGCACTGTACTTCTGTCGGCCTGTAACAATAACAGATTTTGCTGGGCGATTAATTGACCAAGAAATTATTGCGATAAACAATAATATTGATATTGACATATTAACCATTTTCTACTACCATATTTTACAGGCTATTGAATGCACCTGAATGTACCTGCACCCAGTTGGACACTTTATAACATAAGAGAAAGATTTGGTAGTAATAGCTCACATTTCAAGTCTCTCGTCATAGGGAGTATTATCAAATGCTTCAGTTCTTCAACCAGTTAAAAACATAAATTATCTGCGTCAATAATTGAGCCGAAGTGTTCAAAGCTGTGAAAAAAGTACTTTAGTATAAAAGCTAAAATAATGATAATGGCATTTAATGGCAATTATATAGCCTAGTGTAATTATGCTAAGGAAACAAGAGGAGTAAGTAGAGAGACCTTTACTTAAAATTTGTTCTCTTTTGGGAGAGAGAGAGAGAGAGAGAGAGAGAGAGAGAGAGAGAGAGAGAGAGAGAGAGAGAGAATTTGAATTAAAGTTTATTGAAGAAATAGCAGTACCAAAGCTATTTTTAAAATGTAAGGAGGAGAAAGCTAACCCTAGAAGCATCAAGTAGGCTAAGCTGAAAAATAACTATTCCAGTAAAGTATAGATGCCCAAAAGTTCTACTTACTGTAAGATAACGACGTATTTGTGGGCTACTTCATTACTTGACACCTCTGTTCGCAGAACTTCAACTGAAGCCTACCACTGTCCTTAAACCCTCTGACGAAACGTCAGACAAACAGGATGTCAACAGCCGAGTTTTATTGCTCTTTAACGTTGTCTCCTAATTTTCATAGTCGGAACGCATCCCTTATGAATTCAATAGGCCTACAGAGCAAGTAGGCTACTTTCCACATGGATTCAGACAAAGCTATTCAGACGACCGTAAATTGTCGTCGTCGTATTTGCATTTACAAACAATACAAAAAAATATATATCGGTTAAAGTTATGTTCCGAACTTTAGCAAAATACAAGGTATTCCCCTTGTATTACAAGAGGACTGGATGGTAATATAGGCTAATGTGTTACTCACAAGGGTTGTAAACTTATTATCGGTAAATGATTAACTGCCTTGTTAGGCTACTGTGACAAATAGAAAGCGAAACCTAACTCAAGTAGCCTATAATATTTCCTCCAGGCATTGGCCAGTAGATGGCGCTTATTTATGACAGGTGCTGTGTAGCCTGTAACTAACACAATTTTAAAAGTTTTGGAACGGCAAATGCAAATATATTATCTATTGATTCTGTTATCTTATACACACAGCTACAGGGCAATGTGATGTCATCTCCAAGGCAGACCTCTACCTCACCGCTAATGGAGACCAATTTATATTCTGCAGGTGAGACAAATTAGTTTTGACAATTTAGTTTTTTTATCAAATTAATCTAATACAGTAGTCTATGTTCATCAAGAATGTTCATTTATTATTATTATTATTGTTATCATTATTATTATGTTGTTTTATTTTCTTCCTTTCTTCTATGTTGTTTTGCATTCATTCTTCTTGTGTAAAGCACTTTGAGTTACATTCTTTTCTATGAAATGTGCTATAGAAATGTGCCTTGCCTTGCCTAGTTTTGTGGGACTCTTGGACTCTAATGTACTTATATTAAGTTTCTTTTTTAATTTCTGTCTATTATTTGCTTCCTGATGTCTTTTGATTTTATTCTTGTTTGTTTTATTTTGCAGCACTTTGGTCGACTGCTGTGCTTTATAAAAAAAATTGACATTGACACACACACACACACACACACACACACACACTTGCAGTAGGCTACATGAGGTTCCTTACTCTTATCGCTTGATGCTGTTGCCATTTCCCCTTTTCCTAAAACATAGGCCAAAAGTCACAAGTGAATGTGTGAATTAAAATGCTCCACACTGCAATTATTAAAGTGTGCAACAAGTGTATTAGAGCACTGTACTTCTGTCGGCCTGTAACAATAACAGATTTTGCTGGGCGATTAATTGACCAAGAAATTATTGCGATAAACGATAATATTGACATTGACATATTGACCATTTTCTACTACCATATTTTCCAGGCTATAGAATGCACCTGAATGTACCTGCACCCAGTTGGACACTTTATAACATAAGAGAAAGATTTGGAAGTAATAGCTCACATTTCAAGTCTCTCGTCATAGGGAGTATTATCAAATGCTTCAGTTCTTCAACCAGTTAAAAACATAAATTATCTGCGTCAATAATAGAGCCGAAGCGTTCAAAGCTGTGAAAAAAGTACTTTAGTATAAAAGCTAAAATAATGATAATGGCATTTAATGGCAATTATATAGCCTAGTGAAATTACGCTAAGGAAACAAGAGGAGTAAGTAGAGACTTTTACTTAAAATTTGTTCTCTTTTGGGGAGAGAGAGAGAGAGAGAGAGAGAGAGAGAGAGAGAGAGAGAGAGAGAGAGAGAGAGAGAGAGAGAGAGAGAATTTGAATTAAAGTTTATTGAAGAAATAGAAGTACCAAAGCTATTTTTAAAATGTAAGGAGGAGAAAGCTTCTAGCATCTAGAGGCATCAAGTAGGCTAAGCTGAAAAATAATTATTCCAGTAAAGTATAGATGCCCAAAAGTTCTACTTACTGTAAGATAACGACGTATTTGTAGGCTACTTCATTACTTGACTTGACACCTCTGTTCGCAGAACTTCAACTGAAGCCTACCACTGTCCTTAAACCCTCTGACGAAACGTCAGACAAACTGGATGTCAACAGCCGAGTTTTATTGCTCTTTAACGTTGTCTCCTAATTTTCATAGTCGGAACGCATCCCTTATGAATTCAATAGGCCTACAGAGCAAGTAGGCTAGGCCTATACTTTCCACATGGATTCAGACAAAGCTATTCAGACGACCGTAAATTGTCGTCGTCGTATACCGCGGTGAAGACAGTTTCACGTTGGATATTCGACAGATATTTGCATATTCGACAGATATTCGCTAAATGGTGCTGAATTCTATTTCACTTTCCCTCAGTGTTGCAGTGAGCACACCCCCATGGTTTTACAAGCTTCAGAACCACCCATATTATAACTTTCATATACCATTGATTTCTATGGGAAAAGCTTGTTTTTTCAATAGCTTCTACACCAAATGACCTTGGGTTCTCAAATTTGCTCAAAATGTTTGACTGTATGTGTCGACTAAGATACACCACAATTAATTGCCATCATATGCCCCCTTTAGCTTATAGGAAGGTATAAAGGAAATACCATTGATTTCTATGGGGAAAAGCTTGTTTTTTCAATAGCTTCTACACCAAATGACCTTGGGTTCTCAAATTTGCTCAGAATGTTTGACTGTATGTGCCGACTAAGATACACCACAATTAATTGCCATTATATGCCCCCTTTAGCTTATAGGAAGGTATAAAGGAAATACCATTGATTTCTATGGGAAAAAGCTTGTTTTTTCAATAGCTTCTACACCAAATGACCTTGGGTTCTCAAATTTGCTCAAAATGTTTGACCGTATGTGCCGACTAAGATACACCACAATTAATTGCCATCATATGCCCCCTTTAGCTTATAGGAAGGTATAAAGGAAATACCATTGATTTCTATGGGGAAAAGCTTATTTTTTCAATAGCTTCTACACCGAATGACCTTGGGTTCTCAAATTTGCTCAGAACGTTTGACTGTATGTGCCGACTAAGATACACCACAATTAATTGCCATCATATGCCCCCTTTAGCTTATAGGAAGGTATAAAGGAAATACCATTGATTTCTATGGGAAAAAGCTTGTTTTTTCAATAGCTTCTACACCAAATGACCTTGAGACCTCAAATTTGCTCAGAATGTTTGACTGTATGTGCAGACTAAGATACACCACAATTAATTGCCATCATATGCCCCCTTTAACTTATAGGAAGGTATAAAGGAAATACCATTGATTTCTATGGGAAAAAGCTTGTTTTTTCAATAGCTTCTACACCAAATGACCTTGAGACCTCAAATTTGCTAAGAATGTTTGACTGTATGTGCCGACTAAGATACACCACAATTAATTGCCATCATATGCCCCCTTTAGCTTATAGGAAGGTATAAAGGAAATACCATTGATTTCTATGGGAAAAAGCTTGTTTTTTCAATAGCTTCTACACCAAATGACCTTGAGACCTCAAATTTGCTCAGAATGTTTGACCGTATGTGCCGACTAAGATACACCACAATTAATTGCCATCATATGCCCCCTTTAGCTTATAGGAAGGTATAAAGGAAATACCATTGATTTCTATGGGAAAAAGCTTGTTTTTTCAATAGCTTCTACACCAAATGACCTTGAGACCTCAAATTTGCTCAGAATGTTTGACCGTATGTGCCGACTAAGATACACCACAATTAATTGCCATTATATGCCCCCTTTAGCTTATAGTAAGGTATAAAAGAAATACCATTGATTTCTATGGAGAAAAGCTTATTTTTTCAATAGCTTCTACACCAAATGACCTTAGAACCTCAAATTTGCTCAGAACGTTTGACTGTATGTGCCGACTAAGATACACCACAATTATTTGCCATCATATGCCCCCTTTAGCTTATAGGAAGGTATAAAGGAAATACCATTGATTTCTATGGGGAAAAGCTTGTTTTTTCAATAGCTTCTACACCAAATGACCTTGGGTTCTCAAATTTGCTCAGAACGTTTGACTGTATGTGCCGACTAAGATACACCACAATTAATTGCCATCATATGCCCCCTTTAGCTTATAGGAAGGTATAAAGGAAATACCATTGATTTCTATGGGAAAAAGCTTGTTTTTTCAATAGCTTCTACACCAAATGACCTTGAGACCTCAAATTTGCTCAGAATGTTTGACTGTATGTGCCGACTAAGATACACCACAATTAATTGCCATCATATGCCCCCTTTAGCTTATAGGAAGGTATAAAGGAAATACCATTGATTTCTATGGGGAAAAGCTTGTTTTTTCAATAGCTTCTACACCAAATGACCTTGGGTTCTCAAATTTGCTCAGAATATTTGACTGTATGTGCCGACTAAGATACACCACAATTAATTGCCATCATATGCCCCCTTTAGCTTATAGGAAGGTATAAAGGAAATACCATTGATTTCTATGGGAAAAAGCTTGTTTTTTCAATAGCTTCTACACCAAATGACCTTGAGACCTCAAATTTGCTCAGAATGTTTGACCGTATGTGCCGACTAAGATACACCACAATTAATTGCCATTATATGCCCCCTTTAGCTTATAGTAAGGTATAAAAGAAATACCATTGATTTCTATGGAGAAAAGCTTATTTTTTCAATAGCTTCTACACCAAATGACCTTAGAACCTCAAATTTGCTCAGAACGTTTGACTGTATGTGCCGACTAAGATACACCACAATTATTTGCCATCATATGCCCCCTTTAGCTTATAGGAAGGTATAAAGGAAATACCATTGATTTCTATGGGGAAAAGCTTGTTTTTTCAATAGCTTCTACACCAAATGACCTTGGGTTCTCAAATTTGCTCAGAACGTTTGACTGTATGTGCCGACTAAGATACACCACAATTAATTGCCATCATATGCCCCCTTTAGCTTATAGGAAGGTATAAAGGAAATACCATTGATTTCTATGGGAAAAAGCTTGTTTTTTCAATAGCTTCTACACCAAATGACCTTGAGACCTCAAATTTGCTCAGAATGTTTGACTGTATGTGCCGACTAATATACACCACAATTAATTGCCATCATATGCCCCCTTTAGCTTATAGGAAGGTATAAAGGAAATACCATTGATTTCTATGGGAAAAAGCTTGTTTTTTCAATAGCTTCTACACCAAATGACCTTGAGACCTCAAATTTGCTCAGAATGTTTGACTGTATGTGCCGACTAAGATACACCACAATTAATTGCCATCATATGCCCCCTTTAGCTTATAGGAAGGTATAAAGGAAATACCATTGATATCTATGGGGAAAAGCTTATTTTTTCAATAGCTTCTACACCAAATGACCTTAGAACCTCAAATTTGCTCAGAACGTTTGACTGTATGTGCCGACTAAGATACACCACAATTAATTGCCATCATATGCCCCCTTTAGCTTATAGGAAGGTATAAAGGAAATACCATTGATTTCTATGGGGAAAAGCTTATTTTTTCAATAGCTTCTACACCGAATGACCTTGGGATCTCAAATTTGCTCAGAACGTTTGACTGTATGTGCCGACTAAGATACACCACAATTAATTGCCATCATATGCCCCCTTTAGCTTATAGGAAGGTATAAAGGAAATACCATTGATTTCTATGGGGAAAAGCTTGTTTTTTCAATAGCTTCTACACCAAATGACCTTGGGTTCTCAAATTTGCTCAGAATGTTTGACTGTATGTGCCGACTAAGGCTATGTTCAGACTGCACTCCAAATCTGATTTTTAGCATATCTGATCAACATCAGATCTCTCTATCGACCGCGTTCACATTGCTTGTCATATCGGATCTCCATGTCCGCTAATCACCTGCCATATCCACGTGGGTTACTATGGTACCCTAACGCATCATGCCCACAAATAATAAACAAAACCGCGGAGGGTAGAATGTTGGTTGTTTCTCTCTCAGATGGTTAAGTGGGGCCGTAGCACACAGCTACAAGTAACAAGGAAGTATCAGAGATGGAAGAATAAAGTTACTCATCTTTATTTCAGTGCATCAATGCAGTCCAGCACAGCTGTTAGTTGCCTTTCTGATGCGTGGTTGAAAACTTTCACTGACGTTGCTTTCTACACGCGAGGTAAGCCTTGCTTTCCACACGCGAGGTAAACTCCAACTTGCGGCAAATCCATAACGCGCACTGACACGTTGTTATAGCAAACGACACTGTTTTTTAAAAGGAGAATTAACATTGATCTCTCACTTCCGTCCATCTGCATTCCACGTGTTGATGTTTGTGTCACGTGACAAATGACGCAAGTGACACGGTGAAATCTTATCCCATGTGGAAAAGCTGTTCAGATCGCAGCATATCCGATATGAATCGCAATTGACACCACATGGGTATGTAGGGCGTAACAGATTCGGAAAAATCGGAATTCATGTGGTTTTCTGCTGTTCAGACCACCCGAAATCAATTCCAGATACAATCTGGATATGAAAAAATCGGATTTGGGATGCCAATCTGAACGAGGCCTAAGATACACCACAATTAATTGCCATTATATGCCCCCTTTAGCTTATAGGAAGGTATAAAGGAAATACCATTGATTTCTATGGGAAAAAGCTTGTTTTTTCAATAGCTTCTACACCAAATGACCTTGGGTTCTCAAATTTGCTCAAAATGTTTGACCGTATGTGCCGACTAAGATACACCACAATTAATTGCCATCATATGCCCCCTTTAGCTTATAGGAAGGTATAAAGGAAATACCATTGATTTCTATGGGGAAAAGCTTATTTTTTCAATAGCTTCTACACCGAATGACCTTGGGTTCTCAAATTTGCTCAGAACGTTTGACTGTATGTGCCGACTAAGATACACCACAATTAATTGCCATCATATGCCCCGTTTAGCTTATAGGAAGGTATAAAGGAAATACCATTGATTTCTATGGGAAAAAGCTTGTTTTTTCAATAGCTTCTACACCAAATGACCTTGGGTCCTCAAATTTGCTCAGAATGTTTGACTATATGTGCCGACTAAGATACACCACAATTAATTGCCATCATATGCCCCCTTTAGCTTATAGTAAGGTATAAAGGAAATACCATTGATTTCTATGGGGAAATGCTTATTTTTTCAATAGCTTCTACACCAAATGACCTTGGGTCCTCAAATTTGCTCAGAATGTTTGACTGTATGTGTCGACTAAGATACACCACAATTAATTGCCATCATATGCCCCCTTTAGCTTATAGTAAGGTATAAAGGAAATACCATTGATTTCTATGGGGAAAAGATTATATTTTCAATAGCTTCTACACCAAATGACCTTGGGTTCTCAAATTTGCTCAGAATGTTTGACTGAGCTTATAGTAAGGTATAAAGGTCATTTGGTGTAGGAGCTATTGAAAAAATAAGCTTTTCCCCATAGAAATCAATGGTATTTCCTTTATACCTTACAATAAGCATCATGGGGCATATGATGGCAATTAATTGTGGTGTATCTTAGTCGGCACATACAGTCAAACATTCTCAGCAAATTTGAGGACCCAAGGTCATTTGGTGTAGAAGCTATTAGCTTTTCCCCATAGAAATCAATGGTATTTCCTTTATACCTTACTATAAGCATCATGGGGCATATGATGGCAATTAATTGTGGTGTATCTTAGTCGGCACATACAGTGAAACATTCTCAGCAAATTTGAGGACCCAAGGTCATTTGGTGTAGAAGCTATTGAAAAATTAAGCATTTCCCCATAGAAATCAATGGTATTTCCTTTATACCTTACTATAAGCATCATGGGGCATATGATGGCAATTAATTGTGGTGTATCTCAGTCGGCACATACAGTCAAACATTCTCAGCAAATTTGAGGACCCAAGGTCATTTGGTGTAGAAGCTATTGAAAAAATAAGCTTTTCCCCATAGAAATCAATTGTATTTCCTTTATACCTTCCTATAAGCTAAAGGGGGCATATGATGGCAATTAATTGTGGTGTATCTCAGTCGGCACATATCGTCAAACATTCTGAGCAAATTTGAGGTCTCAAGGTCATTTGGTGTAGAAGCTATTGAAAAAACAAGCTTTTCCCCATAGAAATCAATGGTATTTCCTTTATACCTTCCTATAAGCTAAAGGGGGCATATAATGGCAATTAATTGTGGTGTATCTTAGTCGGCACATACAGTCAAACATTCTGAGCAAATTTGAGAACCCAAGGTCATTTGGTGTAGAAGCTATTGAAAAAATAAGCTTTTCCCCATAGAAATCAATGGTATTTCCTTTATACCTTACTATAAGCTAAAGGGGGCATGTGATGGCAATTAATTGTGGTGTATCTTAGTCGGCACATACAGTCAAACATTCTGAGCAAATTTGAGAACCCAAGGTCATTTGGTGTAGAAGCTATTGAAAAAACAAGCTTTTCCCCATAGAAATCAATGGTATTTCCTTTATACCTTCCTATAAGCTAAAGGGGGCATATAATGGCAATTAATTGTGGTGTATCTTAGTCGGCACATACGGTCAAACATTCTGAGCAAATTTGAGGTCTCAAGGTCATTTGGTGTAGAAGCTATTGAAAAAACAAGCTTTTCCCCATAGAAATCAATGGTATTTCCTTTATACCTTCCTATAAGCTAAAGGGGGCATATGATGGCAATTAATTGTGGTGTATCTTAGTCGGCACATACCGTCAAACATTCTGAGCAAATTTGAGGTCTCAAGGTCATTTGGTGTAGAAGCTATTGAAAAAACAAGCTTTTTCCCATAGAAATCAATGGTATTTCCTTTATACCTTCCTATAAGCTAAAGGGGGCATATGATGGCAATTAATTGTGGTGTATCTTAGTCGGCACATACGGTCAAACATTTTGAGCAAATTTGAGAACCCAAGGTCATTTGGTGTAGAAGCTATTGAAAAAACAAGCTTTTTCCCATAGAAATCAATGGTATTTCCTTTATACCTTCCTATAAGCTAAAGGGGGCATATGATGGCAATTAATTGTGGTGTATCTTAGTCGGCACATACGGTCAAACATTCTGAGCAAATTTGAGGTCTCAAGGTCATTTGGTGTAGAAGCTATTGAAAAAACAAGCTTTTCCCCATAGAAATCAATGGTATTTCCTTTATACCTTCCTATAAGCTAAAGGGGGCATATGATGGCAATTAATTGTGGTGTATCTTAGTCGGCACATACCGTCAAACATTCTGAGCAAATTTGAGGTCTCAAGGTCATTTGGTGTAGAAGCTATTGAAAAAACAAGCTTTTTCCCATAGAAATCAATGGTATTTCCTTTATACCTTCCTATAAGCTAAAGGGGGCATATGATGGCAATTAATTGTGGTGTATCTTAGTCGGCACATACGGTCAAACATTTTGAGCAAATTTGAGAACCCAAGGTCATTTGGTGTAGAAGCTATTGAAAAAACAAGCTTTTCCCCATAGAAATCAATGGTATTTCCTTTATACCTTCCTATAAGCTAAAGGGGGCATATAATGGCAATGAATTGTGGTGTATCTTAGTCGGCACATACAGTCAAACATTCTGAGCAAATTTGAGAACCCAAGGTCATTTGGTATAGAAGCTATTGAAAAAACAAGCTTTTCCCCATAGAAATCAATGGTATTTCCTTTATACCTTCCTATAAGCTAAAGGGGGCATATGATGGCAATTAATTGTGGTGTATCTTAGTCGGCACATACAGTCAAACGTTCTGAGCAAATTTGAGAACCCAAGGTCATTTGGTGTAGAAGCTATTGAAAAAACAAGCTTTTCCCCATAGAAATCAATGGTATTTCCTTTATACCTTCCTATAAGCTAAAGGGGGCATATGATGGCAATGAATTGTGGTGTATCTTAGTCGGCACATACAGTCAAACATTCTGAGCAAATTTGAGGTCTCAAGGTCATTTGGTGTAGAAGCTATTGAAAAAACAAGCTTTTTCCCATAGAAATCAATGGTATTTCCTTTATACCTTCCTATAAGCTAAAGGGGGCATATGATGGCAATTAATTGTGGTGTATCTTAGTCGGCACATACAGTCAAACGTTCTGAGCAAATTTGAGGTCTCAAGGTCATTTGGTGTAGAAGCTATTGAAAAAACAAGCTTTTTCCCATAGAAATCAATGGTATTTCCTTTATACCTTCCTATAAGCTAAAGGGGGCATATGATGGCAATTAATTGTGGTGTATCTTAGTCGGCACATACAGTCAAACGTTCTGAGGAAATTTGAGAACCCAAGGTCATTTGGTGTAGAAGCTATTGGAAAAATAAGCTTTTCCCCATAGAAATCAATGGTATTTCCTTTATACCTTCCTATAAGCTAAAGGGGGCATATGATGGCAATTAATTGTGGTGTATCTTAGTCGGCACATACAGTCAAACATTCTGAGCAAATTTGAGGTCTCAAGGTCATTTGGTGTAGAAGCTATTGAAAAAACAAGCTTTTTCCCATAGAAATCAATGGTATTTCCTTTATACCTTCCTATAAGCTAAAGGGGGCATATAATGGCAATGAATTGTGGTGTATCTTAGTCGGCACATACAGTCAAACATTCTGAGCAAATTTGAGAACCCAAGGTCATTTGGTATAGAAGCTATTGAAAAAACAAGCTTTTCCCCATAGAAATCAATGGTATTTCCTTTATACCTTCCTATAAGCTAAAGGGGGCATATGATGGCAATTAATTGTAGTGTATCTTAGTCGGCACATACAGTCAAACGTTCTGAGCAAATTTGAGAACCCAAGGTCATTTGGTGTAGAAGCTATTGAAAAAACAAGCTTTTCCCCATAGAAATCAATGGTATTTCCTTTATACCTTCCTATAAGCTAAAGGGGGCATATGATGGCAATGAATTGTGGTGTATCTTAGTCGGCACATACGGTCAAACATTCTGAGCAAATTTGAGGTCTCAAGGTCATTTGGTGTAGAAGCTATTGAAAAAACAAGCTTTTTCCCATAGAAATCAATGGTATTTCCTTTATACCTTCCTATAAGCTAAAGGGGGCATATGATGGCAATTAATTGTGGTGTATCTTAGTCGGCACATACCGTCAAACATTCTGAGCAAATTTGAGGTCTCAAGGTCATTTGGTGTAGAAGCTATTGAAAAAACAAGCTTTTTCCCATAGAAATCAATGGTATTTCCTTTATACCTTCCTATAAGCTAAAGGGGGCATATGATGGCAATTAATTGTGGTGTATCTTAGTCGGCACATACGGTCAAACATTTTGAGCAAATTTGAGAACCCAAGGTCATTTGGTGTAGAAGCTATTGAAAAAACAAGCTTTTTCCCATAGAAATCAATGGTATTTCCTTTATACCTTCCTATAAGCTAAAGGGGGCATATGATGGCAATTAATTGTGGTGTATCTTAGTCGGCACATACGGTCAAACATTTTGAGCAAATTTGAGAACCCAAGGTCATTTGGTGTAGAAGCTATTGAAAAAACAAGCTTTTCCCCATAGAAATCAATGGTATTTCCTTTATACCTTCCTATAAGCTAAAGGGGGCATATGATGGCAATTAATTGTGGTGTATCTTAGTCGGCACATACAGTCAAACATTTTGAGCAAATTTGAGAACCCAAGGTCATTTGGTGTCGAAGCTATTGAAAAAATAAGCTTTTCCCCATAGAAATCAATGGTATTTCCTTTATACCTTACTATAAGCTAAAGGGGGCATATAATGGCAATTAATTGTGGTGTATCTTAGTCGGCACATACAGTCAAACATTCTGAGCAAATTTGAGGTCTCAAGGTCATTTGGTGTAGAAGCTATTGAAAAAACAAGCTTTTCCCATAGAAATCAATGGTATATGAAAGTTATAATATGGGTGGTTCTGAAGCTTGTAAAACCATGGGGGTGTGCTCACTGCAACACTGAGGGAAAGTGAAATAGAATTCAGCACCATTTAGCGAATATGCGAATATCTGTCGAATATCCAACGTGAAACTGTCTTCACCGCGGTTCGTCGTATTTGCATTTACAAACAATACAAAAAAATATATATCGGTTAAAGTTATGTTCCGAACTTTAGCAAAATACAAGGTATTCCCCTTGTATTACAAGAGAACTGAATGGTAATATAGGCTAATGTGTTACTCACAAGGGTTGTAAACTTATTATCGGTAAATGATTAACTGCCTTGTTAGGCTACTGTGACAAATAGAAAGCGAAACCTAACTCAAGTAGCCTATATTTCCTCCAGGCATTGGCCAGTAGATGGCGCTTATTTATGACAGGTGCTGTGTAGCCTACGTAACTAACACAATTTTAAAAGTTTTGGAACGGCAAATGCAAATATATTATCTATTGATTCTGTTATCTTATACACACAGCTAATGCAGTAAAAAATATTCTATTTTGTTGTTGTTGATGCTGCACGTGACCTGGAGCTAAATGGTCTTCTCTCCTCAAGATTATTATTATTTTTTTTAATCTTTATCATAAATAACACTGATATCGTCATATTACTCCCGAGGTCATTTCCCGATCCCACCCCGTCTCTCCCTCCCACTTGTTTCCTGTCCATCTCTGTACTGTCCTATCAGATTAAAGGCAAAAAGCCTTTTTTTAAGTTTTATCTCCCAGCACACTCCTCAAATACAATCTGAGGGTAGAGCTTTTAGTGTCTTAGTACCTATAAATTGCAACAAAGTGCAAGAATCCCTTAAATTAGAAGAGCTTGTGGCATTAGACACTTTTAAGTCTCTGATAAGATAACTTCCCCATTGTACAGTGTTCTTGTTTTATTTGTTTTCTAATGAATTTTTATCTTTGTTAATTATTGTTTCTTTTTCCTTCTATTATTTCATTTTACTTATTTACTTTTTTTGATAGGCTACTTATTTTCTCTTTATTGTATGTATTTAAATTCAGGCATTGCTGAAAAAGAATAAACTATGGGTGATGAGAATATTTACAGTATTTAGTTGAATACTTAAATTCAACTTAATGTCATGGCACTAAGAAAAGCCTCCAATTTTACCCATCAATGGGCCAAATTCTCCATGTTATCTCCATTCTCCATTAAGACTACAGCAACATTTATTTACACTTTAATAGCAGTACATCTCATTTTGATATTTTTGTAAAGAAAATGTATGGTTTCTGGCTTATTTATGAATACGTAAAAGGTTCACAATACACTGATTCAAAACAATAGTACATGTAGAGAAATATAGCCTGCAAATCATCATAAAATCTTACTGGTTGACACAAAATTTGAAAAAAATCTTCAATGGCTTAATATTACTAGTGATTTATCTAACACTTTGAATGAAAAACTTCACTGCGCTCCATGTACAGCAGATGGCGCCGTTGGTAAGCGTATCCAAAGGTTTCTGTTTCTGGTGTCCATACACGACTTAATTCTAAAAGTAGGGCAATCCTCGTCCTGCAGTATCTGGTGCCTCTCACTTGGACTGAAAATCTTGTGGAAGGAGAGGACAGGAGCACACTGATAAAACTTGCAGTCTTTTATTTAATGCAAAATTTTCTAACGTTTCAACAGTTCTGTCTTCAGTTCAGTCAACTGAATTATTTTTATTTTTATCTTTTCTTTAGATTTTATGCCTTGATAGGACAGTAGAGAGTGTGACAGGAAATGAGTGGGAGAGAGAGAAGGGTATGGATCAGGAAATGACCTCAGGTTGGAATCGAACCTGGGTCCCTGGACCTGAGGTATGATGCACTAGCCCGTTGAGCTATGCCGCCCCCCAGAGTCAACTGAATTCTACTCAAGGGAGCTGGTGTTTCCAAATGGTTCCAACTTGAAACGAGCCCACTAAACTGTTCAGACTGCAGTCCAAATTTTCTTGCATATCTGATCAAAATCTGATCTTTTTGACAGACCCCGTTCGCATTGTTTGGTAAAACAAACTCTGCAGCTAGGATCCTGATGAGGGTGCGTAAACATGAACATATCGCTCCTATCCTCCACTCACTCCACTGGCTTCCCATCTCCGCCAGGATTGAATACAAGGTTTCCCTTCACACATCAGTGCATACATGGACATGCCCCCCCCCAACAATCCACCCGCACCTCCTGTTCCACTCACACTAACCTCCTCTACAACCCCAGAACCAGACTCAGGACTGTGGGTGACAGGGCCTTTGGTTCCGCCGCCCCACACTTGTGACAGGGCGACACAGGACAAGCAAACCAGGCAACTGCCTGGGGCCCCAGGCTGAAAGGGGCCCTCAAGAATGACTGTTTAATCATTTTAGTGGTTTAGTTGGTGGCGTTCATTCAATTAAATATGACAGAGTTAGACAATTGCAAGTTCAACACAAACAATTGTATTAATGAAAGTTGCTTGAAGATTATAACAATGCGGTTTACGTAGGAATTTATGAGAGGTGAAGGGCCCCCATGCTATGTTTGTGGAATGCCCTCCCTGACACCTTGTGGGCACCACAACCCATTGACTGTTTTAAAAGACGCCTAAGGAAATTTATTTTTAACAAATCTTATGGTGGCCATTATTAAATTTTTTTATTAATTGTTTTTTATCATCTGACTTTTAACGAATTGCTTTTATTCCAGATGCTTATTTAAAAATTTTATTCATTCTATTCCTTCACTTTTAACCTGTAGCCCTCTGAGATGTTAAGGGCATTACAAATAAAATGTGTTATTATTATTATTATTATTATTATTATTATTATTAAAAGTGCTCAGATCTGCATGTCCACACTTCACCTGTCATATCCACTTTGGTTACAATGGTAGCCTAACGCATCATGCCCAGAAATAATAACCTAAACAAAATTGCGGAGGGTAGAATGTAGGTTGATTGTTTCCCAGATGGTTAGAAAGTATCAGAGATGGAGGAATAACGTTACTCGTCTTTATTTCTGTGCATCAATGTAGTCCAGGGCTCATTGTCTCTCTGGTGCATGGCTGAAAACTTGGTTGCTTTCCATGCGCAAGTTAAATTCCAAAAATCATATGCAACTTGCGGCGAATCCATATTGCAAAATCACATCGTTATGTAAGGGATAACGGCTGACGAGGTGAACGGTTCTACAGAAATAATGGCAAGGTGGAGTTTAGAACTACAGCGACGCGTGCAGCGCGCAGACAAAGTTACTCCACCAAGCCATCATTTCTGTAGAACAGGTCACCTCGAAGGCCATTATCCCTCTTATCTCCCGTTTCTATGTATCTCTTGTTTATTTAAAGAAGCGTATAAAACATAAAATAAACATGAAACTCCAATTTAAAAGAAGTTAACCTGTTCGGCTGCTTATTGTTGTTATATTTACCATTCTAAAAGGCATTCATATGGAACAGTGATCAGTTATAAGGTTTTTTTTTGGAAATACTTCCAAAGTAGCCAGTTATCCGAGAATAATGGTCACCCATCGGCCAATCAGAGAAGAGAATCGCGTTCTGAATCAGAGAAGAGAATCGCGTTCTGAGAATCGCTTGGCGGAATAACTCCGTCTCCGTGCTGTGCGCGTCGCCGGAGTTCTAGATTCCACCTCGCCACCTCGGAGGTCGTTATCCCGCTTATCTCCCGTATCTATCTATCTCTCGTATATTTGAAGAAGCGTATAAAACGTAAAATAAATATGCAACTCAAATTTAAAAGAAGCTAACCTGTTCGGTTTGAGTACTACTTTCAGTTGAAAGTAGATCTACAAGGTTGCTTATTGTTGTTATAGTTACCATTCTGGAAGGCATTCATATGGAACGGTAATCAGTTATTAGATGAGTTATTTTTTGGAACTACTTCCAAAGTAGCTAGTTATCTGGAATTAATGGCCACCTAGCAGCCAATCAGAGAAGAGAATGGCGTTCTGAAGGGAGATAAAGCAAAGGAAAAGAAGAGATAACATTAATCAGTCACTTCCATCCACCTGAATTCCACATGCTATTGTCCATGTCGCACTGTAAATGACAAAGTGACATGGTGATCCTATCCATGGCGTTAAACTACTCAGGCAGTAAATCGGATAGGAATCCATAGTGGGTTGAATTAGAGTTAGAAAAATAGGAATTTATATGGTTTTCTGCTGTTCAGACCACCCGAAATTAATTCTAGGTACAATCTGGATAATATGCAGAAATTGGATTTGGGATGCCAAACTGAACAAATCTTAGACTGGACAAAAAGTGCATCTGCAACAAATTTGTTGTCCTTTAATTTTAAAACAGAAAGATTAAGCTAATTATGAAGTTTTTTCCCATTTGTCTACCACACACAAATTTTGCACATGTACACTGGTTACAAATGTGTAACACTAAATTTGAATATGTAATTTTCATTTTGCGTGCTTACACTTAAGTCACAAATGTGTAACAGTACCTTTATACTCACGACCATTGTAAACAGAAAATCGGAGCTACGCATTCATAAGTCCTCTCTTAAAGCTGTATTCAGCAAATCTACGTAATTCTGAGACTTAGGCAAAAGAAAAATCTAAATCATACAACTCTCTGGTCCCTCCCCTAGTTACTCCTCAACTGCCCCTCAACCCCCCCAAATCCTATCCTGTGCATCAGAGAATCACGCACTTGACACTTTTGCTTTTTCCAATGGGAAGAGAGAGGCATATACCTTTACCATGAAAAGGTACTAGAATGGAACAAACATGTAATGCATCATAACACTTAAAG
The DNA here is from genome assembly GCA_027497455.2 of Sardinella longiceps. Lineage (NCBI taxonomy): Eukaryota > Metazoa > Chordata > Actinopteri > Clupeiformes > Clupeidae > Sardinella > Sardinella longiceps. Next base: position 308,319 of record JAODXP020000046.1, on the reverse strand, counting down.
GAGAAATTTGGTGTGATAAGGAGCAGAATTTTGATACGTTCTTGCAGGCTGGAGAAAACCACTTGCTAGTTGTAGCTTCCAAGGACACCCAGCTAGGCCTACTTGTAGCCGAATCGCTGTTTTAACCATAGAAAGACCCAAAATAGCCCCACACTTTGTTTATTGTAAAATGACAGTTCCAACATTTAAAACTAGGCATTGACGTAGTTAACTGACTGTCACATCCATTTTTTTTGTTTGTTTGTTTTAAAGGAGATTCTCCTTAAGATTTGAGTATACACCACCAGATGTGCTTTTAAACATTTGTGACTGTAGTGGACACATACAAAATTACAGTGTAATATACACATTTGTGACTTTAGTGTGCACTGCACATGCAGAATTTGCAGTTGTATGGGCTAAAGACATATGGAACAAATATACCTTGATTAATACCTTTGTTCATATCTTCGTTAACCACCCTGGTGGAAGATGTGCTAATCAATCACATATTGTGGTTAGTCCTTTAAATTAAAATTCTTATCTTGCATCATTTGCTTTAGCCTCTCAATTTCGGTGTCTTTTTCTTCCATCTGTTTCTTGAGCTCTGCCTCTATCATTGCCTCTATTGCTCTGTGCTTTTTATGCTCCCGCCAATAGGTAGTACTACTGTAGAATCTCTCTTCTGGCACCATGTCCTCTATCTTCTCAAGCAGCTCTGTGATCTGAGTGTCATTAGGTCTGTCCTTAACGTTAAGAAGGTGACACCTGTCCCCACATTTCTTTACAAGCTGCTGGAGCTCCTGGCTCCCTGTCTGGAGCAACTCCTCCACACTCCTCTCTCTCAGCCCCTCAGCATGGGTGAAGAGGATCAGTGTGTGTCTCCAACAACTCTCCCCAAAAATAATCTCCATTTTCTCCAGCATCCTCCTCTCCTCCCCTTCAGACGGCTCCACTGGAATCAGCAGGAGGAAGGCGTGAGGTCCTGGGGCAGACAGACGGACACAAAGCCCCACGTCCTGTCTCAAGTCCTTCCATGAGAGTTCACTGCAGAACCAGTCTGGAGTTTCCACCAGGGTCACCCGTCTCCCAGCCACCTCCCTCTGTCTGCTCTCACTGTACTGGGTCTCTGTGGATGTGTGTGTGAGTGTGTGGGTGCCCAGGATGGTGTTTCCTGCTGCCCTCTTCTCAGCTGCACTCCCCCCCAGCAGCACCAGCCTCAGCTCAGACACAGCAGGAGACACTGGGGGCGCTGGACCAGGACTCTCTCCTCCACCTGCAAAGACAGACAGATAATTACTCCAACAGCGATTTCTCCCAATATTCATAAAGTGGTTTACCACTAGTACCTGATAAAGAATAAGAAAACTTTCATGTGGGTATTTTTTTGCCACAAGGAATTCTCCTGCTCATCTTGTAAGCTATAAACTAGCATAAGCTCTTTCACTGCATTGCGGTGTATGATGTGCTGTGACAGTCAATATGTTTACATGCACATCATAATTGAGATATTTGTAATGATAAGTGCTGTCAAATGAATTTAAAAATCATGATTAATCATATTAATTAATTTTTTTGGATTAATCACTTGAGTTAAAGGGCCCTATTTTGACAACGCAATGTCAAATTAGTCAGGGAGCCAAAGTCTAAAAAGCTCAAGAAAATAGGTTGAACCTGACACCGCCTGTTATACTTTTTATTTGTGTTTTTTTGGTTAACTTTAACCCCAAGAACAAATAATTGGAGGGTCTGCTCTGCTGGAAATATCGCGAAAAAAGTTGTCCCCATTTTAGTGTATGCACCCTTCAACATTTAGCAGAAAAATGTGAAAAACTTTTTTTCCCCTAAATACTCTAAATCCTCAAAAAATACATTCCAGATACACAGAATGCATGTGCTGACAACATTAACTGGAAAAAGAAATACATTTCTATATGATTTTCCCTCCATTTAGTGCTAAAAGTAGGCATTTTCTCAATATTTTCTTTATTTACTTCATTGTCAATCAACTATTCTCGCAAGTCAATATACCATTCTCTTCACTAATTTGTATACTCATTACACATAGAAAATTATAAAATCCAACCAGAATCAGTGGAAATGGGATGATTTCTGGTTGGACTATCAACTAATTGGCAATCAACAAGCTCAACAAGCCATGTTTCCACATACTGGAAATTTAACATAGTCGGAGAAGATAAGTCACATTGGCAAAAGACTAAACTGAGTATATCTCTACAAAACTCACCTAGTATGAATAACACTGAGTCAAAGTTTATAAAAAAGTTAGAATTTTGTTTCTAGATGCCATGGATCAAAAGTTATGGCACTTTGAATATAATGAGGACTCTCTTTCTTTCGTTCTTTATTACTTATTTTATTTGTTGGTTTAAAAAATGTAACTATTGCTGGTCACATGTCCGACATAAAACAGAAGAAAAACGATATGTAAAGTACTTTAATTATGATGGTGATATGATGATGATTTAGGAATTTATATAAAACTGTATCCTTAATTGGAACATTAGTGGTGCACAATGACTTTTCCTTCAACCAAATTTTGTATTGTAGTCCTATTTAGTGGCTGCTCCAAACCACACTGTGATGAATGAGCAGCAGTGTAGAAGACAGCAGTGTAGATGATGGGGAAAAAAATCATCATCATATAACCTAGGCCTTTTTGAGGATACCGTTGAAGAAGTTGGATATCCCACTTTAGATTCTGGCAGGGCCGTTTCAAGGTACTGAGGGGGCCCCAAGCAAACAGGACGTGGGGGCCCTTCACTCCCTGTAAATACTTACATGAACCACATTGTTATAATTTTCTAACACCATCAATGTAATAATTTGTACTGTACAGTTGTCTAACTCCAGTTTAAAGTCATTTTTTTGTTGAAAAACATCACCAACTTGACTACTAAAATGATTAAACAGTCAATCTTGGTGGGCCCTTTCAGCTTGGGGCCCTAGGCAATTGCCTGGTTTGCCTGCCTTGTTGCGATGGCCCTGGATTCTGGGAGATGATAGATCCCTGAAACTTAAGAGTCTACATGTAACTGTTGGTCAATAGGAAAGAGACGTCTTGTGCCCCGTTTGACATGTGTCCACGCCCCGTAGTTATAGAGTGTTGAGTTCTAGGTTGTTCTAGGAGTTATCCTGTCAGTCAGGAAAATGGAGAGCCAATGACAGATGGCAGAACATGAACTGAGAGACTTAGGTGGTAAGGATTTTAGGTATGATAATCCAAAAAAGGTAAGATAGTCCCCAAACAGCACTGTAGCACAGGCCCCAGGTTTTTCAAGGTGTTGCAGAATGAAATGCAGCCATGTTCACTGCATCATCCACTTCCCTGTAGACAGACTGCAGGGGGTCCAACTAATGACTTATGGTGATGTTTTTGACATGAGGTAGTACTAGACATTCAAAGGACTTCATAGTGAATGAAGTCAAGGCTACAGGTCCATACTCATTCAATGACGTGATGGAGGGTTTCTTGGGAACTGGGACGATTAGTACTACACCATCCCACAAAGTCTTCCACAACGCTATTGTACTCCCCTTTCCTGGCCATCTTTGAAACACCCAACAACTGCAGTGTCATCAGGGAATATCTACATATGATTCAGAGTTGTACTTGAGGTTTGTGTTGTTCAAAGTGAACTGTGCAGGAGAGAGTGCAGTTCCACGTGGATTCCCTGTGCTGCCAACTATTTTAAATATCCAGTAGGCTATGTCATTCATTCAGACATTTCAGAGTAGCCTAAAACGATATCGAGGCTTTAAGCCTGTTGATTACAAAATAGAATTGAAATCATTACTGATCCCATAATTTTGGTTGAAATTTTATAAACTATTTAAATAGAGTAGCCTATATGAGTATACAGTACAAATGTACAATACAAAGTATTGTACAAAGTACAAAGTATGACATATGGACTGATGACTGATGGGGGAATAGTTAATAGCAATAAAAATAAAGCAAAAAAGTACATATGAAAATGTTTGGAAAAAGTGAGAAAATCGGCTATTTTTTTGTACGTAACTGATGAGATCATATTAAAATGTCTTTTAAGAATGTTCTTTTCAGTGGATGTTGTCAGCACACGTGTTCTGTGCATCTGGAATGTATTTCTCGACAGGCACTGAGGATTGGAAGGGAAAAAAAGTTTTTCACATTTTTCTGCTAAATATTTAAGGGTGCATACACTAATATAGGGAAAACTTTTTTTTCGCGATATTTCCGGCAGAGCAGACCCTCCAATTATTTGTTCTTGGGGTTAAAGTTAACCAAAAAAACACAAATAAAAAGTAGCCTATTACAGACGGTGTCAGGTTCAACCCATTTTTGAGACCTTGGCTCCCTGACTAAATGATGTTTGACGCATGGCGCATGAAAATAGCAAAATGCCACCGGCACACCCCAAAACAATATTAATGAATACTGGTTTTAACAGGGGATGTGACTGGTGAAGCATACTGTAGTACAGAGCATGGGGCCTGACCGAATATCAGGGGGGCATCACAAAACATTTATTTCCCTTTTTCTTCAGTTTTTTTCTTATATTTTTAGAAAAGGGAGGGCAAAACTCAAATCTGGCCAAGGGCACCAAAAAGGCTAGAACCGGCCCTGGCTGAGCTAATGACTGTAAGTGAGAATATGGGCTACACAATACAGAGGTTACATAATGAGAGTTTTAGAATTTTAGTCGACACTGACTGAATTTGCCTGTTGTAGTGCAGGCATATGGCCTACCTGCGATTGTAGTGAGCGCTATCCAATAAAATAATATTTTCCTTGTGTTCAAATCTGCTTGCTTCTTGCTGTTTTCTAACTATGCAGAATGTACGCGCCTCATGTTTTATAAAATTCTCAGAACGTCAAAAATGTTTCAAGAGTAGTCAGAAAAGCAGTCAGAGAGTGCAGACATCCACCAAACCAATACGGTCACTGACACAACATAAATTGCAGATGGCATTCCAGACCTGTAATGCACATTTTACCCCCTACATTTCCGGTGCTTGCTATTGGAGCCTAAGGAATCTTTTTTAAAATTCCTGACTCCATATATCTTCCTAGGGCAAAGAGGCTACATAAACAAAATAACACATGGTGTATGTAAACAAACTTTTAAACAATCACCACAACATGTTTGGCTGGTGATAGGGGGACAACCCATGGTCTCCCGAAATAGATGATGAGCTGAGCTTTTCATTAACTATTATTCAAAGCACAGTATAGCAAGGTGTCAAAATTAGTTATTTTTGGAAGTGGGAAAAGGTGAAAATTCAAAGGTCAAAGCAATGGCGTAAATTTGCATAGGGACCATAGTGACATGTCACAATGTCATGGTCTACGACCTTTTTGGCCTACCACTAGATGTCGCCAAAGATAGTTTTCTCTGTGTGCGAATTTTGTCTCTGGTGATTGTTGTTGATTCTGTTCACCTGTTTTCTGTTAATTGGGTCATGTGTTTGCCTTATTATCCTATTATGTTAGAGTATTTAAACCCTGTGTTCTCTGGTTTGCTTTGCTGAGTCTTCACCGTTTTCTGAGTAAGTTTGCAGCGCTGTTCTTTGTTTACTTGTTTCTTGGTTCTTGTTTTGTTCCTGGATTTCTTTTCTGCTCCTTTGTTTAAATGCCTTTTTGGATTTTTGCCTTACTTGGATTATTTTTTGTTTGAGGCTTGGATTACCTGTTCTTCAGGACTTGATTGGATTTTGACTCATTCACTACTGCCTCTGTTCTTTTGTGGATTTATCGCCTTCTTTTTGTCTTTTTGGATCCTCTGAGCTTTTGATATCTTACCTGGAAATAAACTCTTTAACATTTTTAAGACTTTGGTTTACCTGCTTCTGAATCAGACCTGCCTGCCTGGTAGCTCAGTGGGTTGTCTCCCGCCTTTCACCAGAGAGACCCGGGTTCAATACCCGAGTGTAACAGAAGACTCAGCCATGACTGATTCAGCAGGTACTGTGAGTTCAACAGGCACTGTGAGTATTCCTACTCTTGAGTTTGAGAGAATCATGGCAGCCCTCAACAGCTTTGGATCAACTATGGAAACCCATGGCCGAGCCTTGAATATTACTCAAGACACCCTGGCTCGTCATGACCAGCTCCTTACTCAACTCGCGCAGTCTGTACAGGATTCCACCCAAGCCCAGCAGCAGCCTCCTCAATCCGCCCCTGCGCCACCTTCTGCTTTGCCACCAGCACCATCTTCTCAGCCCCATGGTGTAGAGCCACGACTTCCAGCTCCTCAACGTTATGATGGCAACCCAGGTGGGTGCCGAGGTTTTTTAACTCAGTGCCAGCTAATGTTTGAGCTTCAGCGTGCCACTTATCCTTCTGATCGTTCTAAGATTGCATGTATCATTACTCTCTTAACTGACAAAGCGCTGGCCTGGGCCACAGCTATGAGGCAGAATCAAGGCCCAGAATGCTCTGATGTTAAGCTCTTCACAGACAACATGCTCCGGGTCTTTGACCAGACTGCCGTAGGGCAGGATGCTGCTAAGAAGCTTTTTAGGCTACAACAAGGGAAGAACAGCGTTTCTGACTATGCCATTACTTTTCGTACTTTAGCTGCTGAGAGTGGCTGGAATCAAATGGCACTCATCTCTGCCTTTCTCAATGGTCTGTCTGACTCCTTGAAGGATTGCTTTGCAGCCAGAGATGTTCCAGATGATCTCGAGTCCCTTATCACCCAGTCCATTCGCCTGGACAATCGTCTCCGGGAGCGCAGGAGAGACCAGACAAGTTCCCAGAGCAGGTCAGTGTCCTCTTCCTTTGCTGTGGACTCATCTGCACCACCTGATGCCCCTGAGCCAATGCAGATTGGACGTACACGTTTAACTCAAGCAGAGAGAGATCGGCGTCGAAGGGAGAGATGCTGCATTTACTGCGGTAAACCTGGCCATTTCCGTCTTTCCTGCCCTGAGCTCCTGGGAAAAGACCAGTCCCGTCCAGCCGAGGGAGGGCTGTGACGGGGGCCACTTTCTCTCCTAATTTCCCAGACACCGGAGTCTACCTGTCACTTACCATCACCTGGGGAAAGAACACCCACTCTTGTCAGGCCTTGGTGGACTCTGGGGCAGCTGGTAATTTCATTGATTCACGTCTTGCTCACTCCTTGAAGATTCCCCTTGTTGCCTTAGCTACTCCTCTTTCTGTCTCTGCCCTTGATGGTCAGCCCCTTGGTGATGGGAAAGTGACTTCTGCTACTTCTCCTATTCGCATCCATGTGGGTGACCACCTGGAGGAAATTTCTTTGCATCTGATTGACTCTCCAGAGTTTCCAGTCGTGCTTGGCTTCCCTTGGCTTAGACGACACAATCCCCACATCGACTGGGCTACAGGGTCCATCTTGGAGTGGGGCCCTACCTGCCATGCAACCTGCCTCTTCTCAAGTCCTCCCACTGAGTCCAAGTCTCCTGATCCTGCTGAGTTATCCTGTGTTCCCACTGAGTATCTTGACTTGAAAGAAGTGTTCAGCAAAAAAAGGGCATGTACCCTTCCACCCCATAGATCTTATGATTGTACCATAGACCTTCTGTCAGGTTCCAGTCCTCCTCGGGGGCGCATCTTCTCCCTGTCCTTACCTGAAAGAAAAGCTATGGATGACTACATCAAAGATGCCCTCTCCACTGGATTCATCCGTCCATCTACTTCTCCAGCTGGGGCGGGTTTCTTCTTCGTAGGCAAGAAGGATGGTGCACTCAGGCCCTGCATTGATTACAGAGGACTGAATAAGATCACTGTCCGCAACAGGTATCCACTCCCGTTGATTTCCACAGCCTTTGATCTTCTCCAAGGAGCCACCATCTTCTCTAAGTTGGATCTACGAAATGCCTATCACCTTATACGCATTAAGGAGGGCGACGAGTGGAAAACGGCCTTTAACACTCCTTCCGGCCACTATGAATACCAGGTTATGCCCTTTGGCCTCACTAATGCCCCAGCTGTCTTTCAAGCCCTGATTAATGATGTTCTGCGTGATATGATAAATGTCTTTGTTTTTGTGTACCTGGACGATATTTTGATTTTTTCTAAATCCTTGCATGAGCATCATCACCATGTGCGGCAGGTTTTGCAAACGCTCCTGAGGAATCACCTTTTTGTGAAACCAGAGAAGTGCGAGTTTCATGACACTGAAGTGTCCTTCCTCGGCTTCATCATCAAACAGGGCCAAATTCAGATGGATCCAAGGAAGACAAAAGCTGTGCGAGAGTGGTCAGTTCCTAAGGGTGTCAAGGAGGTGCAACAATTCCTTGGCTTTGCCAACTTCTATAGGAGGTTCATTAGGAACTTTGGCTCAGTAGCTGCTCCTATCTCTGCTTTGACTAGGAAGAACGGACAGGCATTCTCCTGGTCCCCTGAAGCTGACCAAGCTTTCCAGACCCTCAAGGAACGCTTCTCCTCTGCGCCTATCCTAGTGTTGCCGGATCCTTCTTCTTTCATTGTGGAGGTGGACGCATCTAGTATTGGGGTGGGTGCCATCCTTTCCCAACGTTCAGCTGATGGGAAAATTCATCCTTGCGCATTTTTCTCCCATCGTCTAACGCCCACAGAAGCAAGATATGATGTTGGAGACAGGGAGTTGCTGGCAGTTAAGATGGCACTTACAGAATGGCGGCACTGGCTGGAAGGGGCCCGACATCCTTTCTTGGTATGGACAGATCACCGGAACCTCGAGTACCTTCAGCAGGCCAAGCGCCTTAACCCTCGACAAGCTCGCTGGGCTCTATTTTTTGGACGTTTTGATTTTACTTTGTCCTACCGGCCAGGCTCTAAAAACAAGAAGCCAGACGCTCTGTCAAGGCAGTTCCATTCCAGTGACTCTGTAGAGGATTTGAGAACTGTCATTCCACCCTCTCGGATAGTCGCACCCATCCGCTGGGGGATTGAGACCACCGTCAAACAAGCTCTCAGACAGGACCCTGGACCTGGCACTGGACCTGCTGGACGGCTGTTTGTTCCTAAAAGGGTCAGGTCAAAAGTACTCCAGTGGGGTCACTCATCGCATCTCACAGCACATCCTGGTGCCCGCAGGACCCTGGATTTCCTTAAGAGACGTTTCTGGTGGCCGGAGATGGAGAAGGAGGTCAAGGACTTTGTTGCTGCCTGTGACACTTGTGTCCGAAGCAAGGACCCATGACAATGCCCCCAAGGGTTACTTCACCCGTTGCCCACTCCTACCCGGCCCTGGTCCCACCTGTCCATGGATTTTGTCATGGGATTGCCTGTCTCTGAAGGTAATACTGTAATTCTTGTGATTGTCGACAGGTTTTCTAAGGCCTGTCGGCTTCTGCCTTTGCCGAAATTACCTTCTGCCCTAGAGACTGCTCAAGTTGTTTTTAACCATGTTTTTCGAGTTTTTGGGCTCCCTCAGGACATCGTCTCCGACAGAGGTCCCCAGTTCTCCTCCCGGGTCTGGCGCGCCATCTGCCAGCTCATCGGCGCCACGGCCAGTCTGTCATCCGGGTTCCACCCACAGTCCAACGGACAGACCGAGAGGGTGAACCAAGAGCTGGAGGCTGCCCTGAGGAGCCTGGTTGCTGAGAACCCGTCGTCATGGTGCTCCCGCTTGCCCTGGGCCGAATACGCTCACAACACCCTCCTCTCCTCCTCCACTGGGCTTTCACCATTCCAGTGCCAGCTTGGGTACCAGCCACCATTGTTTCCAGACCAGGAGGGTGATGTGGCTGTGCCGTCGGCTCTGCACTTCGTCAGGCGGTGCAGGGGTACCTGGAAGAAGGTACGCCGAGCTCTTCTTCGCACCTCCAAAAGGAACCAGAAGCAAGCCAATCGTCAAAGGAGACCTGCTCCCCGCTTTCGGGTGGGGCAGAGGGTCTGGTTGTCTTCCAGAGACCTTCCATTGCGGGTGGAGTCCCGTAAGCTTGCTCCTAGATTTGTTGGCCCCTACAAGGTCATCCGTAGGGTAAATCCAGTGTCCTACAGACTTGAATTGCCCAGGTCCATGAAAGTTCACCCCACTTTTCATGTCTCCCGTCTCCGGCCCGTACTGTTCTCACCTTTTGCCCCGCCGCCTAAACCCCCACCCCCACCCCGGATGTTCCAGGGTCAACAAGTCTTCACAGTCCGCCGGCTGCTGGACTCCCGTCGGGTCCAGCGTGCTGTCCAGTATCTGGTGGACTGGGAGGGATACGGGCCTGAGGAGCGCTCATGGGTCTCCTCTAAGGACATTGTCGATAAGACTTTGATCAGAGACTTTCACCGCCAACACCCTGGTCATCAAGGGAACGTCAGGAGACGTTCCTAAAGGAGGGGGTTCTGTCATGGTCTACGACCTTTTTGGCCTACCACTAGATGTCGCCAAAGTTAGTTTTCTCTGTGTGCGAATTTTGTCTCTGGTGATGTCTGTTGATTCTGTTCACCTGTTTTCTGTTAATTGGGTCATGTGTTTGCCTTATTATCCTATTATGTTAGAGTATTTAAACCCTGTGTTTTCTGGTTTGCTTTGCTGAGTCTTCACCGTTTTCTGAGTAAGTTTGCAGCGCTGTTCTTTGTTTACTTGTTTCTTGGTTTTTGTTTTGTTCCTGGATTTCTTTTCTGCTCCTTTGTTTAAATGCCTTTTTGGATTTTTGCCTTACTTGGATTATTTTTTGTTTGAGGCTTGGATTACCTGTTCTTCAGGACTTGATTGGATTTTGACTCATTCACTACTGCCTCTGTTCTTTTGTGGATGTATCGCCTTCTTTTTGTCTTTTTGGATCCTCTGAGCTTTTGATATCTTACCTGGAAATAAACTCTTTAACACTTTTAAGACTTTGGTTCACCTGCTCCTATATGAGACCTGCTTGGTAGTTCAGTGGGTTGTCTCCTGCCTTTCACCAGAGAGTCCCGAGTTCAATACCCGAGTGTAACACACAACCAATATTTTGGAAAGACAAAATAGTCCATACCAATATTTAGCATTTTATTTTTACATGGCAAAGTTACACGTTTATTTACATATTGCTTGCGAACACTATATTATACTTTTAGTAGTTATGTTTAGTTTTTTTGACGTGCCAGATTTCTGCAACCCAGAAAAGGAGCACGAGAGTTGTTCGTGCTGCAATTTCAGAGCTATGTTCCTCTCACATGGCGAAGCGAAACAAAGCGAAACCTTCTGAGACAGATAGCAGACATGGAGGAGAGAGCTGTCTTTGGTAATCTACTACATACAAGGGCACCAAGGTCTGGACCTCTGTAATTTTTCGAGCCGAAAATAAAATTGGTTAAACAATCAAGGGCACTTCAATTTATCTATCTATTACCTCACGCGCGCTGCCACCGCAATTAATATCGCGGGTAACATGGATTTCCTTCACTGTCTTTTGGAAGCTTTTTGTGGGTATATCTGCAATTACAATGGAGGTATGTGGTATCACATTAAACTAGACAACCACTCCTAACCATTGGTATCACTTGTAACGGCAGTACCTTGAGCTTTAAGGGTTAAATTTCAGTGTAAAGATCGTCGGAGAAAATATCTTTATCTGCTATTATAGGCTAAACTGGGTTTAGTTGGCTGGCTGGGGTTCCACCCAATCTAACCAATCTCACCACACATTATGATATAGACTACACTTATTTACTCAGACAAGTTTTCTATCATCCATTTGCAAGATGAACTCTCATTTAAATAGATACATTTATAGCAAACACTTCTTTTGGAATCACACTAAACAAACCCAACAGACTCAGGAGGAAAAACAAAAGTATGCAATGTAGGCAGATAACCTTCAGATAACCTTCTTAAAACCATTTAATTGTCTTCACAGTAGTTGTGGGCCAGGCTATTCTTACATAGGCTATGGATTTTTTTTCATTGGCAAGCATGCATCAGAATTTTTTTTTTTTTTGGTGGGGGGGGGGGGGATTGTCCCTACCAATGTTGAGACCAAACCTACGCCCTTGGGTCAAAGACAAAGTTGCCTCAAAATGGCAAAATGCCAAACAAAAGGATTTTCTCAAAAATGGAGAATTTTTGGATATGTGTAAGGGCCATAACTTGCATTCTGCATCTCTACCATATTAAATTTGTAGGTTTCTAACACCCCACATGGCCGTTTCAAGTCCTTAATTAAAAGGACCTCTTGATGTTTTCTAACTTTGAGCATGATCCTAAGAGACTGTGGTGGAGTTAAGTTAGCTTAATCAGATATCAGCAGTTTGCAGACGAGTGGACTATTGCACAAATTCAAAAACGGGTTTACAGCCAACACTTTGTTCCCAGAGGGCATATATTGAAACCTTTTCAAAACAAACCCATGTTTGACGCATTACGATTTAACAGATGTGACGGATGGCACGCTTCTGATAGTTGGCAGACGCAGTTTAGTACCAGGACTTTATACAAACAAAAACCTGTGGTTGAGTCCAACAGTTCTGGTGCGATTATAATTAGAAGTTGCCAGAAATGCTCACAGGCACTTTTTTGGAATAGGGGGTAGGGCATTCGAAGGCATCGTTTTTATAGAAATATTTGAGATACTGAGATCTGGCATTCCGGCCATTGGCATCGTTTGAAGAGATCAAGATCAATTCAGCAAGAATTGTCGGGTTTGTTGTCGCATAGCTTACTTCACGACCAAGCTGGTGCATAATGTAAGCGATTGGGTGAAATCAGATTTAATCGCTTCAAACCTCTACAGTTCACACCTCTAGCTTGCAATCGTCTGTCAATGGTGAAATGCCAGACCCTTGTACGAAGCTAAAGCGTAGACCAAGGGGATGGCCAAAACAAGGCTAGGAAAAAAAAGACCAAATTGGACCAAATACTGGCCTTTTTAAGAATTTCTTATTTGCAAATTCTGATGAAAACTCATTGGGAAACATTTTAAAATGCAATTGTATCATACATATTTATTAATCTTCTGGATAAATTTGTCACATTTAAAATGAATAAATAGTGTCATGTGAAAAATCATTCCACCAATACCATGTGCATCACCAACAATACCATGTGCATTAGCCATGACACTCTCTTTCCATATCTGTTCGTCTTTGAAGGTTTGCAAGGCCAAACATCAGCTAGTCTTTTGATACAGAAGCACACAGAAATATGTACAGCATTCTGAGACAAACATTTCCAACCTGTGTTCCTTAATTCATAACCAAGCATATTTCGAACAGAGTTGTCCATTTCAGCCCTCTCCAAAACAGTTGCACCTCCTACTGCTGTTGAGAAACAAATCAAAGGTCAAATGAGGCTACAAAGGTCAAACAATAGCTCAATTTCCATACTGAAGTAAAACAGTTGTTATTGAAAGGAGAAATTCAGTGTGATAAAGACCCAAAGTATTGTAACATCATAAGAAGCTGGAGCATTTGCCGGGAGCAGAATTTTGGTATGTTTGTGCAGACTGGAGAAAAGTGTTAGTGGCCAAATTGCTGTTTTAAACCATAGAAAGGCAGAAAAATAGCCTCACACTTTGTTTATAGTATAATGACAGTTCCAACATTTAAAACTTAGTATTGAAAACTGTACAGATAGCTACATACCCCCTAGCTAGGTTGCCCTGTAAGCTACAACTAGTGGTTTTCGCTGGCCTGCACGTACGTGTCAAAATTCTGCTCCCCGTCAAACGTTCCAAGTTTTTATGATATTGCTACTACTTTTTTATAGCTACTACTTTTATTTTTTTATGATATATTTTGTGTCCTTATCACACCGAACTTCTCATTTAAAGGATACTGTCAAATAAACAACAGGAGTGGGAGTGGCTGCACCACTGTGGACACTGTGGTAATAACACCCCCTTGGCCTAACCTAGTTAAAATTGTATGTCAGCTGCAACTACAGGACTGCGTGTTCTGTATTTTTCCCAAACCTGTGCCACCCGGTCGGAAGCGGTCCGTAGTCGACCAGAAATTGGGGACATTTTCGGGGACAGGTGCAGATGGTACATACTTTAGAAATATGTTGCTGCTTTTTTGTAACATGTACATGTACTTCATTAAAGTAGAAATTCATTTCCATGAACTCACCAGAGCAAATTACCATCTGAGGACCTCTTCCTACAGAGAGCAAACACATACAGTTAATGTGGTTATGATCGAGGGTGGGATAGGGATACATCACCATTTGGGTCCATCTCAATACAACATTCCTCTGTCCTCCTTTCCTTACTTCCAACCTTTCCTCCGTCCTAGCCCCTCCTCCCCTGAAGGAAACAAGGAAGGAAGGATGGAGGAATCGAGGACAGAAAGATATAAGAAATGAGGTGTCCTCCTCATTCATACATCACTAATATGAGACGTTCATTACAGATGACATCTCGGAAACAACTGACCAAAATAATGTCTATCTTCATCAAATATAGGCTAGAACAACCACCAGACATTTTTGTTCATCATAATGCAACGTAATTAAATAATTAAGACCATTGAATCATGATCTGTTTTGCATCAATTTACATTTGTCTTATAACCACTGACAATGGAGATAATAGTAAAACTCGACAACACACTTAACTTTCTTGCTAAAGTTTTTTTTTTTTTTTTAATATATTTCTAATGTGCTTTTCTCTTGCTCCAAAAAGTCATTTGTCGTTTTTTTTTTTATTGGATGTTGAAGTGACAGAATGGGAGTACATTTAAACTTTTTTGACTCTCAAATCAAGCCAATGACCGCAAGTTCGCGCTGTGCTTCCTCGCTTATCGGACCTTTGTCCAAGTGAAATACTTGAGTAGTATAAATAATTAATAGTTATTTAACAGTGAATTACTATCATGAGGACTTATTTTAAAACAGTTGCGGGCAGAAGACCGGTTGGGGTGGGATTCATAATTAATGTCAACTGATTTATCGGAACTTAAGGCTGTGGGAACATAGGATTGTCCCCGAATTTTGCTGTCATGACGGAGTACTGAGTGTAGATTGAGGAGGAAAAAGTTAAATTACTTAGTTATAGAGATGGCTGCAATGAGAAGAGTAAAAAATTGAAAGGTATGAACACTTTCTAAAGGCACTGTTTGTTAAAACATGATACTAGTACAAACTTTTGGCAAATAGCCCACCTCCATACAACCCCAGTGTTCAGAAATACGTCACTATAAGCCCATCAGCTACGAACAGGCTGCCAATTGAAGTGGCCGAGCATATAGATAGCATGCAAATAAATCACTATTCTACACCATTGGAAGCTCAAAGTCGATCCACACTTCATTAGTAAACTGTTGTGAGTCGTACTGCAAGATGAACTGACGATCTCATGATCAAGCCAACTTGTCGGTAATGTTGTGAGCACTTTGGAGTTCAGTATCTTGCTCAAAGACACTTTGATGGGGTCAAGCAGAGCAGGTCTTGTATTCCTACAGTATATGTCCTCTGTGGTGTCTATACTTAAATCAAGGGACTGAGACAACCATGGTGGAGGTTTGATTATCCGATCAGCAAGTTATCTTCAAGGAATTTTTAACTCTATTACCACCCCATTCATAATGTGTGAGATCAAAGTAAGCATGGGACATTATCCAGGCAAGGTTTCAGTTGACTGGGAATTCTTAGTTACTGTTTTAAAGAGGAACTATGCAAGACCAGCCTTTACTTTCGGTTTATAAGTTTATGCAACATGTTTCACCACAGAGCTTCTCAAAAGCATTGCTAGCCAGTCTAACCTGATAAACCAGCCTAAATGTGAGATTGGATGTTTAATTTAGTCTGGCCCCGATGAATGGATACAATGGGAGATTGTTGATGAGTGTAACGGAGGCCAGCTAGCGCGGCTAGCTCGGTGGTAGTGTGTAAATCCTCATCACCCAATTCCATGGGCGCTTCTAACACGCTGAGTTAGAAGCTCGGGCTTTTAGCTCAGTTGGTTAGAGCGTTCCACTCCCACACCGGGAGATTGTAGCTTGCGGGGTGGCGGGTTCGAGACCCGTGTGCGGTGCGGACCGCCACCGGCTACATTGGTGCCGTGACCCGGATGGGAGTGAGGATTTGGAGGGTGAGTGTAACGGAGGCCAGCTAGCGCGGCTAGCTCGGTGGTAGTGTGTAAATCCTCATCACCCAATTCCATGGGCGCTTCTAACACGCTGAGTTAGAAGCTCGGGCTTTTAGCTCAGTTGGTTAGAGCGTTCCACTCCCACACCGGGAGATTGTAGCTTGCGGGGTGGCGGGTTCGAGACCCGTGTGCGGTGCGGACCGCCACCGGCTACATGAGCATAACCCGTTGTCTTTCAAACCATGTCTGTGCCCATAGGCCAACGCTCTGTCGTCGCTCCTTCAAAACCCCGACCGCTTTGATTCAAAACACATCTCTGCGTTATGATTGGTTTTAAACCCTGCCCACTTTGATTCAAAACACATCTCTGCATTATGATTGGTTTTGCCAGATTCCTGGCATTCTGGCAGGATTGGAGAATGATGCGAGGCTAGACCCACTCGCAGACAAAATATTTTGGCGTCCAGCGGGTGGTGCTGGTTTACTAGGCTATAACCAGACAGTTGCCCATTACCAACCAAGTTATAAGCCTTTGGAAAACAGACTCAAGGCCTGAGCTCGCATTCTTACAGATAGATCTCCCCCTACACGGCCAAATATAGTATAGTGTAATTTGACATTTTCAAATATGCAACCTTTTAATAACAATTATTGTATTGTGAAAGCAAACCTCATTTCTTGATTTGATTTTAAATTAGCATTCTCTTGTCTTTCCCATGTTGACCTATTTTACTTACATTTTTATATCATTGTGAACCCTGACATCAGGGAATTCTACTTGAGACTCCCCATACTCTTTAACATTTAGTTGTATGATTGAATGAAGGGGCTGGGGTTAAACTATGTATAATTCTTCCCATTGCTTTTCAAATATGTTAATTGTTTTGTCAATTGTTGATGTTTTTTTTTACACATTTGTAGTAAATTGCAATCAATCAATCAATCAATCAATCAATCAATCAATCAATCAATATGGCCTTGATATTAGGCCTACATAAGCAAATACTGAAACTTCATTAACACTATAATGACCTCTACAAAGAAACAATCAATTTGCTATTTTCAGATACTTACTTGGTGTTTTCTCAGTTCTCACTAAAAAAAAGCAGAAGCAAAAATTAAGGCTCTTCAAGTAACACTTTGGTATAGCAATTATGCATGTTGTGTTTGTGTGTGTGTGTGTGTGTGTGTGTGTGTGTGTGTGTGTGTGTGTGTGTGTGTGTATGTTAGTGCTGTCACATTAATATAAATAGCAACTCATTTCCACCAGTAAGAAACTGAATGCTAGGGTAGGTTGAATCCTTATTGTGCCCTTACAAGAACCTGAAACTAATTAGCAGCTGGCTTTGTCCTTCTCTAAAGGGGCAATTCACACATATCCACTACCCCCACTGATTCCCCAAACATTAAGTATGTGACCAAGACTTGGAAGGAAAGTTTTGGACTATGTTAGTCAACTTTGATGCATGTTTACTTCACCCTCCTTTGTTGTTGGTCATGGAGGAGTGAGTCCAGTGTTATTCTATTTTCACTTAATAGTCCGGCCTAGTTAAGTTAATTTTTTAAACCTGAGTTTTTTGTTTTTGTTAATAGAGAAGAGGCTGGAGGGCTAAGGCGATTAGCTAGTCAAACACGGTGTAGAAAAGTTTGAAGGTGCTCTTTGGCAAAAAACGTCAATAAATCCAAGCAGAAAAAACAAGTGGGATGCCAAGGCACTCTTCTTAGAATAAAACCGCTGTAATAAGTCTAGTTCATGTTTGAACTTAAAAACAATGTCAATATCTCGTGCCCTGATGAAGGCCTGGATTGAGGCCGAAACATGTTGGCATTGTTTTTAAGTTCAAACATGAACTAGCCTTATTAAAGCGGTTTTATTCTAAGAAGAGTGCCTTGGCATCCCACTTGTTTTTTCTGCTTTTGTTTTTTTTTTTTTTGTTTTTGTTTTTAAAGAATAATCACTTCACATTGTATCATATCCTCTTTTCTTATTTCCTAATCCTATTTTCTTCATGATACCTTTGTGCTTAAAGTCATTATGATTTCAATATAACCTAATACATAGGCAAAACTTTGATAAAAGGAGCCTGAAATGTGTTGATGGTAGCTTCTATGTATTATTTCATATGCTCAATAAAAAACATTTGAGAGTAAGTAATAATCACTTCAGTTAAAGGAGAAAGCTGGTGTGATTCTGTCTTAAAATATGTTAAATAATGATCGGAGCACAGACTTGTCGCACATAGTTCACTTGCACCTGACCCCTCCTCTCGGGAATACGGCTAGTTAACCTGAACTAATGCGAGATGTCTAGTAGTTCACTAGTTCAAGCGACGGAAGCTTACAAGCTACATAGAGACAAGCTGTACATATAACCTTATATCTAAGCTAAATGCGCACTTTCAAAGTTCTCTATGCCTCGGTTTAAATGTAAACACCCACGGGAATCTACGGAATGAAGTTTGGAGTAACTTTATTATGGAGGTAAGCTACAGTTTTCAACTCGGACTATCAGGTGCTGGTCCACTCCAACGCTAAGCCTGTGTGGAACCAATCGGTTAACTAGCCGTATACCCGAGAGGAGGGGTCAGGTGCAAGTGAGCTACAGTATGTGCGACAAGTCCGTGCTCCGATCATTATTTAACATTTAAGACAGAATCACACCGGCTTTCTCCTTTAAAGCGTTTTTGCCAGCACTAGTGTTTGTGTGTGTGTGTGTGTGTGTGTGTGTGTGTGTGTGTGTGTGTGTGTGAATATATATGTGGGGAATTCCAGCGTTATGGACGTGACATTTGCGTGCATTATTGATAAACAAAATGTCACATACAGTAACTCCTGCAAACCTAGCAACAGTAAATAACTGATAGCATTGTAGATTTGTGCGTGTTATCACCCACTTCATGCCCATTATCCATAGGCTTACATTATGGGTGAATAGGGTAAAAATTTAAACTTGCTCAGATTATTTACATTGAGACAATACTTTTTTTTGTTGTTTTCAGAAATACTTTGTGCATGAGACTTTTATTTCTAAAGTGAGGTTGACTTTTTCGTGGAGTTCTCCATGTTGACAACACAATTATGACCTTATTTTATAAGTCTTTTATTGAAAGTATTCTCTGCTATGGTATTGTATGCTGGTATGGTCACTCCAAAGTGATGCACAAAAATAGATTGGGCAAAATCGTTAAAACATGCGGGAAAATAATGGGGTGTCAGCAAAATGAGCTTAATAACCTTTATTTTGATAGACTAGCCAAGAAAGCAGATAAGGTTTGTACTGACACTACCCACCCCCTCTCAGTTAGGTTCCAAATACTTCCTTCAGGACGCAGGTACAGACACCTTAACATCAGAACAAATAGAGCAAAGAACTCCTTCATCCCCATGGCAATTAATCAATTGAATAAGATGTGGGAGACACATACTTGATATTATGGACATTCACATTTGTTCTAATGCACAATTGACCTCTTTTTTTCTTTGTTAGCAATCTCCTTGTTTTTAACGGACGCATCTGACCAGTGGTCTGTATTTATTTATTTACATATTAACTTATTGTCTAGTTATTTATTGTGTTTTCACTGTATTTGTGCTTTTTATTGTATGACTATGTGTGTTTGTTTATGTCTTTCTGCTGTGCTGTAAAACAAATTGCCTTTTTAAGGACATTAAAGCTTTCAAGTCAAGTCAAGTCAAGTATATGTTGGTTGATTTCTCTTATGATGATTTCATATGATGGCTAATTTCACTTACCGTAATACAGCAGTACCCTTATCTCCTCCTGTTCTCCACCGTGAATGATTTGACAAGTATAGGTTCCCTCATCTGTGTTCTGTATATTTTTCAGTATCAGAGATATGTCTCCTCTACGCATATGCTGAGTGTCCATGCTCACTCTATACTCATATCCTTTCCCCTCTCTCACAACACCATTTTCATACAGGTAGATGCAATTGGTCTCCTTAAACCACCTTATCCCCATGAAGCTGGCACTTGTTTTTGTAGATAGGTAACAGGGAAGTGTGGCATCATCACCAACTGTTATCCATATAGGGTCATTTGTGGTAACCAGTTTAAAACCTGTGGGGAGGGGGGTGGGGTGGGGTGGGGTAGGGTGGGGGGACAAAAACACATCACGTCTCTCTCTCTCCAAATCTATCCCACTTTGTTGCATGCCGGTTCAGTTTACTTAACGTCATACCTTTATTGGTGCACCACCAAGTTGCCATTTTGCATCCTGCAAAAGAGAGGCAGCATGTGTGAAAATCTTAACACATCAAAACTTCCTGCCATGCCAAGTATTAACTAGTGATGATGTATGCATTGCCAGCCATACTGGACCTCACATTTAGTGAGTATAAGTTCATGTGAGAATAAAGTTGAAATTCTTCATCATCAAAGTATGAAACAAAGACCATACCTTTACAAAGCAGACAGCACACTCATGTGTGAAAAAGACTTCACATAACTTGACAGCCTCTGGGCAAAGAGGAACTGGATACTGGCCAGGACACTGACCACATTCTCTCTCTCTCTCTCTCTCTCTCTCTCTCTCTCTCTCTCTCTCTCTCTCTCTCTCTCTCTCTCTCTCTCTCTCTCTCTCCCTCTTTGAGTGCCAGTCTGCACTTCTTTAATCCGGTATATCATGTCACAAATAATGACAAATGCTAGCATTGAACCACCACACACACTGTTACATTGTTTCACTTTGTGCAACGTGTCTGGAACATTACCATTGGATCATTTTCTCTCTAGAGGGTGTGTAGAGGCTGATAATGTAATGACTGCCAATAACATAATAATTTTGAAAATTTTTCATGTAATAAAGCTAATAATGTAATAACTTAAAGGAGCTGTCAGAAATGATACACAGGGCCTCAGTAGTCAAATGACAACGTAATAAAGTTATTACATTATCGGCTGGTTATTACATTATTGACTTACATAACTGCTGCCAATAACTATTTACTGGTGTAACACTTCCTTGCTATCTTCTATTACAATTGTGCCTTTTAAATAGCCTAGCTCAGTGGTTCAGTGTGTCGTGTCTAGGCCTCACAGTTTAAGAAACACTGGCCTAGCTGTTTACCCTCACTCCCAATATCTTTTCAGTGGCCTATACCTCTTGCAGGTGAGCAGTTATGGTCATTATGGTTTTGATAATAATTTCTGATATTTAGAGTATTTCTTGATGGTTACAGTGATCCCTCAGTTCCTAGCCATTGAAGCCTTTCAGATGTATTTCATAACATTCAACATCAATATGCACCAAGGAGCAACAGGAGCAAGGAAAAATTCCCTTACCTATGACAGAAACCTTGGGCAGATCGATGGGGCAGGGGGCTAACCCAATTGTCTCTGGATTAGTCTGTCCTCTTAATCTCTGTTTGAACCAGTTCAATTTAAAATCAAACATAAGAGCATTCCATTCCACAGAATCAAACCGATCAAGTCAGATCACGAGACGACTGACTAACAAGATAAGGCGAGGATAGGTCAGGCTGACTGAGGTTTATGGTCTTTTAAGCAGTTTCATTTTTGTGAGCCTCATTTAGGTAAGGTTGGCTTATGTTGCATCAGATTTCCTGGTTCTTTTTCTAGCCCTATTCACACTCAAACTGTCCATGAGCTGTCAGCTTGCAGTGCCTGTCGGCTTGTGCATTCACACCAGAAATTGTCTCTACAGTGTTCTACGTGAACCGGCTGCCATTAACCTCACTCACGTCAGATGATTCGTAAGCAAGGCTACTCCATCTGAGATCCGTTCATAAGAGAGTTGTTTCAGAGGACTGGACCTCAAAAAAAATTCTTGCATATAATTGGGCAAACCACTTGTCCGTCATCTTACTTCAACCACTTAAATCGAAACCAACCAGTTGCATCCTGTGATCCCACGCGATTGCTAGTTTTTACACCTGTTCCAAACGAACATAAACGCTGGAATATGTGGCATAATTGCCACAATAGTCGATTTAACTCGCATAATATACAGTAGATGTTTCTTTCATATATTTATAGATGAGTAGATGTCCCTTTCATATACTTATAATGGATTTTGTATACACAAAATCCATTATAAATCTTCACATTACAATATACATAAAGTAGTCTATATCCATAATAGTTGCTGTTAATAGGCATAAATAGACCTATTATATAAAGTATAAGTAGTATACTAGTATTATAAAAAAGGTCTAAAATCTATCTCTTCGTTCAGACCAGGATAGTGAAAGGCATTACATCTGTCTATCCAGAATGTTTCCCTTTGTAATAATCTATTAAGGTGGTCACCTCCTTGAATATGTTTTTCAATGTGTTCGATCCCCCCAAATCATCTTTATTGTGGTGGGAAGTGAAGTGGCGTGCCATGGGGTAGCCTTCATTGTTTATTCTAATGGCATATTTATGTTCTGCCACTGTATCTTTTAGCCTCCTCTTTGTGCGATCAATGTAAAAACAGCTGCATGGGCATGTGAGACGATATAAAACAAAGGAAGTATAACAATTAATGAATCGCTTAATTTTGCTTAACTCCTCTTTGCAGTATGTTAGTACAATGGTTGCATGATTTCTGTAGGCATTTATAGGTTCCTATTGGTCGCTTTAACCAACTCTCCTCTCTTTTTGCTGGTAAATAGCTACATGAGAGCTTATCCCTGAGGCTAGGGACCCTTTTATAGCAAAAGGTGGGGAAGTCCTGAAAAATGTCTTTTAAAGAGGGGTCACTCCCAAGAATGTCCCAATTGGATTTTATGATGTTAAAGTTACAGCTATACATCCAATGTATGGTAACGTGGTATTTGAAGTAGCCTATCTTTAGAAATTGTGCACAAAATGCAATTTGTGATAATCCTCCATGACACCATGATGACAAAGAAACTAAAAAAAAAAATCATGATCAACAATAGCTGGAAAAAATGCTCATTAATGATAAAAAAGACGCCCCTAAAAGAAGAGACCTCATTGGCTAAACATACAAGGAATAGGCAGACACAAAACATCCAATGAAAAGCCTAATTGATGAATAAAGGGAGGGGCAGAAGCACATGTGGGCAAAGTAGGCCATAGCAATCAAGGGACTGTAGCAACGAAGGCAGAAAAAAACAAGACTGTGAAAGCCATCTTTGATGTAGTAATTTATGTG
This sequence comes from Sardinella longiceps, assembly GCA_027497455.2. Lineage (NCBI taxonomy): Eukaryota > Metazoa > Chordata > Actinopteri > Clupeiformes > Clupeidae > Sardinella > Sardinella longiceps. Next base: position 285,242 of record JAODXP020000046.1, on the reverse strand, counting down.
CTTTGGCTAAAGGTACCATTCCAATTTGCAAAATAAAACATGGGCTTTCTGGTGGTGACTTTGATTTTATGGTATACTTAGCCAGTAATTTGGAAAATAGGATTAAACTATAGGTCTTAATTCATTTATATCATCTTTAATGTATCAAAGCTCAAAAGCTGTTATTAATATCAAATATTTACCTACTTGTAGAAAATGTACAATAACTTGTGTGAACTGCATAGAAATATTAAAGATCTGATGCCATTCACGTACAAGATATGGTACTGTGAAATAGATTGCAAAAAATTAACATGTCATTTTCTTGCCATTTTCAGCAAAGCATTACTCAGCAAATGTGCTAATGTGAAAGATGTACTTCACAGTGTAAAGACACATACTACTTTAGAATATGTCCTGAAAGTTTCATATATGTAGCATAAAAACTCCAAGAGTAACGTTTTGTGGAACATCAGAGCTTCACTTTCTTGACACACGACACCCTTTTTTAAGACCCCATATCTCAACAACTATAGAAGATACAATGGTAATATTTCACATAATAGGTTCTGGGTATGGTAACATTATTCACAAAAAGTTTGGAGCAAATCCAAGATGTTCAGGTGGAATTTTTGTCTCAGATTTGTTGATTTGGCACGGAATGACCCCTTGGCTAATCTTTGTCCAAACAACATCAAACTTGGCATTGCACTCACTCGTGTCATTAGCAAGATGCATACCAAATTTGAGGTCAGTCGGACGAACGGTTGCAGTTATGCGTGGAACACACGGACAGATACACACACAAACAGACACACATACCACTGAAATATCCCTCATGTCCAACATGTCTCTTAACCTGCCCTTCACTGACACTGTTTTCAGAAAATGATGAAAGTTTTTTTAAATTAGTTTTAGCAATTGTCAAATACTGTATTCAAACACATAAAGTAATACTGATACACTAAAATAAAAAGAAAATGTATATTTGGAATGCATAATATTGTAAAATAAACATATGAACAAAAATTAAGGAAAATGATCTATAGGATACAGTGCAGTATACTCTTTAATTGTCATCTGAGATGTCTTAAATACATGCTTTGTTAGTCAGGTTCTAGTTTCACCTGACTGTCAATTACTAATACATTTGAAATTTGATGAAAGCAATTACAAATACAACTCTGTTTTGTCCATGTAATTTTGAGAATGTAATTTCAGTTTCAAGAAATGAGCCAAACCACGAGAGAAAAACAGTAAAAATAATGAAGTATTACGTAATCTACATTACAATATCCAATGAACAATTTAATTTACTCACCAAGTGGTTTTGCCAAATATTTAGCAAATTATTTCAAGCAACAATCAAATGGGTCTTACCTTGTAGGCCTACCACAGAAGAAATTATCTAACAATGCAGTTGTTCTTACAGCCACAATTTTTATTCACATGGCTGTTATGTTCCAAAGAGGGTGTTCTTTTGTCCAGTCAAAAATCATATCATCATATTTTATATCAGTTTTCTACAGTTGAATTGGGACAAATTGCTTGATTACAAAATGAGTCATTTCGATGATAAGGTATAAAGAACAGTAAGTACAACGGAATAAGCATGATGCAAAGAAGACTAATCCCATTTCTATTTCTGAGATGATGACAACTGTTACATGTAGGGAATATTCTGGTTTTAACAGAATATCAGCAATGTTTGGTTTACAAGTGAGTCATTCAAACGCCTCGTTCTCATCACACACACACACACACACACACACACACACACACACACACACACACACACACACACACACACACACACACACACCTCATTCAGTCACATCAGGGTTGGACTGGAAAAAATGGCCCAGGCAGTTTTGGTCATTGCAGCCCATTATGATTTCATTCAATAATAACTTAATGGCAAGCTAAAATAACACTGCACAATGCATGTAATTTCTTTTAAACAGTCTATAGCATGACATATAAAATTGGACTAACTATCCCATATGAAAAAGATTTATATAAAACTGACCTTTTTCCTATATGCTGTATAAGAATCTTATATGTAGGGGACTCAAAGCTCATACAAAATGCATATAATGTGAAACTTGATTTATATAAATTTTACAATGTTTTATATGTTGTATAAGAATCTTAAATGGGGTTTACCAGGGAATCATACATACATAAAATACATACAATGTGAAACTTATAACTTTGCACCTTATAAGAATTGTATATGATACTTCCCATGTGAAAAAGATTTACATATCAACTTTACAATGTTTTTATAGGTTGTATCTCAGATGGGGTTTGTAGGGCAGGCAAACCACATGCAAAATACTTAAAAATTACATAGATGAAGCTTAAATAACTATGTCCTTACTAAACTAATACAGCATGTTAGTGCAATGTGTATTGCAACAGACATGAAGTTACACAAATTCAAAAAGTTTTAATGGGTTCAGTATATTGCAAAGGATTATGAGAGTGAAAGGACACTCAAAAGTTTTGCTCATTTTTGGGAAAGTGCACTTAAATTTGAAAAATGGAAATGTTAGTGGTAATAAGTTTCTACAAAGATATTATGTTCATCAAACATGTTGGGGTTTACAGTGTTTACAGGTAAAGACGATGACAAATGGTACATTACATAACAAGGTTAAAGTATCTGATATTGCACAGCACTAAGGAGTGTACAGGCAGTATGTACGATGTCCAGTAAAGTCCATGTGCATGTGAGTATGCTGCAATATATGTAAAAAAAAAATAAGTAAAAAAGATTGTATGGTATGAGAAAAAGTAAAAAGTCAAGAGCACTCAGCTAAACAAAACAGGACTACATCAAATGTGTCCTAAAGATTCACAAGTGGACTCACTGTGAAGGGGATTTACATAAATCTTGGATTCCACAAAGATATGTTTCCCATTTTCGTAAGGTGGGGTTCATATGTTCAAAATGTTTTTATTTATTTTATAAGAAATACATGTACACAATGCAGACCAAACCTAGACGCTGACAAAGTATGTAATGAGGCCATAAGGTTTGCTACCTGATTAGAATGTATTGTGTATTCTGATACTGTTTGAAAGCAACAGATGTGTGACAACCACTTGATTCACACAAATTGATCACTGCTGACTTACTGTCTCTAGAGGGTAATACATGCTCTAGGGGCGTCGTAGGGGGAGAAGGGGGACTGAGTTCCCAGGGCCCCAAGTGGTGGGAGGGCCCTTGGAGGGTCAAATGTGCTACCAGAGGGAAAAGAACTTTGGACCAGGTGTATACTAACGTAGCAGATGCTTACAGAGCCCAGGCATTACCCCACCTGGGTCTGTCAGACCACCTGTCCCTTCTGCTGCACCCACAGTACACACCCAAGATCAAGAGTGCTAAGACCACCGTCAGAACTGTAAGAATATGGCCAGAGAACGCTGTTCCTATGCTCCAGGACTGTTTCTACCACACAGACTGGGATGTTTTCAGAGGACAGGAAACAGTAACCCGTGAATTACTGGACAATTACACCACCTCTGTTTTAGACTACATCCGCTTCTGTGTGGACAATGTTACAACTTGGAAACAAAGCCGTGTGTATCCTAGCACTCCACCTTGGATGACACACGGGGTACAGCAGCTCCTCAGAGCTAGGAATCGTGCTTTTAGGTCTGGCGACCAGGGGGCATACAGCAGGGCCAGGACTGCACTGAGGAGGGGTATCAAGTCTGCCAAACAACATCATAGGAGGCGCATCAAAGCCAGATTCGCAGACACGGCAAATCCCAGGCAGGTGTGGGAGGGCATCAGGGCCATAACTGACTACAAAAAGTAGTCTACCCCATCTACCCCAGCCAATAGCTCCACTCTGGCGGAGGATTTAAATGTCTTTTATGCCCGCTTCGACAAGGAGAAAACCGACCTTGCCCTCCCCCCCCTCCCCCCCACAGTTCCAGCCCCAGTCCTGACCACACACGAGGTGAGGTGCGCTCTCCGCAGCATCAACATCAGGAAAGCACCCGGGCCGGACGGAGTACCGGGACGGGTGCTCAAAGACTGCGCTGCGGAGCTCACAGACGTCCTCACCTCCATCTATAACATCTCGCTGTCCACCTCATGGGTACCAGCCTGCTTCAAAGCCGCCACAATAGTCCCCCTTCCCAAACAGTCCCATGTCACTGGTCTTAATGACTACAGGCCTGTGGCACTCACTCCCATCCCCGCCAAGTGCATGGAAAGACTGGTCATAAAGCACATCAAAGCCGCAATTCCACCATCACATGACTCACATCAGTTTGCCTACAGGGGAAACCGCTCCACAGAGGACGCTATCGCCATTGTACTCCACACACTGCTGGAGCATCTGGAGCACAAAAACACCTACGCTCGCCTCCTCTTTGTTGACTACAGCTCAGCATTCAATACCATTCGGCCCTACAAACTCCGCCACAAACTACACCAACTGAGACTCAACACCACCCTGTGCAACTGGACTGTGGACTTCCTCACCAATCGTACACAGAGGGTCAGAGTGGGCAACAACATCTCTTCCACTCTTTCCATCAACACCGGTGCGCCCCAGGGGTGTGTGTTAAGCCCTCTGCTCTACACCCTGTACACTCATGACTGCTCTGCCTCTTCTCCCTCCAACCTGATCGTCAAATTCGCAGACGATACCACCGTCCTGGGTCTCATCACCAACAACGACGAGAGGGACTACAGGGCAGAGGTGCAACATCTGGCATCATGGTGTGACAGCAACAACCTTGCTCTTAACACCAAAAAGACCAAGGAAATGATTGTGGACTTTAGGAAAAAACAGCCTGGAAATCACAAACCTCTCTCCATCAGTTCAGAGGTGGTGGAGAGGGTCAGTACTTTTAAATTTCTAGGTGTGACCTTGGCGGAGGACCTGTCCTGGGGCACTCACATCGCCTCTGCTGTGGGGAAGGCCCAGCAGCGCCTTTTCTACCTGAGGAAGCTGAGGAGCTACCACATCCCCAGACCACTGCTGGTGAACTTTTACAACTGTGCCATCAGCAGTGTTCTGACCTATGGGTTTTTAGTATGGTTCTCCAGCTCCTCCAAAGCAGACCAGCAGGCACTCCAGCGTGTGGTGAAAACAGCAGGGAAAATCACTGGAATGCCTCTCCCAGAGATTAATACCATCTACACCACGCGCTGTCTACGGAGAGTGCAGAACATCCTGCGCGACAGCCACCATCCTGCCTTTCACCTGTTCCAACAACTACCCTCAGGGAGGAGGTACAGGTCCCTTCAGAGCCGAACTAAAAGACTGGCCAACAGCCTATATCACCAGGCCATAAGACTGCTGAACCTACAGGACTGAACTGCCTAAATCACTGCATTACTGCCTTATTTATTAGGGCCACTGTGCGTGTGCGTGTGCGTGTGTGTGTGTGTGTGTGTGTGTGTGTGTGTGTGTGTGCGTGTGGGTGGATGGGGGAGGGGGGGATCCAAGCACTATGGCACTTTCTTTGTTGCACTTTATGTGGGATGGAGGGGGCTGGGGGCGGTCAAGCACTGATGTCACTTTTTACCTCTTGTGCACTTTACTTGGAAATATGCTGCTACTAAGTATTGTACCCCTAACACAATTTCGTTGCCTTTTCTGACAATGACAATAAATTCTTGAATTGAAATTGAATTGAATTGAGAGGTGTCTGACATTGTATTCCAGGCTGTGAGGGGGGCCCATGGCTGCTTCTTGTGCACAGGGCCCAGAATTTGGTGCTACGCCCCTGCATACTCTGTCCTCTATTGGTGGGAGGAAGATCTGGGTCTAGTAGCTCAACACAAACAGAATGATAAATGATTGGTGTGATGAATGATTGGTGGTAATTATATATTTTCAAAAAGACATCAAAGCAAAAAGTTGTTCTCTTATTTTATACTCACCATTTACATATAGGCCTACTTTCTGTCCTCCGACGAGAAGTCTTTGCACCCTCACTGATTTTTTTTTTTTTTTGTTAAGCTGTTTGTTTTTCTCCAGGAACTCAGAACAACTGATGTAAACTACTTAATGACTAAAGTATTGATTTGGTGAGTCAATACTGTTGGCTGTTTTAGGCTGTCCAATAGTTGGATATTCCCGGCCAGCAGTCTCTTTTCGGGCGTCTCAGGTAAAGTTATCTTGGTCTCCAGCTCACAGGTCAAGTTCTCCAGTATCTCCAATTGTTCATTTTCTCCCTTTAGCTGCTCATCACTGAACTCCACTAAAAAAATATTTTGCTTAGGGCAACCAAATGTCCCTGATCCTGTAGTTGCTGTCTGTGTCATCTCTCTCTTATTCCCCTCTAGTCTTGTCTGTTCCATCTCTCTCTCTATCCTTCTCTATTTGTTGTCTAATCTGTGCCATCTTTCTTATCATCTTCTATTTGTTGTTTCAAGTCCTCCCACTCTTTATTCTTCACCTGCAGATGTTTCGAGTCCTCTACCTTCACCTCTGGTTTTGTCCATTTCTTCTGGGAGTTTTTCTTCAGTCTTACCTATCCTCTTGTCATCTGCCTTCTTGTACTCTATTTTGTTTGACAGTTTTGACAATTGTAACATCTTCAATCATATCATTCTTCTCCTCCAGCTGTTTTTTTTTCTCAATCCCTATGTTCCTCTTCTCCATTTCTTTCTTTATCTTTCAACTGTTCTTCTTTTTCCTCTAGTGCTTTCTTGTTCTCCTTCAACTCATCGACCAGTTTCAGCCATGCAGAAAGAGCTGGTGGAAGCAGGTTTTATTTTGCTGACACATTTTGGAAATAAAATAATGCATACTGCAAAATATATTTTCAAATTAAATGATTATTTGATAAATTAAATTATTCGTATTATACATCACCATCTGAATTAGCAACATTACCAATATGGTTGCTGTTTTTTTTGGATTATCAATTTCACAAGCTTAATATGAAATACCAATTTAACCATGATAGTGTGTTATAATGTCTACACTGATAGGACAGATCCTCTATCTCAAAAGAAGCCTGTTGCACATCATCACCCACAAAAGTAACAACTATAACAAACTAGAGGAAAACAGTGTGGCTGAACATTTGTCAGACTCACCCAGAGACAGGGCAGATTCCCCCATTTCCTCTCTCTGTTCAACAGTGATCTCCTCCCTCACTGTGGAGCCAAAGCAGAGAAATTATCTGTAACTGATATGGGACACAAAGGGGGTTGGATTCACTGAAGTTTTTTACTTTTCCGTGTTGATCCTGACCATCAAACCAATTCCTTGTTTTAAATGTGAAGGCCCTCATTATGATATCAATAAAGTGAAGGGCTACTTTATGAGCCTATTTCATTATTTGAAACAGCATGTTATATGCCATTCACAGAAATGATCAAAAACAGTCTGCTTTGGCAAACACAAACTTGCTCCCCGACGAATGTTTGAAACGACACATTTTTGCAGTATACTGTACTTTTGGTCCATTTCACATCAGAATTTCCTGTAAATCTGTCTTCGGCAAGTCTACGTAATTTCGAAACTTAGGCAAAAAAATTAAAAATCATACAACTCGTTGGTCCCTCCTACACTCTTCAATGGCCTTTCAAATCCCTCCCTAGCTGCAGCACGTTGTCAGCAGCTTGCACACAGCTGTGATCGACAGGCAGTTGTCCCAATTGTCTTTGGTTATCCCTCCCTCCAAACCTGATTGGTGGAAAGCTACACTGCAATGACCATTACAGGGTTCAGATGGAGCTAGATCATTTTTTTTTTTTTTTTCCTAAATAGCCTTTTTCATGTACTACTTCCATAATAATGGGACAATTCCACTAAATTTGACCTTGAAAGGCTTGCCGCATACAGCTTTAAGTGGTTGAATAAAAGACATTGATGAGCAAATTATTGTAATCATGTCCTCAATCTGGTCATTTTAGTTGTGTGGCGCTCTGAGTAGGGTTGCCACCTGTGTCTGACAAAAATCCTGTAAATTTTGACCATCAAAATCGACCCTTTTGTTTATAAGCAACGGCGCCCATCGCACATCTAACCCAAGATAAAAATCACCCTTCTAGGCTGTTGTGTAGCTCTAATTAGTTGAAATGACACTTACTAGTTATTTGTTTAGTTAATGGCTTTATTCAATAGCAGGCCTTTATTATTTTGGCTTATTTTTTAAAAAAAAAAAAAATTGGTTGTGGACACCTGGGGGCAGTATTGGGGAAAAAAGGAGGAATAAATAATTAGGTTCTGTTTGCTTTTTAACTAGCCTGACATAGCCCGACCATAATACTGCTGTTCATCCGTATTCATGGTCTGGAGGTTCTTTAACCTTACGCGATTATACTGTGGGGGGGAGGGTATTCACTTTTGGTTTGAAACAATTGGACAGCTCGTCTAATCAGCGTCGCTTATTGGCCGGTAGACTCTCTACCGATATAAACACGCCCAAGAGGACAGTTCCCAGACCATGAATACGGATGAACAGCAGTATTATGGTCGGGCTATGTCAGGCTACTTTTTAACAGGATTAAAAAAAATAAATAAATCCGGGATAGACCATGAAAATCCAGGACAGGTGGCATCACTGAGGTCTGAGTGATTATCATTATCACGTCACCAAGATTGTTTTGACAACATAATGTGAGTTTGTCAGCTGGATTGAGAGTCAGGCATCAAATAGCTATTTATTTTGAATGAGCACTGAAATACTGGACATATTCATTGGATCGGTGAAAGACATTGCCATAGCATAGCCTCTCATGACAGCAAAATCTTGTTTGTTAGGTCTGTAGCAGACAGTCCCCTGTAATATGAGAAATCTGAATGGCTGCCTCATAATATTTTAAGCTCATACCCAACAGCATACCAAAAAAGATGTGCCAAGAAAAAAAGATTTTTTTTTTCTTTTCTTTCCATAATACAGGATGAGTTAATTACTGGCATCCTCCTATAGAGACATACACACACAATGCTCTCTCTTACTTACTGTAGCCTGTACCATGTGCAGCACCTAGAGGTGAGAGAGGAATTAATGAGCACACAAAATGTACTGCTTTCTGTTCACTGCTTGTGTGTGTGTGTGTGTGTGTGTGTGTGTGTGTGTGTGTGTGTGTGTGTGTGGGTGTGTGTGTGTGTGTGGGTCTAGTACTTACCGGCACTCTCTATGTATGTTTTCCCTTAAGAAAGCAGAAGCACAGATTAAGCAAGTGATTCTCAATGGAGACAAACTACCTGTACCCTAGACATTATATCTAAGCCAAATCAATAAGAGAAGAAAAAGGAAGAAATAAGTCCACTTACCACTGAAACCTAAAAAAAAAACAGAAGCCAAGGTGAGATAATCGATGAGAACCAATGGAGACAAACTCACACATTACATTAAGACATATGATTAACTCTGATACAGTATTCAATGTGTGCTTGTGTGTGTGTGTGTAGAGAGAGAGAATGTTAATAAATATCTTATTCATTTATCTTATTCTATTTTTTATTACCTCCGCCAAGGAGGTTATGATTTCAGTCACGTTGGTTGGTTTGTCTGTCTGTCTGTTTGTTTATTTGTTTGTCAGCAGGATAACTCGAGAAGTAGTGCACGGATTTGGATGAAACTTTCGGACAATGTGTATATTGGGACAGGCAAGAACTGATTCGATTTTGGTGGCGATCAGTGATCCAGAACATGATCTGGAATTTATATTGTGTCTATGACCACATTGCCTTGGCGCTTTTCTAGTTTATTATATATTGTTTTATTTGTCATTAGCTTTAATGGCATCAGTGGCAACAATGCCCTCTTGCAGCCGAGAGACGGAAGACTCACCTCTGATCAATTTGAATGTTCTCTCCTCCTTGTGTTCTCCACTGATGACCTGGCATGTGTACGACCCCCAGTCTCCCCATTTGCTCCTGAGCCAGAGAGACACGTCTCCTCTCTGCAGCTCCTGGGGGTCAACTCTCACTCTGCCCTCATAGTCCCTCCCCTCTATCACATGACCTTCCTTATACAGGTAGATACAGTCTGTCTCCTTAAACCACCTGATCTCCACGGCAACAGCACTGGTTTCAGGTGAGAGGTGACAGCGCAGTGTGACATCATCATCAGTATCGGCACACCTCACAACACTCTCAGGGCTGACCAGTGTAAACTCTGCAGGAGGAAGTGAGTGGTTCAAATACACATTGGCATTGCATACACACTTAGCCTGGCTTTGCCAATCCCCTTGGTCTATGCTTTAGCTTCGTACAAGGGTCTGGTATTTCACCATTGACAAACGATTGTAAGCTGCAAACAACAGAAACCCGACTTTATCTCTCACAACTCCTGATCCTGCTTGCTTTTTAGCGCGGTATGGAATTGATCTCTGCAAACGATGCCAGTGGCCGGAATGCCAGACGGAGTCGTGGAGGGAAATGATTATTGAGTGGAGCTACATAGGAAGGCAAAGCAAATACACACTAGGGCTGTGCAATTAATTGAATTTAGATCATGTCTAGTTTAAACGATTATTTGGCATTTTTCATTGTACAGTAGGTCTAGATATTTCCGAAGCATTTCAACACAGATTGATTGACAATTGAATTGAGTTTTCATTTGATTGACAACACAGGCAGAAAAAGTTCTGTTGTAGGACTAAGACACGTTACGTAGCCTAATGTTTTTAAACCCAAAAATAATTGTTTAAATAATCGTGATTTCCATATTTACTTAATTATGATCATGACTATTTTCATAATCGAGCAGCCTTAATACACACGAGTCTTACCTCTGGTTGTGTCCCCTGCTGCCATTGTGTTTGTCTGCAAAGGAGACAGATCACTGCAAAGTTGTCTTTGCAACACACTATTCCAAAATACAGTAGCCTAATTCAGTGCATACTTTTCAGCTTAGTACTTGTTCTATACATTATCTAACATAGGCCTGCTCATGTGTCACGTTATTCTCACATGCAGAGCACTCTGTGTCAGCGGCAATCTCCTGACCAGCTGACCAAGGCCTGACGTCCACATCGCAAATCTTTTAATCATCCATTGAAAGAGCAGCACCCTGATTGGTCAACTGGGTTTGTTTCATTTGAGCTCAGCACAGCAGCAAACTGTAGGTATAGTTAGCAATGTGCACTCTTTAATTCACTCTTTAATTCTTTATAAAATATAAAGTGCTATTCTAAAACAAATTGTGTATTTGTCTCAACTTACAGATGCACTTCAGCTATATCCGAGCAAACTTGTTACTGTATACTGCAAACAGGAGAGCGCCTCTTCAGTTCAGAGAGATGTGGGGGCCATTTTGTCTCCCAGTCCCAGCTCCTGGTTTGGAATATAGTAGTGCAGTCCTGAGTGGCTTTTATTAGTCCGGTTCTCAAATTCCTCAGTGATTTGAACACTTTTCTACTAGTAGCTGTTTACATGCCATCTGAAGTTTTATCCAACCGAGTTGAGCGTTGAATCCAATGTCAAGACACTGACTGTGATCACAGAGGAAAGTTCAGTTCAGTGAGGTTTATAGTCTTTGTCTCTGTTAATGATTAAGTTGCACACCTCAACTCTTTATCTTTATCATTTGTGTCGTGCTCCTCTGATTTGCTAAACCATACACACTCAAACACGCTATCCATGACAACCAGGGTGCTGTGTCATAAAGCGTCATTACTAGCTTCTGTTGTTATCTTCATTATTGACAGCGCAGTGTGACATCATCATTAATATCAGCATTCCTCACAACACCCTCAGGGCCGACTAGTGTAATATCTGCAAGAGGAAGTGAGTGGTGACTTAATAAACACTCTGTCATTGCATACACAGGACTGTGCAATTGATCGGATTTAGATTGTGATTATGATTTTCAAGTCAAATGGTCTCAAAAAAATCATCCAGTTGAAATTACTATTTTGTCATTTTTCATTGAACAGTAGGCCTAGATATTTCTAAAGCCTCTCAATGTTCAAATGGTCTCAAAACTAAAATCATCCAGTTGAAATTATTATTTTGTCATTTTTCATTGAACAGTAGGCCTAGATATTTCTAAAGCATCTCAATGTTCAAATGGTCTCAAAACTAAAATCATCCAGTTGAAATGATTATTTTGTCATTTTTCATTGTACAGTAGGCCCAGACATTTCCAAAGCATTTCAATGCAGCCCCTCTGAATGACAATTCAAAGCCTGACAAGCCAGCCTATCACATTAATGTAAAACGGATAAAACTAGTCAGCGCAACTAACAAGCGATTCAAACGACGCTAAGCCCACTTAACTCCCTGTCCAGACAGAACTATGTGATTGGCTAAACACCACATTGTCTGAATACGACCTCAAGCATAGACATCTCAGATAGACAACTCAGACACCATTGAGGTCTGAGTACAACCTGGAGGTGGAAGACACTGACGTTGTCAAGACAAGACAACCAGGGTGCTGCATAAAGCCATAGCTAACTTCTGCCGTTATCTCCATTGCTATACTTGCTTTACTGAAACACAGAACTAAAACAACAGTGTCCAGAAATGCATCCAACACATAGATATTTAATAATAAACACACACACACACACACACACACACACACACACTCCTATGTTTTGTGTCAAAATATCTAAGATTCAGTTGTGATATGACTGGGTTGAGCTTGTCTAGGCTGTGGAGGTAAAGCTCTGTATTTAAATGGAGGTAGTCTATTTATTTAATGTTATAGTCTATGAGAGGCAAGTGCCTGAAATATGCACAGATAATGGGGGTAAAAAGTAAACTCTTGTTGAATATTTAGTCCGCAGCTTTAATCACATAATGGTTTGCAGTTACACAAACAATGGTACAAAATGTGAGGCATAAAAAGACACAAAACATCAAGTGACTTCAAGGATGTCACAGTACAACACAATGCAATGCAGTGGAACAGCAATACACTGAGATGCATGAATTAATTATTGCAGTGACGTGCATGAAAAAAGCGATAAGAGTACTGTTCACACACTCCATCTCGCTCTCTCTCTCACTCACACACACACACACACACACACACACATTGCTGTTTAGCTCCCTATCTCTGTTTCTCTCCATGCATAAAAAAGTGATAGAGTAAAAATATTATTATAAATTTATGCATTTACATTTATACGTACTGTATACACACTGTCTCTATCACACTCACACACACACACACACACACACACACACACACACACACACACACACACACACACACACACACACACACACAGGGGCGCAATGGGAATTAAGATGATTCTGTGCCTGTCACTGAAATGAGGGCCCCAGAGAAAACTTGAATATTAAAATCAACGTCGAAAATTATTTTCTGTCAGGGCCCACAATTTCTAGTGACGCCCCTACATACACACACACACACACACACACACACACACACACACACACACACACACACACACACACACATTGCTGTTTAGCTGTGAGCAGGTCCATATCCTCTTTACTGTGTGTCTGGTGCCATGACGTTGAGAAGAGTTGTACTGAGTCTCTGAATTGCCTCCAATATGTTCTCCATCTCTGTCTCTCTTTCATCAAGCATGTGTTTCATTCTCTCCATCTCTCTGTTCTTCTCCTTTGTCATCTCTCTCTCCCTCTCTCTATTTCTCTCCATCTCTCTCTCCACATCTGCCTTCATGCTGTTAACTCTCAGGAGTTCAGGCAGGATGATCTTCAAGAGGTTTCTCTCTGCTTCAGCCCTAACCTTTCTCTCATAGCTCTCTCTCGTCTTCCTCTCCTCCTCACATCTCTCCTCTTTCTCCACTCCTCTCTCCCTTCTCATGTCTCCCTCCATCTCATCCCGCAGAGCAGTCAGTCTCTGTAACTCTCTCTCCATTTCTCTCCTCTCATGCTCATCCAATTCCTTTGTGATGTCACTTCCTGCCTCTTCCTGCCTTCCTGTCATTTTCTCACTCAGAGTTTGAATCTCTCTTTCATATTCCTGAATCTCTCCTTCCATCTTTTTCAGATATTCTTGTGCATTTCTAAAATACTCTTCTCTTCTTTCTCTCTCCTCCTTCAGTTTCCTCTCCTCCATCTCTCTTTCTCTCTGCATCCTTCTCTCTATCTCTCTGATCTGTCTCTCTGCCTCCTGGTAGGTCTCACTGCTGTAGAATCTCTCTCTGTTTCCTGACTCCATCTCTTCTATCTTCTCTAGCAGCTGTGTGATCTGAGTGTCATCAGGTCTGTCCTTAACGTTGAGTAGGTGACACCTGTTCCCACATTTCTCTAGCAGCTGCTGGAGCTCCTGGCTCCCTGTCTGGAGCAACTCCTCCACACTCCTCTCTCTCAGCCCCTCAGCATGGGTGAAGAGGATCAGTGTGTGTCTCCAACAGCCCTCCCCAAAAATATCCTCCATTTTCTCCAGCATCCTCCTCTCCTCCCCTTCAAACGGCTCCACTGGAATCAGCAGGAGGAAGGCGTGAGGTCCTGGGGCAGACAGACGGACACAAAGCCCCACGTCCTGTCTCATGTCCTTCTCAGAGAGTCCACTGCAGAACCAGTCTGGAGTTTCCACCAGGGTCACCCGTCTCCCAGCCACCTCCCCCTGTCTGCTCTCACTGTGCTGGGTCTCTGTGGATGTGTGTGTGAGTGTGTGTGTGCCCAGAATGGTGTTTCCTGCTGCCCTCTTCCCAGCTGCACTCCCCCCAGCATCACCAGCCTCAGCTCAGACACAACAGGTGACACTGGGGAGGCTGGACCAGGACTCTCTCCACCCACTATAAACAGACAAGACAACACAACACATAAACCAGTGTAAGCTCCCCTCAAAACCTATAATATAAAGAAACTCACACACACACACACTCATACACACACACAAATCATTACTAATTTTAATTTACCAGAAACCACAGCTGCCCATTTAGTCTATATTTACATGATGATGATTACCATTAAGTGATAATGTGATAATTAGCACAGATTCCTACATCTTCTACAGGACTCCTGCATTCTACCTGTACGTTCCCCATGAGTGATGAACTGAATAGAACAGTTCTTGCATCTGTTCTAAAAGCTGACTTACGGTGTGGGGGATAGTCGATACTCCGTCTCTTCCTGAATTCTGGATCATTTGGATCAGAAGGTCCTGTTGAAAGATCTATGATGTTCTGTAGTTCTCTAGTCCTGATCTGAAGCTGTTTCTCCAGAGACTCCAACTGCTTCTCACTGATCTCCAGCTCACTGCCCATGTGCTCCAGCAGACTCAGTTTCTCGCTCTCGAGTTTAAACATGTGCTCCAGCTCACCGTCTCTCTCCTGGAGGAGTGTGTCTTTAGCATCTAGCTCTTTCCTTGCGTCTCTCAACCTCTCCTTTAACTCCTTAACCTCGGCGTCTTTCTCCTGGAGGAGTGTGTCTTTAGCATCCAGCTCTGTCCTTGTGTCTCTCAACCTCTCCTTAAGCTCCTCCAGCTCAGCATCTTTCTCTTGGAGGTGTGAATGTTTAGCATCTAGCTCTGCACTTGTGTCTCTCAACCTCTCCTTTAACTCCTCCAGCTCAGCATCTTTCTCCTGGAGGAGTGTGTCTTTAGCATCCAGCTCTGTCCTTGTGTAATTCAACCTCTCTTTTACCTCCCCCAGTTCAGTGTCTTTCTCTTGGAGGAGTGTGTCTTTAGCATCCAGCTCTGTCCTTGTGTAATTCAACCTCTCCTTCACCTCCCCCAGTTCAGTGTCTTTCTCTTGGAGGAGTGTGTCTTTAGCATCCAGCTCTGTCCTTGTGTCTCTCAACCTCTTCTTCACTTCCTCCAGCCCAGTGTCTTTCTCCTGTGTCCTTGTGTCTCTCAACCTCTTCTTCACTTCCTCCAGCCCAGTGTCTTTCTCCTGTGTCCTTGTGTCTCTCAACCTCTTCTTCACTTCCTCCAGCCCAGTGTCTTTCTCCTGTGTCCTTGTGTCTCTCAACTGTTCTTTCACCTCCTCCAGCTCAGCATCTCTCTCCTTTAATTGGTTCTTCAGCAGCAAAAGCTCAGCCACCAGCTTATCAGACATACCTGAAAAAGATTGACGCTGTGATACAAGACTTCATTTAGAATGTTTATTTGGCATGTGCATAGAAATACGTTCTAATGAGAGAGGAAAGAAAGATAGGCTTCAAGAACAACAAATTAGTAAATAAACAAAAGCTAATAAAAAAAAAAATGCAAAACACTTTATTTATGCCTTATTACTCTTACAACTAATTGTTGATCGTACTTGAATACGGATGCTTCCAGGATGTTACTGTGTCTCTGTATGTGCCATTGATGTGTCACTTACCTAAATGTAACTGAATGAATACAACTGAGCTGAATGCCCATTATTAAATAATTTGTACGTAATACGGCTATTGATATAGTAGGCCTGACAATACAGATGGAATTCATGATGGACTATGAGTAAGTTATGGTATTAACATCAGAATATCATATATCATATTCATATGAATATACTGTATATGAATAATAATAATAATTGTAGATGACTTGATACCATCAGCACCACCAAGCATCACTGTCATTAAGTAAGGGATAATGTATTATCATTCCGTCATTATATGAAAATATTTCCTGAGAAGTGGAACTGGAGACTGTCACGCAGCGGAGGTGTGTGTGTGTGTGTGTGTGTGTGTGTGTGTGTGTGTGTGTGTGTGTGTGTGTGTGTGTGTGTGTGTGTGTGTGTGTGTGTGTGTGTGTGTGTGTGTGTGTGTGTGTATGAGTTTGTCTACATGACAGAGAGAGACAGATGCTTACATATTCTCAGTGCATTGGCGGACTCCTCCATAGTCTCTCTCTCTGCTGCAGTGACTGCTCTACGTGCTGCATGATGATAAGCAGAAAAGAAGGAAAAACAACATTTTAGAAACTCAACTGCAAGATTTTCACATTCTGAATTCACAAAAAAAGAAACAATATTCACAGAGATTTCTCAGTGCAGAGATGTCATATAGCTGCTTTTTAATCAACTGATTGCCACCAGTTTATAAGCCAATGTCTCTCACTTACCCGCCCTGCTATATCCCCTCTCTCCTGAAGAATACAAACATGTGATCAAAAAGGTGTGCGCGCGCACACACACACACACACACACACACACACACACACACACACACACACACACACACACACACACACACACACACACACACACACACACACACACACACACACACACACACACACACACACACATACTTTGAAATCCACTAACAATTCAGACCAGCAGTGAGCATCTATGGCAAAACGTTTCCATGATTTCCCACACCCACTATGTAAAAACATGAGGCTCTTACCAGGCTGTATTGAGGCTTTCCCTCCTAAAAATAGAAATAGAAAGAAATATTATTTAATCGGCAGTATGTTCCAATGTTTGAGGGGAATATAAACCAAAAGAAGTCAGTGTCAACACAATACAACACACTTACAACACAAACGGACATCTACAGTTCTGTATCAGGCACACTTCCTATGTGTACTTTGGGCGTTTACAATCATACTCATTTGCAGACATGAGTCAGCACACACTTCCCAATACAAATCAACACCCAGGCCAGCAAGCACACTTCAGTATACAGTAGGTGTAAGAGGTGCCTGAGGGCCAATCTACTCTTTACAGTACAGCATTAGACTAGTGCACCACAAGGTCATATTTATGTTATGTATCTGTCCTTGTGTTTGTGCCCAAACTGTTTATATTGTGTTTTTAATCATCCGTGAAAAGAATTACTGTTTTCTGATTGGCTGACAGGGTGTCAGTTATTTCTAGATATAACAGGACACCTGAGACATTTGTTGGGTAAAAAGTTTCACCTGCGCTAGCACGTCGGGATGCGTTGCATTACTCTGTCGGGAGATATTCCACGATAATGACCGCCTTGTGGATGTTCTTTCATATGAAAGATATGAATAGTACCCCAACCGCACAGGTTAACTTCTTTCAAAACAGAGCCACATGTTTCTTTTATGTTTTAAACACTTGCTTACCATGTATAAATTTTAGTTGCAACCGGGTGATTAGAGGGATAATGGCCTTCGATGTGTCCCAATATAAGGTAATAATGGACTTGGCGGAAACTCCACGTTACACGTTGTGCTTGTCATTCGCTTCCACCTCGTCCATTATTTCCTTGTATCAGAACACCTCAGCGGCTGGTATCCCTACTTGTATGAGGTGAGATGAAGGTGAGATGAACAGCAGAAGACCTACGTGGAAACAGGAATCCCACTCGTATCTCCTGCTTGTGTTGTCCGTGGATCACCTGGCACAGGTACCATCCTCTGTCCGTATCCTGGGCATCTCTCAGCCTGAGAGACACGCCTCCTCTCTGCAGCTCCTGGGGGTCCACACTCACTCTGCCCTCATAGCCCCTCCCCTCTGTCACATGACCTTCCCTGTACAGGTAGATGCAGTCTGTGTTCCTAAACCACCTGATCTCCGTGGAGACTGCAGGTGTTTGGGCAGAGAGGTGGCAGTGCAGTGTGACATCATCACCAGGGGAAAACAGGAACGGACCCTCTGCAGACACCAGACTGAAGGCTAAGGGACAGGTACAGGAATGGGGTTTTAATAACATACAGTACATTCTTCTTCTTCTTCTTTTTCTCTCTCTCTCTCACACTCTCTCTCTCTCTCTCTCTCTCTCTCTCTCACACACACACACACACAGCGGGACATAACCACTACTAGTCCAATAAGGACATTTGCAATTAACTTGGTTCTTATTCAAGTGTATAATTTCCATGAGGCCATTGTATTCTCTCTTTATATACATTACTTACTGTATATACATACTTTATTTCATATATCTCTTATACTTGACTACTTTGGCAATATACTGTAGGAATGTCTATCTGTGATTGCAATGAATGAACCATAACCATTTTGAATTTGTGTGAGAGATACATAGAGAGAAAGAGAGAGACACATAGAGAGAGGAGAGAGAGAGAGAGAGAGAGAGAGAGAGAGAGAGAGAGAGAGAGAAATAATATACCTTCATCTTGGGATCCAGTTGCCATGTTACTGTCTAAAACAGAGACAGAACATTTTCTTTAAATTAGCGGGAGAATGTCATTAGTTTGATTCCCAATTCTTGTATATTATAATATAATGAATAATTTACAAACCGAAAGTGTAGAGGAATTCAGTGTAACTTCCTTTACCAACTCCTGGTATGCCATGTATCCAGAACCATGCAGTTCATTGCAAATAAACCATTGAAACCCAGACATACCTCATGATCTTGTGATGCTTCACCAGGTGAGAGTGGTGTGGTGATTTCTCCTAGAATCCCTCCTCTTCTCTCACACACAAGCTGTATGTGTGTCGAATATGCACAGTCAGGGACAAAGACATTGTGAGATGTGTGTATTTTATTCCGCATATACGCTCGTTCACTCACTCAATCATTTCTGGGTCAAACGGTAGCCTCGGACTGAGGGGAAAGTCCAGAACCATAAACTTGGAAGCCTGTAGGATCACATGGCTAATAAAGATGCATTTTTAATTGCATTAATCATTAACTGTCTGTTGTGCAATGTGCCTGATCTGAGTAGCACACACACACACACACACACACACACACACACACACACACACACACGCTCACACACACACACACACACACACACACACGCTCTCACACACACACACACACAAACACACATACACACACACACAAACACACACACACACACACACACACACACACACACACCCAGTGCTGAGTCACACAGTGGAAAATCATTGTTACTTCATTGGCATTCTTATTTCCTCATGATGTCCTGAATGGCAATATAGAGCTTGGGAACCTAATATCACCAGACCTAGTCTTTATTTAAAATAGCTGCCTTGGGGGCAGTATTTTTTTTTTTTTTAAAGATTCTTGCAATGACATTTTGGTATATTTATGTAGTATAGGAGCAACCCAAAGTTATTCTGTTGTGTGTGTGTGTGTGTGTGTGTGTGTACAAAATGTCTATAAAATAGAATCTCTCTGTTACAGTATGCTTACCCAAAGAATGGTGAATAGTGGCGATGGTGAATCACTGATCTCACAGAGGACATGCAACAGTTAAAAGAACCACATTTAGCCTGTAATAAATCCCTCTGCTCTTCTTTTCCTTCCTTTCTCTCTCTCATGCTGTGCTGAGGCCACAATATTACAGTCCGTGGCGTGCATTCCTTCACTATTCTTTGCCGTCAGAATTACATACACACACACACACAAACGTCTGCTGCATGTTTCATATGAATAGCTGCTCACTATGAGTGAACTAGTGAATAAGAGGGCTGTGGTATTTGTGAGCATGGACAAGAGGAGTTAATGTTTCTCTTCTCTTTTGTGTGCTATTACGGACTGATCCTTGAGCAAATGGGGAGTAGGATAAGCCCTTGAGCTTAAGCCAAATAATATAAACACATGCACAGGTGCGCGTGCACACACACACACACACACACACACACACACACACACACACACACACACACACACACACACACACACACACACCTACAGTGACAAAGACAGAAATAGAGAGTGTATTTTGAGAATAATGAGTGGCATTTTACATATGTATATTCAGAAGATGCTTTTAAACAAAGTGACTCAATTGTAAACGATCAATTAATTCAATTAAATTTTATTTGTAGAGCGCCCAAATATTCAGTACATTGTCTCGTGGCCAGTTTCCCCCAGAGTGCCTATCTTAAGTGCACAACAGTGGCAGCAGGGATTTTAAAACCACTCTTCTCAGGCTACTACTGTAGTACGGCTAGCCAGGTACCTTAACTGCTGAGCTACCGCAAATACAATAGTAGGGTATAGAGCTGTAAAATCTAAACAAAAGTTAACAAAATCCAAAACTCTAAACCAATCAGCCTTTGATCTCTTATCTCATTTATAACTGCTGTATGAAGAGGCTCCTCTAGCATGTATAACTGCTGTGTTATTGAAGGGACTCCTCTAGCATGTGTGGCTAAATGAAAACACTGCAGACACACACACACAGTCCAGTCCTGACTAAATCATTTGATAAGCCAAAATTGTGTCAGACAGTTTTTATTTTAACATATGCTATACACAGTTCCTTGAAGAACCCAACATGGGTGAAACTGAATATTAGTGTACAAGTATGTTCTGAAGCCAATCACACTTCCATAGCCTACTCTCAATGTGGCCAACACTATTTCTACATTTGGCTTGACTGACAGTGGACAAATACATTGCAGTAACTTACAGTAACATTACTTAGTGTTCCCTGTGTGTTTCTATCCAACATTTAGAATAATCCTGTATGGTTTATACATATTTCCTTTACTAGCCAGTTATTCTGACAGGAGTATAAAGTCTTCCTCCTTCTCTCTCAGTGATGAAGTGAGCTTCTCCTATCTGCCTCTTCTACCAAACGGCTGAGTCTCTGGACAGTCTCTGACAAGCCTTCTACCTCTTTGTTCTTCTCCGCTACCTCTCTATTCTTCTCCTCCATCTGTCTGCTCTTTTCCTCCATCTCTCTATTCATCTTTTCCATCTCTCTGTTATTTTCCTCCATCTGTCTGTTGAAGTCTCTCTCCATCTTCTCCTTGGTGATGCTGATGTTTCTCTGTAGTTCAGGCAGGATGATCTTCATGAGGTTTCTCTCTGCTTCAGCCCTGGCCTCTCTCTCATAGCTCTCTCTCATCTCCTTCATCTCCTCTCTGTGTCTCTCCTCCATCTCTCTCTTCTCTTTGTCTCTCTTTTCTCTCAATCTGCTCATTTTTCTCTCTAGCTCCTCTCTCTGTGCAGTCTCTCTCTGCAACTCTCTCTCCATCGCTCTCTTATTCTCCTCATCTTTCTCTTTGTTTATCTTTCTCTCCAGGTCTGTTGTTCTCTCATTCAATACTTTAATTTCTCCCTCATGCTGCTGAATCTCTCCCTTAATCTTCTTAAGAGAATCTTCCATAGTTTTATCAAGTTCCACTCTTCTCTCTCGCCCCTCCCTCAGTTTCCTCTCCTCCATCTCTCTTTGTCTCTGCATCCTTCTCTCTATCTCTCTGATCTGTCTCTCTGCCTCCTGGTAGGTCTCACTGCTGTAGAATCTCTCTCTGTTTCCTGACTTCATCTCTTCTATCTTCTCTAGCAGCTGTGTGATCTGAGTGTCATCAGGTCTGTCCTTAACGTTGAGAAGGTGACACCTGTTCCCACATTTCTCTACCAGCTGCTGGAGCTCCTGGCTCCCTGTCTGGAGCAACTCCTCCACACTCCTCTCTCTCAGCCCCTCAGCATGGGTGAAGAGGATCAGTGTGTGTCTCCAACAGCCCTCCCCAAAAATATCCTCCATTTTCTCCAGCGTCCTCCTCTCCTCCCCTTCAGACGGCTCCACTGGAATCAGCAGGAGGAAGGCGTGAGGTCCTTGGGCAGACGGACGGACACAAAGCCCCACGTCCTGTCTCATGTCCTTCTCAGAGAGTCCACTGCATAACCAGTCTGGAGTTTCCACCAGGGTCACCCGTCTCCCAGCCACCTCCCCCTGTCTGCTCTCACTGTGCTGGGTCTCTGTGGATGTGTGTGTGAGTGTGTGGGTGCCCAGGATGGTGTTTCCTGCTGCCCTCTTCCCAGCTGCACTCCCCCCCAGCAGCACCAGCCTCAGCTCAGACACAGCAGGAGACGCTGGGGGAGCTGGACCAGGACTCTCTCCACCCACTGCAAACACACACATATACACACAGTGTTAGGAAATGTAAGGAAACAAGGTGTCTGTGTTATGATTGCATAATCAGAAGAACACTATGACGAAGGCAATAGAAGACAAATCCAAAACTCCACCAACCTGGTGAACTTGAATGTGGTGTTGCTTACAGTGATATTGAGAGTATTGAGTTGAAACCCACAGGTGAATAATGGGTGTTAAAAATAATGACTCAGAATCATGAATTAATCTTAAGGACTTACTGGACGGAGGAAAGAAATCCATACTGTGTCTTCTCCTGATGCTGGAAGGGTCTGGAGCTATGAGGCAAGAATGAGAAAGTATTATAACTTTAAAGAGAATTATCATTTGAAAGAATTAGTATTAGTAACTTTGAAGGCTCAAGGTGTGTATGAGACTGTTAAAACCATAGCCCGAGAGGTATTGTAGCATTTGGATACCAAAAGGCAGGGAATATATTCAGTGAAGTGGTCTCTAGATCAGTACACAGCCTGGTACCATCCTTCACACTTACCAGTCAGCTCTTCTCTGTTAGCCTCGAGCTGTTCTCCTTTCAGCTGCAGTTGTCTCTCTCTCTCCTGTAGCTGTCTCTCTCTCTCCTGTAGCTGTCTGTCTCTCTCCTCCAACTCCCTCTCTTGTTCCTGTAGTTGGGTTCTCAGGTACTGTAGTTGGCTGTTCCTGTCCTGCAGTTCCTTCCACAGTGACTCCAGTTGTCTTTTACTGGTCTCCAGCTCCCTAGTCATGTTCTCCAGCAGACTCTCTCTCTCCCTCTCTCGTTTAGTCATGTTCTTTAGTTGTGTGTCTCTCTCCAGGAGAAGTGCATTATTCTCCTTGAGTTCTTGTTTTGTCATCTCCATGCTTTCATTCTTTTCTTCCCACTCCTTGACTTGGCCCTTCAGTTCCCTCTCTTTGTGCTGCAGTTCTTCAATTCTCTTGTCTCTCTCCTTCATTTGCTCCACCAGTTCCCCCTCTTTGTGCTGCAGTTCTTCAATTCTCTTGTCTCTTTCCTTCATCTTCTTTTCCATCTCCTCTCTCTGCTCCTCCAAGTCTTTGTATTTCTGTTTGTATTGCTCCTCCAGATCCTCAAGCATCCTCTTGTTTGCTTCTCGTTCCATGGTCTCCTCCATACACCCAGCTGTTGAAAGCATGTAACATCTTCTGTTCGAATCATTTTATCATTGAATACTGAATGAACTAATCAGTGAAATCCTCATCTGATCACCACCATCTCTCCTCATCACTCAACACATCTCTACAAATCATCTCTCCTCATCACTCATCTCATCTCCACCAATCATCTCTCCTCATCACTCATCACATCTCCACCAATCAGCTCTCTTCATCACTCATCAGATCTCCACCAATCATCTCTCCTCATCATCACTCATCACATCTCCACCAATCATCTCTCTTCATCACTCATCAGATCTCCACCAATCATCTCTCCTCATCATCACTCATCACATCTCCACCAATCATCACTCATCAGATGTCCACCAATCATCATTCACCAGATTGTGACGCCACCAATCATCTTCAACTTACCAAGGGACTGGACAGATTCCTCCATCTTTTTCCTCTCCTCAGCAGTGATCTCCCTTCGTACTGCAATACAACAGTGAAGATGACCCAGAGACACATTAGGAACATACACAGAGTTACTGTATCTTCAACAACACATTTTATTGGGTACTTACATGCATTCTCTATCCTCTCCCTCTCTGAAGGAATCAGAAATAGACATGAGATCATTAATGAGACCCAATGGGGATTTGCTCTCATGGAATGATCTAGAACATCATTTATATGAATGCTAATAAAATCAGAAGAAAACACAATATTCTACACAATACTCCACAATGTTCCAATAGCCATAACTGTATGTCTCTCCTCTTAGAACTAATCAGCATCTGCCTGATACTTACGCTCATGTTCGATGCGTTCTCTCTCTAAAGAAATCAGAAGCAGAAATGAGATCAGCAATGAGGCCCAATGGGGACATATAGGACAAACTCAGACTAGAATGATACCAATTACCCAATCAAATACAATTAAATATGAGAACATAGTATCACTAATCCCTGTCTGAGTCTCAAATACTATATGAGAATATAGTAACCCTAATCCCTGTCTGAATATCACATACTGTACTATAGAATATGAGAATATTGTAATCCCTGGTTCAATCTCAATGAACCATAAACCCATCAAATACAAGGCTACAGTTAGGACATGAGAATAGAGTAACCCCTATATAAATCTCATATATATAAGTAATGAGAATACTAATCCTGTATGAGTCCCAAATACTATGGGACACATGAACATGACAGAGAATATCAATATCAATGAACCATAAACCCATCAACTACCTCCCCAAAGAAACACAAACACAGAAAGTCTGTGGGACTTACCGTAGCGATCTAAAGGAACCAGAAGCAGAGATGAGTTCTTTAATCAGATCATTGAGGCCAAATACAGACAAACTCACACATTATATTAAGGATATATGAACAATGACAACAGACACACACCAGAGGATTGGTTGTATACAGATAATGTACTTGTGTGTTTGTGTGCACTAGTGCACTACTCAATGGTATTTTCTGCCCTCAATGGTACCTTCCAGGCAGTACTGACTGCATGACACTAGCCTACCTGAAACCGCTCCCAGTGAGCCGGTCGGCTCCCTGCTTGGGTGAATGGGTGAATGTGAGGCATACATTGTAAAGCACTTTGAGTGCTCATAGAAGTAGAAAACTAAAAGCGCTATATCAATGTAGTGGGGTGGGGGGATGCCTTGAAGTCAGCACTGCCTGAAAGGTGCCACTGATGGCAAAAAAGACCAAAGACCATGCTAGTTTGTGTGGGTGTGTGTGTGTGTGTGTGTATGTGCGTGTGTTTGTGTGTGTATGCCTGTGTATGCTCATGTTTCATTATAAATCTGTATGTCACTTTGGCTCTCAACCCCTCTCAGGTACTTACCCATCCGACCTAAAAAACACAAGAAAAGAAAAAAAACCATGGTGAGCTCGATGAGAAGTGTATGGCTCTGCATCATATGGTTACTGAATGTATACAGTATGTGTGTCTGTGTGATTCTACACATTTTGTTTTGACAACACCTGTCAGGTACTTACCGCCCACCCAATCTAAATTAAACAGAAGCAGAAATAAGATCATTAATGAGAGTCAATGATGATAATATTCACACATATCAACCCATACAGAGTTCCGTAATACAATCTCTCTCTCTTAATGTGTGTGTGTGTGTGTGTGTGTGTGTGTGTGTGTGTGTGTGTGTGTGTGTGTGTGTGTGTGTGCGTGTGTGTGACAGTATATGTACTACCAAAGCCAGTGAGGTCATGATTATGTTTCCAATGCATGGGGAGTTTCAGTGTTTGTGTGTGTGTGTGTGTGTATGCTTCATGATGTGTTTGTGTAGTTTTTGTGACTGTCAAGCCAGAACTGCCAAGCCAAGCTCAATCATTTCATCCAAGACCAAGGAGCAGAGGCAGGGATTGTGTGTGTGTGTGTGTGTGTGTGTGTGTGTGTGTGTGTGTGTGTGTGTGTGTGTGTGTGTTTCATGATGTGTTTGTGTATATGTGCCAAGCTCAATCACGCTCAGACCAAGGAGCAAAGGCAGGGATTGTGAGTGTGTGTGTGTGGTGTGTGTGTGTGTGTGTGTGTGTGTGTGTGTGTGTGTGTGTTTGACTATATGTGTGTTACCAAACAGTCAACAGTCCTCTGTGGTACTTACTGGCCATCAGACCTAAAGGAAGCAGAAGCAGTGAATGGAGAGATGGTTACTGAGGCCCTTTGGACATACACACTCACTCTCTCACACACACACACACACACACACACACACACACACACACACACACACACACAACACACTCACTCACTCACACACACACACACACACACGCACACACACACACACACACACACACACACACACACACACACACACAGTGTATTGTTACACTGAGGCCCTTTGGACACACACGCTCACACTAGCTGCATTACGTCACACTCACACTTTACCTTGCAATACATTTTACACATAATTCCTACATATTCCCACATTTTGACATTTTACGACAAATTACGTCAGAAATATTTTATCTTGCAATACATTGTACACATAATTCCTACATATTCCCATATTTTATGTTGTGAGATCTGTGGATTTGTGTCAGAATGTTTGTGTGTGTGTGTGTGTGTGTGTGTTTGTGTGATAAAATGAGGACTGATATTCACTAATCAACTATCCAAGCCTGATGATGACCCTTCAATTGGAAATGCAAACACACCACCACTGCTATATTAAAATACGTACTTACCTAATATATGACCTAAAGAAGGAGAAGCACATGAGATTATTAGCTACAAGCACAAGGAGACAGACTTACTGCACAGTGATATTGTGTGTGTGTGTGTGTGTGTGTGTGTGTGTGTGTGTGTGTGTGTGCGCATATGTGTGTGTGTGTGTGTGTGTGTGTGTGTGTGTTTTATGATGAATGTGTGAGTCCTCTGTAGACTGTCAGTAACACATCATCTTCCCAGGCCTGATGACCATGATGACCCCCCTCCCTCCTAAAGAAACCAAAAAACACACCAACTCCTCTCTGGTACTTACCCATGAAACCTTGAGGAAACAGAAACAGATAGAAGATTAGTAATGTGGTCATAGACGATGAATACACACTGGCACTGATATACATACATTACAGCAACTCATAGCATGCATGTCTGTATGTCTGTGTTTGGCCAAGGTCATTAACTGAAGTATTTTGTTGTTTAGTCTTCTGTCTTTTGTTTGTTTTGATTTAAAATTGAGGTAAATTGACATGGAATGACTGTTATACTATACAATCACAATTCCTCACATGGGCTGTTATAGAGCATATACAGTACTGCTGTTTAAAGTATACAAGTGCTTTGTTAGGCTAATGATGCAGTGCAATAGTGTTTGGCAACAGCACAGGGGTCCAGTTCCCAAAAACATACTGTCGTTGCTACCTAAGTAAAGTTAGAAGTGAAGAAGTACAATTTCCCATTGCCAACTAACTAAGTTGCAAACTGGTTAGCAACTATGTGTTTGGGAAACGGTTGGCTGAACTCTTTTTAGTTGGGATACACACAGGGGTCAAAGTGGAGGGGAACGCGGGGGTACGCAGTTCCAGCACCTCAGATAAATGAACAATATCATCCCATTCTTCCTCTATACATTTTTCTTTGTTTGTGCGGACACAGAATATGAGAGTTCCCCTTCCAGTCAAATCCAGCTGTGTGAAGTTGGCCCCCCCTCAAACCTAAATTGCTGAAATAACACCGCAGTTCGTTTGTGCTGCGTTAGTGCTGGTTTGTGCTGCAAATATTTTCGTTTGTGCTATTGACGCTTTTGAGTAATTTAAAAATACATTTTCGGACATGTGACGTCATGCAGCCCCCCTCCACGTCCAAATCACTCCAAACCACTCCAAACAGTCTCTATCGGGACATGCCTGAAGCTGCCCACCCTCCTCAAATCCAAAATGCTGAAAAAACACTGTTCGTTTGTATTGAAATTATGTTTCTAAATTACTCAAAAGCTTTAATAGCACAAACGAAAATATTTACAGCACAAACCAGCACAAACGAACTGCAGTGTTATTTCAGCAATTTGGGTTTGAGGGGGGGCCAACTTCACACAGGTGCCAAATCCCACTTTAACCACTGGATACACAGGACTTACGAGGTATCAATCCGACTCTTCCCTCCTCCATGTGTTCTCCTCTGATGACCTGGCAGGTGTACACGCCTATATCAGGGCTCCTCCTGTCCCTCAGCCTGAGAGACACGCCTCCTCTCTGCAGCTCCTGGGGGTCCACACTCACTCTGCCCTCATAGCCCCTCCCCTCTGTCACATGACCATTCTTATACAGGTAGATACAGTCTGTCTCCCTAAACCACCTGATCTCCATGGCAACAGCACTGGTTTCAGGGGAGAGTTCACAACGTAGTGTGACATCATCGCCAGAATCTGCCTCCACAACGCGGGTATGGGTGACCAGTCTAAAATCTGTAGGGGGAAATAGATGTGTTAAGGACTTTGATTCACACACATTCTCTCTCTCTCTCTCTCTCACACACACACACACACACTCTCTACAAGAAAACATCAGGAATCAAATACTCTCGAATAGTCTCAACAGATTAACAAATGATGTGTCTACAGGTCATGGTCACCAGACACATCTTCTTTTCCAAATACATCACACACACACACACACACACACACACACACACACTTGTATCCTTACCCCCTGCTGCCATTGTGTCTTCCTGAAAGAGAAAGGTCAAAGTTTACAGTAGGCACTTCCATCTCATTCTATCATACCCTACTACTCCCATTCCCATGTTTGGAACTCATAAGTAAAGTGTGTTTGTGACAAATATGCCATATGGACAGGGCTGAATAGGAGCCTATTCAGTATTTACAGTGCCTTTGTTATGTGTGTCTGAGCTACAGTACAGTTTAGGCTTTGAGCACCAACCATTGAGTTCAGATATCTTACCTCACAGCGCCTCAGATGCAAGATAAAAGTATTCCTTCAAACGCTATCACACACACACACACACACACACACACACACACACACACACACACACACACACAGGCTTTCAATCCTGCAGACTGGCAACTGTTGCAGTACTGCTACAGCTGCTGTGATTCCTTGAGAGGAAATGGATTCTTTGGGATCCCGAAGATTCCAGTTGTCGGAACAATCCGGTGGAATCCTTCATGTAGAAAGGCAGTAGTTCTGGAATTCCGGAATCCTGATTGGAATCCTCTGGAGTCTCTGGATTAGTCCTGATCTTACAGTCCTCAATGTTTATTAGTGCTAGTTTACGTCAGGTTTCTCCTCTAAAGGGCGTCCATTTTGGCCAAGTAAAGTGAATGTAAAAGTAGATAGTGAGAAGCATGTGACCACAGATGGAAGCCTCTGTACTTTATGCCGTTGTTTACAATAATGATTAACCTGAGAAGTCACAGCTGCAAAAAGTCCTTACTTAATCATCATCATCCATTGTTTATTCAGGGAAAATGGCTGAGCATGAAGCTCTTTTACAGCATTGCCCTGATATTACATTAAAACAAAAAAGATGCGAGCAAACAAGAGTACAAAAGGGAAAACAAAAGGTAGACAGAAAAAAAAAACTTATAAGAATAAACAAATAAGAATAAAATGACTTATAGGGACACTCCCATTAGGAGCGAATGTCTGTATATTAAAGCCACACTGTGCAGAATTTCTTTATCTTTCCCACTCATAGCTTTATAAATACATGCAGCGTCATCCATGTTGAGTTATGTAAGGGATAACGGCCTTTGAGGTGTCCCGATATAAAGTAATAATGGACAAGGTGGAGGCGAAGAACAGCCCGACGACACAAGTTAGACGTTATAACACTTATCACTCAGTTACAACTAAAATGTATTGATGGTAAGCAAGTGTTTAAAACATAAAATAAACCTGTGGCTCCGTTTTGAAATAAGTTAACCTGTTCGATTGGGGTACTATTTTCATATGAAAGAAGCAGGGCCGCTGCTAAGGTTTTGGAGGCCCTAAGCTTAACTGGTCAGGGAGGCCCCCCCCCCCCCCCAAAAAAAAAAAAAAAAAAAACAAAAGCAAAGACTTCGAAGTTCCACTCAAACCTTTACTATTTAGTTAGCAAAACAATTAACGTTAGCCTAAACGGACTTACCGGCCAGGGATGCACGGGCGTCTTCTTTTTGCTTCTTTTTCTTTCGCTTTTCAGCACCAGATTCATGCTGTCTCTTCATTATTAGATGTCAACGATGTTGACACATTTACTGAACATTTGCACAGCAGAATCTTGCAATTTGCAGTTTTCTAACGTTGCTGCTTGCTGCTTCAATCAAAGCCGACACAACAAACTCAAAGACGCAATTTGGGATGTACCATTTCAGGGAATAGGGGTGGGTAGGACTATCTTTGTATATTAGGCAAAACTGTTAATTTGCTTGAATTGTATGATGAGTTACGCAATTTTTAACAAAAAATGATGGGCCTATTCATTACTAATTCATATATTTTTGCAATGTAACTATTATCATGACATTTTTTAGTAAAGCTCAAAATTGGAGGCCCCCCGAGGCCCTGCCAAGTGGTTGAGGCCCTACGCACCTTGCGTACTCTGCGTATGGGGAACGGCGGCCCTGGAAAGAAGATCCACAAAGCTGCATTCTAAAGAGCATTGATAAGGAGCTCTGGTGAAAGTTTTACCTGACAAACGTCACAGGTGTCCATGTTATCTAGAAATAACGGGCACCCTGACAGCCAATCAGAAAACAGTATTCCATAAACCCCGTCCTCTCTCTCATATTAGTTCTTGGATTTTGTGCTTTTGTACCTTTGAGTAATGCATCTTTCTGTAGTTTATTCTTGCTGTTGCTGTAGCTCCTACTCACAGACTGAGTGTGATTTGTGTGTGTTTCACATGGGATGGCATTTTCAATTCGGTACAGTATATTCAACAATGGCACCCTCTTGAGGTCTTATTTTTAAATAACCATTGGAAAGAAACATCTTGCTGGCTTACACACACACACACACACACACACACACACACACACACACACACACACACACACACACACACACACACACACTTGCATGAGTAGCTTCCTCTTGACTTGTGTTATAGACTTCAAATATGTACATATCAGCGCAACCTTTTATATCAATTTATTTTTTAAAAATCTACACAACATTGATGTGACACAATCATTCTATGAGGAATCACATACAGTAGATATGCACAATTTACTGTTCCTTATACATCAATTCAAGCACAACCAATATATACAATGTTCAAAATAAATACTCTACAAAGTTTACTGTCTGTAAAATAGACAGATAATATATATCATCACATGATACACTGATGCCCAAATTGTCCATATTAGGAATCATTCATATTATGGATCATTTAGTTCCCTTCTCATAGACTGAGCATCCCATAGTCTTTTATCTAGAGAGACTCATATGTTCAGGTTTCTGATATCTGACCAGCAATTACAGTAAACTGCTGTATATGGTATTACAGTTCTGTGTTGTAGATAAAAAAAAACAGTAAAATGCTGGCAAATGAGCTGCCTGTACTTTACTGTAGTTTTTACAGGACATTTCTTAGAGTGTTCTGTCCTGTAGAGACTCATTATGTTCAGCTTTCTGATATCTGCAGCCTATTTGCTGATTTCAAAACGGCATGTATAGATTGATATAGGCTAATTGGTGATTTTGGAATGCCAAATGTATTTCCTTTAGATGTCCCTCCTAAACTTCAATTGCTCTTAGATATCTCCCTCAGCATTGACTGTGTGTCATCTGTCAAGTTGCTGACAACTTTTCTCAGAGTTTCCATCTCTCTGTTCATCTTCTGTGTGAGGTGTTGAAGTCGCTCATTCTCTGTCACACTTCCCTCTTGTGCCTCATGCTTTACTCTCATTCTCTCTATCTCTCTCTCTTTCTCTCTGAGCATCTGTTCCAATCGCTCTATCTCTCTGTCCTTCTCTTGACTTTTATCTCCTTCATCCTTTCTGTGTTTCATTTGCTCTATTGTCTTCTCTCTCTCTCTTAGTTCCTTAAGTATGTTTTCAATCTCTCTGTTCTTCTCCTCCATCTGTCTATTAAACTTTCTCTCCATCTTCTCCTTGGTGATGCTGATGTTTCTCTGTAGTTCAGGCAGGATGATCTTCATGAGGTTTCTCTCTGCTTCAGCCCTGGCCTCTCTCTCCATAGCTCTCTCTCATCTCCTCCATCTCCTCTCTGTGTCTCTCCTCCATCTCTCTCTTCTCTTTCTCTCTCTTTTCTCTCACTCTCTTCAGTTTGCTCTCCATTTCCTTTCTCTGTGAGATCTCTTTCTCCATCTCTCTCCTCTTCTCCTCATCCCTCTCTTCTTTCATCTTTCTCTCCAGTTCTGTTGTTCTGTAATTCAATACTCTAATTTCTCCTTCATGCTGCTCAATCTCTCCCTCCATCTTCATAAGTGACTCTTGCACATTTCTATCAAGTTCCTCTCTTCTTTCTCTCTCTTCCCTCAGTTTTCTGTCCTCCACCTCTCTTTCTTTCTTCAGAGCTGAGAGCAGCACCAGACTCAGCTCAGACACAGTAGGAGACTCTGGGGGGACTGGACCAGGACTCTCTCCGCCCACTGCACACACACACACACACACACACACACACACACACACACACACACACACACACACACACACACACACACACACACATCAGTTACAACAGAACAACAATCAGCAAACTCAACAAACACAGCAAGCAAACCTCACACACTTAACATAACAAGCAAACAAGTCAGGTTGCCATGTGTCCTAAAGCACACAGTCACATAGAGCTGCTGTATGCTACATTGGGTAGCAGAGGGCAGTGGAACTGAAGTGGTCAGTATGAACTGATTGTAGTATTTGTCTACAGCACAGAACTGGAACTGTTGTGTCCATGCGCAATGTGATCCAGTGGGCTCTGCTCACTAGCATCTGCACTGTCGCTCTCAGTGCAAGAGCGTTTCTCCACATTTGAATATTAAAGGTGACACAGAATGGATTAATGGAGTATTGTACCTTGCTCTCTGATGTTAACATACAATATGTTCAATTGTATTTGGTCAAAAAGGAGATCAAGTGATATATTAAAAGCCTAGTTAATATTTCATATTTGAGATGAGTATTGAAATGGGTTTTTTGCCTAAACAACGCCCCACTCTGGCCACCTTAATTGAACTGCAATGGCTTTGCGCTATTTGACATCATTTGTAGGCTTTGTTCTAATTCGCCCAAGATTTAGTGGCTATTTCTAAATGTAGGATTTCCATATGAAAGAGGGAAGAACCATGCCTCATGTTCATAATAGCCCTTTGACCATGCTCAACCTCTCTTAATTCATCAAAGCTAATGTAAAAGTGGTTTTCCATTCTATGTCTCCTTTAATTTTCATAATTGAATCTCTGTTTTTTTAAACTATTCTAATATATATTTGAATTTCGAATATTCATTGACAGCCCTACTGTTTGAGCCACCAAGCCCACCCATCCCTCTCTCTAGGCCTATCTCTCACAGTGCAGTGTTATTGAATGTTATCCATTCACTGAGACACATGCACAGGCACAATGTAACATGTTGAAATTGCTGTACCATATTTGAAGATATTGAAATCAGATTTGAATATCTGACATACAAATGTTATTATTACAAAGCCAATAAAAATAAATGATAATTTGATTTGAACATAATATTATTGATATGTTCAGGGGCCTTGGCATAAGTTTGGGATCCCCTGGACTAACTAGACCAGGAGTGTCATGAATGGATCAGAGAGTGCTGATGACTTACGGCGTGGAGGAATCCCTTCCTTACTGTGTCTTCTCCTGATGGGAGGAGGATCTGGATCTGGGAGCCCAACACAAACACACACTGGATCAGAAGACTGTTTAACTGCAGCAGTAAAGTTATCTACATTCACATAGATTGGGACCATAGAGCTATTTGTAATGGCATACTGGAAATGGGTACATCAGACCCCCCCCCCCCCCCCCCCCCTCCCCGTCCCCCCGTCCCGCCTCCCATTTCACAGATGAGACAGATGGCAAGCACAGTTAATTTCCTGGACTGTTCACATACCAAAGCCTCACAGGCCCTTTTTGGGAATAGGGAGTGGATGCATTCGAAGGAATAATTTTCAAAGAAATATTTGAGATACTGAGGTATAATTTTGCAAAGCTTCCCTTGAGAGGTGTGGGCACGTAATATTGGAGCCTTTGGTCCATTTGACAGGGAATGACCCCTTAACCTCAGAGTCTACGCTGAATGGTGATCAATAAACAGTACTGTAGATGGCCTGTCTTCTATGAAGTATAAAACACTTACTGTAGATTATAAGACTTACCTTTCTGATGCTCCTGTGTTCTCTCCTCCAGCTGTCTGTCTCTCTCCTCCAGCTGTTTGTCTTTCTCCACTAGCTGTCTGTCTCTTTTCTCTGTCTCCCTCTCTTGTTCCTGTAGTTGGGTTCTCAGGTCCTGTAGTTGGCTGTTCCTGTCCTGCAGTTCCTTCCCCAGTGACTCCAGTTGTCTTTTACTGGTCTCCAGCTCACTGGTCATGTTCTCCAGTAGACTTTCTCTCTTCCTCTGTCGTTTACTCATGTTCTCCAGCTCTGTGTCTCTGTGATGGAGGAGTTTATCCATCTCTTCTAGTTGTAGTTTAGTCTTCTCTGTCTCTCTGTTCTTATCCTCTAGTTGCTGTTTGATCTTCTCCATCTCTCTGTTCTTCTTCTCTAGTTGCCGTTTTATCTTCTCCATCTCTCTGTTCTTCTCCTCTAGTTGCCGTTTTATCTTCTCCATCTCTCTGTTCTTCTCCTCCATCATCTTCTCCATCTCCATCAGTCTCTCTTTGTTCTCCTCCAGAAGTTTCATTTTCTCCTTCAGATTCTTTTCTCCATCTTTAATCTCTAACTCCTTGTCCTGCACTAGTTTATCTTTCATCACTATCTGTTTGTCTTTCTCCTCTATCTTCTTGTCTTTCTCTTTGATTTTCTTCTCTCTATCTTCTATCTGTTTGTCTTTGTCCTCTATCCCCTTGTCTCTCTCTTTTATTTCATTCTCTCTCTCTACTATCAGTTTATCTCTCTCATACAGGAGTCTCTTCCTCTCCTTCCATTTCACTGTCTTTGTCTCTCACTTCTTTCTCTTTCTCCTGGAGAGTCTTCTGGTGTTCTGTTATGTGTTGATTGTTTTCAGTTATTTCCTTGTTTTTCTTCTTTAGCAGTTGTTTCATATTGTCCATCTCTCTGTTCTTCTCCTCTAGTTGCTGTTTCAGTTTCTCCATCTCTTTGGTCTCTTCCTCCATCTCTCTGTCTCTCTCTTTCAGTTCTTTCTCTTTCTCCTTTAGCATCCTCTTGCTCTCCTCCAGCTCTTTATGTTTATCCTTTAACTCATCAATGGCCTTGAGACATTCAGGGAGATCTGACAGAACAATCAGTAACACTCCTTAGTTCAAAAATATGTGTCAAACTAATGGTCTAATCAACCATTAACAAATGAATGGTCTAAGATCAAAGAGTGATATCTGTTGAAACCTCATCACTCATCTCCACCAATCATATATTCTCATCATTCATCTGATCTCCACCAATCATTTGTTGTCACTCATTATATCTCAACCAATCATCTCTCCTCATCACTCATCACATCTCCACCAATCATCCCTCATCACATCTCCACCAATCATCTCTCCTCATCCCTCATCACATCTCCACCAATCATCTCTCCTCATCACTCATCACATCTCCACCAATCATCTCTCATCATCACATCTCCACCAATCATCTCTCACTCACCCAGAGACTGGACAGATTCCTCCATTTTCTTCCTCTCTTCAGCAGTGATCTCCCCCACACTGTAATGCCAGAGTAAAGAGATGAGCAATAGATCCAGAAACAAGTACGCTACACACACACACACACACACACACACACACACACACACACACACAGTTTATACTCCTGTGTATGCATGTCCATGTGTCAGTCTTAGGGCCCTATCTTGCAGACGGCGCACCATGCCTTTGCGACTCGCGCAAGCGGTCATTGCTATTTTGTGCGAGCGCGTGGTTCATTTTTCTGTCAAGTAATTCACGTTGTCTAACTAGCAAGTGACTTTGCGTCCTCGGAGGTGTGTCGAAGGTGTGGCTAGGCACAAAGCGCAAAAGATGCTATTATACAGACACAGAAAGGGATCCGCCAGTGACTGGAAAAAACCTGGTCATTCGTCAGTCACGTATTCCTGAAATGCTATTTTATGGACGCACAACGCAATAGGTAATGCAGTCCTTGTTCCAGCATAACAATGACGGCCACAACAATAATTATTACAATCGGAAAATCATTATGATGCTCAGGAAGATGTGGTTAACCACAATTTATTAGCCTGCAACAGAAAACGCGTGAGGATATAAGAAGGGGGGCGTTAAATGGAGAATCAAGTTTACTTTCGCTTTTGAATGAAAATTCAGGACTAAATCAGCTTCCTTCGTGTCTTGTGCAGCCTGTAGACATCAATTTAATATTACCATACCCATTACAGCTCTGACTATGACTAGACCCGACGTGTGAGCTTGCTCGCTATTCAATATTTTAATTTCTTTAAATGCACAAGGAGGAGATCAGCTGGTGTGATAGCAATTCACCAGGCGCTTTGCGCTGTTCGTTCTTAAAGGCAATGAGAGATTGATCTGTCATTGGTTATGTCTGTGTTACACCCATAACACACCCATGATTAATTAGGCATCCTAGGCGTCCAACCTTTTTGAACTTTGCGTCTGCACTGTGAAAATAGCAAAATCCCGCCGGCACACCCCCAAAACCATATGTGCCATCCGCCAAACAATATTTGACATTGCGTCGTCAAAATAGGGCCCTAAGTCTTGCATGAATGTGTGTACTGTATGTCATCTTCTGAGTGGAAGTGTGTGTGTATGTGTGTGCATGCGTGTGTGTAACAGATGCCAACGTGTAAATCCTCACAACTCAATTCCTTGGGCGCTTCTAACCGCTAAGTTAGAAGCCTGGGCTTTTAGCTCAGTGGTTAGAGCGTCCGACTCCCACGCTGGGAGTTTGTTGTAGCTGGTGGGGTGGCGGGTTGGAGACCTGTGTGCGGTGCAGACCATTCTATATACATTGTGTGTATATAGGACGGGACACAGTATTTTATCAAACAAACGGTACGCCCCCCTGGGTTTGAATATGCAAATGTAAATGAAAGTGTTTTGTGATATATATTACAGTCCTACTGTACACTAATCTATTTGGGGAAAATAAAAACCA